>CM030836.1:0-452500 GCA_018105865.1 Metaphire vulgaris | reverse complement strand
AAAAGCCTGATGTTTAGATTCGTGTCCTGTTTTTCGTCCTTAGAGACTGTCGGCTGCTTTGCGTAGAGTCGCCACTGCCATTCGGGTGCGAGCGTCAAAGTAGGCGCCTCTGGGTTTATATGCGCATCTCTTGTGCGATCACATGTCGCCGCAGTCGATACAGCCTCATTAGAAGACAAAGCGCCAAATAAATTGAATTTTTCGCTTCACTTGCTCCGCTCCCACGCCGTACTCCTCATCCTCATCCTCCTCATCCTCCTCCTCCGCCGCCGCCGCCGAAATAGTTAAAGCGGATCCATCGTCCTTCCTTCCTTCCTTCCTTCATCTCTTCCTTTCTTCCTTTC
This sequence comes from Metaphire vulgaris, assembly GCA_018105865.1. Lineage (NCBI taxonomy): Eukaryota > Metazoa > Annelida > Clitellata > Crassiclitellata > Megascolecidae > Metaphire > Metaphire vulgaris. The sequence continues at coordinate 452,156 of CM030836.1, read as the reverse complement.
TTCCTTCCTTCCTTCCTTCCTTCCTTCAAAGCTTCCTTCCTTCCTTCCTTCCTTCCTTCCTTCCTTCCTTCCTTCCTTCCTTCCTTCCTTCCTTCCTTCCTTCCTTCCTTCCTTCCTTCCTTCCTTCCTTCCTTCCTTCCTTCCTTCCTTCCTTCCTTCCTTCCTTCCTTCCTTCCTTCCTTCGATCCCTGGATTCGCCGATGGACTTAGTCCTGTGAAGCCTAAAAGCAGGAACACTGTCCTTCCGCCGAGACCCTCCCCTCCTCCTCCTCCTCCTTCTTCTCCTCCTCCTCCTCCTCCTCCTCCTGCTGCTTTAAAAGACTCCTTCTTGCACTTGGTCGTGCGTCTGTGCTTTGAGTCGGTCTCTGTCTCTTTCTGTCTGTCTGTCTGTCTGTCTGTCTGTCTGTCTCTCTCTCTCTCTCTCTCTCTCTCTCTCTCTCTCTCTCTCTCTCTCTCTCTCTCTCTCTCTCTCTCTCTCTCTCTCTCTCTCTCTCTGATCGTGTTGTATTTTGCGTTGTTCATTGTTATCTTCGGCGCCTGGCTTCGTAACAGCAGCAGCAGCAGCCTGCCTCTCCTCCTCCTCCCCTCTCCTCCCTTTTCTCCTCCTCCTCCTCCTCCTCCTCCTCCTCCTTCGTCGTCTCATCCATTGATCTACCTTCGTGTTCGAGTAAATTCCGTTCCTTTGTCTTAAGAATTCAGTGCAACGCACTCTAGACGCAAAGTGCTGGCACTTTGTTAATCTTGAGTTTTAAAATTGTAGCCGCATCTATTAATAGACCTCGCTCGATTACTAATAATTAATAATTAATAATTAATAGGTCTATTATTCATCTTGATATTTTTTAATGTCCTACTTCTTACATTTGAAATCTTGGGGCCGTCCATAAATTACGAAACGCTTGAAGAGGAGGAGGAGGAGGAGGGATCTAAGAAAGTGTGACAGTTTGTGACAGGTGAGAGTAAAGGGTCACCGTGACGTCACACCTTCCATAGATATAAGACCTAAAATATGCGATGATATTTTACCTTCTCTTCTGGTGGATGTATCCCAACAGAAAACGTCACTTGTTTATACTATAATTAATTATATTATCCCAGGTACAATTAATTTTATATTCCTTTGTCGTGAGTTGAACATCTGTTTTGCTGCAGAAAATTGAACGAGAAACTCGAATCTATTGAATTAGAAACTTGCGTGACGTGATTTATGGACGACGCGTTAAGGGTGAGGGGGTCCGAGATTTGTGACAGTTTGTGACAAGAGGGAGGGTGTAGATAATCAAAAAAAATAGCGTGACATAATTTATGGACGGCCCCTTGTCCATCTGACTGTGACAAACATTTCTTACTGACGTTTATTTCGAGGAATCAGGAAAATGGAAAATCTTTTAAATTGACCAAAAGAAGATTCAATGTAATTTAAAGTCAACACCTAATATACTGCTTCATCAACTACACTAATCGTTTTCTATCTCTGTCTCTGTCTCTGTCTGTCTCTTTCTCTTTCTGTGAGTGTGGGTAGGTGTTTCCATCTCTTTCTCTCTGTCTCTCTGCAGTTCTTAGGCCTATGTTAAATTGCTTGGTGTTTCCTGTTTGACTGCAATCTCTAACCATCATCTGTCACGTGATCATCCAGCTTCTCACCATTTTAATTTTGCGTATTTTTATGTAATTCAGAAGACAAATCAACTTCTTCTTGTTGTTGTTGTTGTTGTTCATCTTCTTCTTCTTCTACTTCTTCTTCTTCACCGAATCAATATTTGATTGGGAAAATTAGTGTTCGAAAGTGGAATTTTTAGACTCGAAGTTTTTGCAGACAAAATCGATCGACAGAAAAATACTCAGAAAATTTGCGAAAGAAAACTTAAAATTTCTCAAAATCATTATTTTTGAAGTCAAACGATAAGTTTTAAGTTCATTTGGACATTATAATTTTGTCTTCAATCAACCAATCAATCAATCATTGGACTTCCTAAGCGCCGTCAAAACATTTCAATTATTGGACATGAGTCGATGGTCGCTTGAAATTAGATCGAGAAGAGAAGGAATCCGTTTACACAATTTCCACTTTTCCTTCGTAGACCGGAAGACCAAATGAGCAAGCGGGAAAAGGAAAGAAAGAAAGGGAAGGAGGAGGAGGAGGAGGAGGGGCGGTTGGGTGACCTCTGAGACGGCGATTGATGGAGGAGTGGGAGGAGGAGGAGGAGGAGGAGGAGGAGGAGGATCATAGAAGGTCATTGGCTATCTTTCGGTTGAGTACTGTGCCGTGTTACGCTGAGGAGGAGAAGGAGGAGGAGAAGGAGGAGTAGGAGGAGAAGGAAGAGGAGGAGGAGGAAAGATAGGCCAATTGACGGGAGAGGTTCCAAAGTGAGGGCAGCAAAACAGGACTGCTGCTGCTGCTGCTGCTGCTGCTGCTTATCTTCTCGAACCCTTGTGCTGCGTACCACGCGATTTATAAATTCATTTAAGCGTCTGTTGTTCGTTCATTAGATGTGGAATGCGAGTGAACGATCGAACACTGGAAAGCAGGCTATCTCTAGCTCTCTGCTCTTTCGAATGCATTCATTAGTAAAAGCATTACAATTCATTGAGCGCATTGTTTTCGATAGCTCGTCTGATGGCTTCATCGCCTCCTTTATAACATCCGCTGTATTTTGGCATCATGTATAGACGCATAGAGCGGACGAATGCGCTCGACAGAGACCGCCGGAGACAACGAGGACCCCCTGCGCTGCCTGGAATGCTCTTCAGCCACAGCTGCCTTTTACTTCGATCTGTAGACGATACTTTTGGAAGAAATTCCAACTTCTCTGCGAAGAAAAATTCAATTCATTTGTCTTCCTTTCTGGAATGTATCGATAAATAGCTTATTTAGGAATTATTAATGCGTTTTCTCATTTTTAGACGCAGAGTTTACTTCGAAATCAGTCGAATTGCACAGAGAAACAGCAGTTTCATCTCTGACCATCTGACCTTTTGACCCTCCGTCGACCCCCTCTGACCTCGCACGTAACCTTGAACGCGTCCAGCAATTCTTTCTCAGCAATTTCAGTACTCGCCTAATCCGTCCATTCCGACACTTTGCTCTCTGTCTCTGTCTGTCTGTCTGTCTGTCTGTCTGTCTGTCTCTCTCTCTCTCTCTCTCTCTCTCTCTCTCTCTCTATATATATATATATATATATATATATATATATATATATATATATATCTTCAGACTTCAGATGCAAAACCAGTTGGAGTTGGAAAAGGAAATGAAGACTGGTGTCTTGCTGTCAATGAGAGGAATTTGAAAGATGAAAATGAAAGTTAGCCACGTTGTGTGGCGTCATCTGTCGACTGCTATTCTAGGTCAGCCATTGAGACAGCATTCGTTTCATGTCAACGTTTCACAGACACAGACAGTTAAACATAAGAATCGTTCTAACGAATTCTCGATTTCAGGGATTACAGTTAAACCCCAATTTATTGGAATGACGATCTTGATCATTGGAACGGCTGCACGTCTGTTAGATTCGTATTTATAACTGACTATAGTTAAGTGACTTCTATGACGTCATTCTATTAATGCATTTATCTTCAAGGGGCGTAGCCAGGAATTTGATTTGGGGGTGTGATGTAATTTGAGAGGGGTATAAATCTTTAAAAATTTCGAAAATCTTTAAAAAACGCATTAAAAATTTTAAGGTTGCCTGATTTGGGGGTATATAGGGGGTATATACCGATTTGCCCCCCGTCGCTACGACCCTGTTTTCGTCATTTGATGATCTAAAACTGAGAGATAGGGTATTTTGCTGGTTGTGGTGATTTAGCTGTTTGTCTGGAAGTCATCTCCAGTGGAAAATCCGAAGAGGAACTCCTAATGGAACATCTGTTCCGAGGATACAACCCATCCGCTCGACCGGTCATCAACTCATCCTCAACAGTCGAAGTCAACCTCCGATTCTCTCTTCTCCAGATCCAGGATCTGGTGAGAGGATGATGGGGTGGGTGGGTGGGTGGGTGGGTGGGGAGGGAATGGGAGGTCGTCACCACGAGTGACATTCGCCGAAATGATGACAGAAGAAGGAAGGAGCGAAACCAATCGGAAATATTTTCGAAGCGTCTTAATTAACAAGAAGGAATCTCGCAAAAGCAGAAAGAACTTCGTTGTAACGTGTTTATCTTTTGTCTGTAAAACGAAGTACGCTATAGCATATCCGAGGTACGTCATATCATGCAATATCATCCAATACGGTAGCGCATCACGTGTTTGGGTTGGGGTATAGTTGAGATGTTAAAGCGCTTTTGTTGTGGGCCTCAGCCTTGTTACAGCGCTATAGAAATCGTCCATGAATGAATGAAATGGATGAATTGGACCGTGCATTCTGGTATGTTATAACTTATAACAGAGTATACGCTATATAACGAAGTTCTACTGTAGTTAAACAATTTCTGATTTATTTTAGCAAATTCTCAAATGTGGAAAAGCTTCTAGGGGAGGGGAGGGGAGGGGAGGGGGAGGCAGCGGAGGAACTGTTTCTTTTGAAATATTTGTCGTCGGCAGAGGGTTAATTAGAGAGAGACGCTTCATGAAAAATCTACGGAATTTATCAGAAATGCGTGGAATTGGAACTGGAACTGACAGACGGAAAAGCCTTGTGTCTGCATCGGCAGCCGAGAGTGTTATCACTGGCAGAGACAGTGTCAGTGTCAGGTGACGTCTGCTTCGGCGATGACGTCACGACGACTGACACAGAATGGACGACAGCAGCGCTGACTACTACGTCTGCCAATCATAATTATAGATACGGCTAGTGACGTCACCGACAACAGGAAATCTCTCCTCTAAGTCCGTCTTCCCAAAGATTGGCTCCAGATGCGTTCGAATGGACAGAAACACAGAAGACAACAACAGTCTGTTTTGTCTCATTGGTCTTTGAATTCTTCTGGTAATTTAGATGAAAATGAGAGAGAGAGAGAGAGAGGAAATGATTTCATCAGAAACTAATGAGATGTTGTTGTTTTTCCAAAGTCTCTTTGTCTCTTTTCCATTTTCCAGGGCGGTTGAGGCTGGTTGGCGGTCTCCAGTTGCATTACCCTTTTTCCGCCGAACATCCACTCGGAATCTGCCATTAAACTGGAAATGTCCGATTGAAGAGTGGATGACGTCGGTCATAAAATGGAGCGTCGGTTTCTATTATCGACCACACTTGGTGTTGTACTCTGCATAGAATGTACGGACAGAATGGAGTGAGAGACGAGGGTCGTGGGAGGGAAGGGGCTGTTATGAGGCGCACAGAGAGTGTGAACCAGAGTGGTGGGGGTGGGGGGGGGTAAGACGGTTTATTTAGACTGAGCCAGTGTGTTTGCGAAACCCTGTAGCTAACTGTAGACGCGAAGCGTGGAAATAAAGTGGAACATTAACATTGAAAAGAGAGAGAGAGAGAGAGAGAGAGAGAGAGAGAGAGTTTCTGTCTTCTGATGATGCATGTATTTGTGTTTCAGAATGTGAGAAGTCAGATCCTGACTACCACTGGACTCCTTATCCTGGTCAGTTGTTACATTCGATTGCGTCTATATAGGCTTAATAATTGTAAACCACCGGAGATCGCAACAAGCGAATTACCAGCCTTATTATACTTACTGTGTGTCTTCATTTAATTTGCCCTCCCCTCCCTACCTCTCCCCTCCCCTTAGAAGGCTTAGATTCTTGCCCTTTCCTCGTTTAGATTGCTGATTTAGACGGGCATTTTCAGTGTACTTTGGCCTAATTCCGATCGGATTCGGTGCTCCATAGACTGATGTCCTTGGCAGTATGATAGTGGCGCCATAGAAGTCTATTGATTGATCGACGAACATTTTCGATTCTTGCTGTCGGTTGTCATGGAGACCTTTCCTATGGAAACTCTGTTTAGAGGATATCCCGTAGAAGTGGCTTCGTGAAAACCAGTAGATCTTCTGCGTATTCATCATTTGAGCAACGTTCTGCAGGTGACCCCGTATATAAACTGTGACTAGTCAAGTATACAGTAAAGAGAGCGTGACATTGCAGGACTGGATTGACGAGCGCTTGACGTGGACCAATGACGTCAGTGACCTTGAAGAGATCGTTGTCCACGGCGGCAACATCTGGAGACCGGAATTCGCCGTCATCAACGGGTAATCGAACGCCGTATATGACGTCATTCTGCGTCTTCTCTTTACGTTTATTCTTCGTTCTACAAATGTCACTGACTTTGAATGATTAACCCCAAGCAGCAGGGACGGTTTCACGTTGGATATGACTGGGGTGTGGGAGGTGCATCTTCTCCCCCACCGGTCCACCAAACATGCGTCTTCAGTGGAAGATGATCATCCAAACGGATTAGACTTGATGCATTTCCACGAAGATGTGGACATATCCATAGACAATGTCATAAACAAATTCACATCCAGCAATAGAACACTTGCTTTTGCACCATGACTTTCTACTACAACCAGACTCAAATGGCTTTTATACATTGTCAAGTCTGAATATTATATTTTATAAATCAAATCTACAGATTTCTTCTAAACCGTTTACATATAATTCCCTTGACAATTGGCGGGATCTTCCTAGAAATTCATTGCATCCCCCCCACCAAGAGCTCCCGGAACCGCCACTGCCAAACAGCCGTTACATAGACACCAGGGACCGTCTCAGTCGCCGCTCGGTCTTTTACAGGGGTCAGCCAGGAGTGACAGATTTTGTCCATTTCTGGGGAAACTATCGAATTGGTCTCTTTTCGAAAGTACTCGATCAGTAGACTACCTTCTTAGAACTTCTTAGAACAGAGTCTTTCTAAATGAGGATTGCTTCATATAAGATTGTCTATAAGAGGATTGGGACTTAACCCGTGGGTAGCGGGTTCGAACCTCACCGTATCCGCTGCGGTGCGAACCTTGAAGAAGTTGCTGACTTCTGACTCTCTGCACTTACGTTCCTTCACTCTGTGAATGATTTGGCGTGCATCAACAACCATGCAATAATAGCACAATATAGAGTATATGGATGTGTAGAGGTGATTGCCTCGCTTGTCGGTTGATTGATTGACTGACTGTTTGATTGATTGATTGATTGATTGATTGATTGATTGATTGATTGATTGATTGATTGATTGATTGATTGATTGATTGATTGATTGATTGATTGATTGATTGATTGATTGATTGATTGATTGATTGATTGATTGATTGATTGATTGATTGATTGATTGATTGATTGATTGATTGATTGATTGATTGATTGATTGATTGATTGATTGATTGATTGATTGATTGATTGATTGATTGATTGATTGATTGATTGATTTATTGATTGATTTATTGATTTATTGATTGATTGATTGATTGTAGTGCCGAGAGCATATACGGTGAGTACACTGAGTTTCAGGCGACCGTTCGTTCCGACGGGAGCCATTCGTTGGGAGCCAGGTGGAGTCTTCAAGACGATGTGCAGCATCGACATCAGCTACTATCCATTCGACGAACAGGTGGGTGGTCCCCAACATATACAACTATATACGACCACCATGCGTCTATTATACGCACTAATGAAAAATACGTAGAATATGCGTTGCCTCACATAAGAGAACGAAAATGTTAAAACTTGGCTGAAAACATCTACTTTCAGTAATAATAATAATAATAATAATAAATAATAATAATAATAATAATAATAATAATAATAATAATAATAACACAATGTCTGCCCCGTGTGAGAACATTGTGAGAACATTTAATTCTGTCCTTTTAAAACCTTGATTAGGTGCTGAGGTTAACAATTTAAAAAATTGGCAAATGAACAGACTTCAACATCATGACTAAATACGGTTGACATTGCAGAACGTAGTCAACAATGGCGCTGGAGAGAGAGAGAGAGAGAGAGAGAGAGAGAGAGAGAGAGAGAGAGAGGTGTTTATGTATAAACAGTGATGTTAATCCTTGTCCTGGTCCTTATAAATTGGTCCTTAAGGACTCCTTAAGGACCAATTTGAAGTCCTTGTCCTTGTCCTGGTCCTTGGGGAGTCAGTCCTCGTCCTTATCCTCGTCCTTGCAGATCGGTCCTTGTCCTGGTCCTTGTAACTTAGTCCTTGAAAAATCCTTATAAGGACCAAATTACTTGTATACCATTTTCAATTGTTCTGATAATTACACTGGTCTACATCAATTTTGCTGACTTGAAGACCAACATGTGATCTTTATGTATTTTGGTGTGCTGAATCCAAAAATCACACCCATTTCCTCCCATCACGTCCAGTTTTCCCGCAAAACGCTGTTTACTGATTTACTGTTTACAGTAATAACATGGCATTATGCATTATAATTCTTTAGCTATATTGAATATGCAAAAAGATAAGGATGTGCAAAAGCTATGCTTAATATGCAGTGGACATAACTATTTAATAACACAACAGTTTAATAGGCAGTTTTAAACTGCAGACGTCAGCATTTTATGGATATAGGCCTATATAAGCAGCATGAAACCGACGGCAGCATTCAGTCGTTCATGAGGCTTACAAGTTGCAGCAAATGTAACTATTTTAACTAGTTTTCTGTAGAATATGTAAACCAGCACTTGAACACTTCGTGGGTAGTGCAGGAATGATCCTGACAAATTTTGCTACATTTGTGGTTGTTTTACAGCACCTAAACAAAGGAGAGAGGTGTTTGAATTTGTGCATAAAGCTTATCATGCATATTTCGCAGTTAAATTGGGTGACCAGGAAAACCTTGGGCACCGCATAAAGTGTGCAGGACATTTGTTGAAAGCCTCAGACAGTTCATAATGTGACTAAAGGTCAGAGTTTTTCTCTGTCTTAGCTTTCTCTGGTCTTAGCTTTGGAGTTCCAATGGTGTGGCGAGAGCCTAGAAACCATGCATGTTGATAACTGCTACTTCTGCCTGGTAAATATTTCAGGCATGTCCACAAAGACAAAATCTTCCAACCAGTACCCAAATCACCCCTCTGCTCTGAGACCAGTTGCTCACTGTGACGAAGTTCCTGTACCTATTTGCACTACTTTGGGTGTTTCTGACAACGATGAATTTAGTCAGTCAACAGACACGAATGGTGAAGATTTCATGGCCTCAGAAGTTGACGCTGGAATGCACCAAACATTCAACCAAGCTGAGTTGTAAGACCTTATATGAGATCTAGATCTGCCGAAGTCGTCAGCAGAGTTACTGGGTTCAAGACTGAAGAAAAAGAACCTGTTCAGTGTTGGCTCCAGGAACCACGCTTATGTATCATGGCAGAGAGAATGATCTTTTGAAATATTTCCATATGGAGGAGGAGTTTGTATACTGCATCAATATCAAAGGACTTATTGAATCAATGGGATGTTATAGTTGTAGACAAGATGCTTTTTTACGACCTGATTACTGACTTACTTGGCAACTTAAGAGTCGAGAATTATGACCTTTCAGTTCAAAATTCGAAGATTGCTTTTCGAAGACTGGGAGCAACATGAGTGTCAAGTTGCATTTCCTTCATAGCTACCTGAACTTCAAATCTTGGAGCTATGAGTGAAGAACAAGGAGAATGCTTCCATCAAGACATCACGACCATGGAACATAGATATCAAGGCAGATAGAACTCAAACATTGTGGCAGACTACTGCTGGTGTTTACAGCGTGACAACTGTGACCATAACTATACCGGAGCATCCAAAAGAGAAGATTCCTTTCTCAAAACTTAAATTTAAGCAACTAGCTATTGCTCTTATTGCTCTCTTGGTTAGATGACAGACTCATTGTTTGGCTGAATAAAAATATTACGTGTTATCAGTTCTTCAGAATTTCCTATTTTCCCCTATGTTTGACTTTAACACCTTTAATTAAGCATTCCTCATTTGAAAAAAATTTGACGTATTGCATAATTTTTGACTTCATATCTGGAATCAGCACCTCTCAATTGGGTAAAATCAGCAAAAATACTTAAGTCAGCAGAAAATTTTTCTTTAAATGTAGACCAGTGTTATGTTACAAGTTAAGAGTAGTATGTGGATTTATATTTAGGCTACATACTTGCTTTGAGTTACTCTAAATGTGTAGTCATTGTTTCCTTTATAATGCCAGTTTCAGGAGTTTCCTTTATAATAACAGTTGAGAAGTTTCTTTTATAATACCAGTAGAGGAATTGATTCTTTAGCAGAATTCTTTGTTTCCCTGCGACGTCTGCTCCAGTAGAACGAGCGTTTTCGCAAAGTGGTCTCATAATTATAATTAGACCTCATCGTGCGCGCATGACTGATCAGCTGCCGGAAATACTTATTTATTTGAAATGCAACATTGCTGTTGACTAGATTATGTTTACAACATACTTTTTGACAACATACTTTTTGACAACATACTTTTTGACAACATACTTTTTGACAACATACTTTTTGACAACATACTTTTTGACAACATACTTTTTGACAACATACTTTTTGCTTTTGTAATTTTGCGATTCAATCATTCGAATTGAAATTGGTTTTGGTTTTTCATTTCTGACTTTTTTGTTTGAGAGGTCGGTCCTTGTCCTTATCCTTGATCCTTGTCCTTAGAGGTCAGTCCTTGTGGTCCTTGCGTTTGGGGGGGGGGTAAGTCCTCGTCCTTGTCCTCGTCCTTGGAGGGTCGGTCCTCGTCCTTATCCTCGTCCTTGGGGGCTTGGTCCTCGTCCTTATCCTCGTCCTTGGAGGGTCGGTCCTTGTCCTTATCCTCGTCCTTGGGGGGTTGGTCCTTGTTAACATCACTGTGTATAAAGCAGAGAATCATAAAAGTATCGTCGGAATATGACGCCTTGGCGAACGCAGAGTTTTACGTATACGATGCGCGCGTATTTTAGTTTAGGACATAGGAAACGTATAATAATAATACGCGTGTTTTATTTTGCGAGACTTAACGTAGGCGGTCGAGTGTCTTTCAGGTGTGTAACCTGGTGTTCGGCGCCTGGTCATACTACACGACCAAGATGAACCTCACGACGGACACCACGAAGATCCACCTGGACACGTACGAGAAGAACGGAGAGTGGCAGATCCTGGCGGCGGCGGCGACGAGGAACGAGTTCCATTTCGAATGCTGTCCTCATCAGAGGTTCTCGAACATCGAGTTCCGGTTGGAACTTCGAAGGCGACGCACTTTCTACGTCATGAACGTCATCCTTCCGGGCATCTTCACCTCGGCCATCCTCCTGTCGCTCTTCTTCTGCGTTCCGTCGCAGAAGGTTCACATCGGAGTGGCGGCCCTTCTCTCTTTCCGTCTCTTCCTCGTCAACGTCGCCGATGCTATTCCGCGGACGTCTGACCACGTGCCTCTACTAGGTGAGGAAGACAATAATAATTATTAGGGACAATCGATCTCGATCGCAAAATCAATAACACTTATCGATCGTTTACTTCAGTCTTCGCAGTCGAAGGCTTTCTCTGTATTTCTATGCACTGCTTCTTTTTCAAAAGTCCAGCATGATTAATAACAATAATCTAGTATAATCTTAAACTTCTATAGCGCCACTTCATAATGCACAGGAGCATCAACCGATGGAACACCAAATCAAAATAATTAAAGATCCCGGTCAAATCCAGGGATATCCGGTCGGACAGACGGGTGGCAGTCTATGGTGGGTAGACATAGGTTCATCCGTAGAGGCGCTTAATATCCGTCGTCGTCACAGCTGTGGGGGGCTGGCGTTTCCTTTTGCCGTCAGTCCATCGTATGAACAGCTAAGCCATTCATCGGCGGATGGTGGTCAGTCATTCCGTCGTTGAACCTATGGTTACCTTCGCAATGTAACTATTGCTACTCCTAATTTGACCACTGCAATTGAGTGAAGGTTGAGTCAACCCGAGGGCTTCTCGAATTCGCTTCCCTCGGATCTACGGTCCAATGATGTTACCACTCCTCTATCTTCCCACCCATGGTGGATAAGCCATGTCAAAAGATGGTTTCAAAAAAATCTGTAATGAATAATAATACTAATAATAATTTAATAATAATAAAAAATCTAATAATCTGTAGTAGTAGTAGTAGTAGTAGTAGTAGTAGTAGTAGTAGTAGTAGTAGTAGTAGTAGTAGTAGTAGTAGTAGTAGTAGTAGTAGTAGTAGTACCAGTAGTATGAACTGATTAGGGTGGCACGTGGCATAGGCACTGCTAGGACACCTACCAATGGAAAACACATTAAAGGTGACGTGGCGTAAATCGCTGTTCTGGGTAACTTTCAGTTTTCATTTTAATGAATGTTTAAAAAGAATTAATGACACAGAGGAAGTGACTGATTTGATAACTCTGATGACTCTTTAGGCATCTATTTGACGTGTACGACGGCCATTTCTACGTTGGCGATGCTGGCGATGGTGCTCGTGGCCAATCTGCACAACACGAGGGACATTCCGGTGCCAGGATGGATTCGAACCGTCTTCTTCGTCTACGTCGACCGCCTTCTCCGCCTTCGTCGTCTCCGGCGTCAATCGCCATCGAGCGCCGGAAGAAGCCAGGTGCATGTCGGGATCAACGGAGATCCGAACGAAAACGGAAATGCCTCTTCAGCCGACAGGAAGTTCGACAGATATCGAGTGGTGACTCTCCTCAACCCCCTCGCTTTTAAAACTCACGACGACTCAACGACGAGGGGCGTTTGACCCGAACTCACGAAGGTCAGTCGGCAGGCGACGGGGGTCGTTTCGACTTCCAGTCGGCCTTTCCTCCGTCATCAGGGGCGGCGGCGGCGGCGGCGGGGGACTCGAGGGCGAACTACAACAGGGACTGGGTGGAAGTGGCCGCCGTCTGCGATCGATTCTTCTTCTGGCTTTGTCTCATCTTCATCGTCATCACCACCTTCATCCTTCTTCATCCCATCGTCACTCTGAAACTGTTCAGAGCATCACCACCAACATCAGCAGCAGCAGCAGCCAATGACAACGAATGACAGCTTCCACTTCTTCCGCCATCCACTCTTCTTCTTCTTCTTCTTTCATCAAATATTGGCGTAGCCACGGGGGGAGGCACGTGAGGATCCTGCCTCCCTCCAGGCTCCGTTCAATCTGTACTGGTTGTGGTCTTTGTCAGAAACCGATGAGTAGTATTTGGGGAGAACGCGCACCAAACTTTGAAGAGTTTTTTTGCTCGGCAAGACTTTTGTGCTGACAAATGTCGAAGTTGCCCCCCCTATTCTGAAATCCTGGCTACGCCATCGCGACCAACGAACAATCAGTAAAAGACCAAAACGAACTGCGTTTAAATTCAAATTGAAATCTTGACGTCAATCTAAGCCTCATCCGCGAGTGATTAAACGCAGTGAAGAGATTCGAAGAGAGTTCAATAGTGCATAAGATAGCAACTGCATATGAGGCGAGCCTTGAGCATCGTAACTCCCTCTCGAAAGACAGTCTGAGACTGCGTAGATGTGCTAAACCGAGACTGTAAAAATCCCGAATCATAGACAGACCAGTGTTCTGTTGCGTTAATTAATCAAAAGCGCCGCAATCCATCGATGTCAAACACTGTCGTTTTACTCTAAACAACAAGCGTCCATGAGAGGATAAGAGCATTTGTCTAATTCATATTACGAAATACGAGTTAGGGGTCGTCCATAAATGACGTAACGCGCCTAGGAGGAGGAGGAGGGGTCCGGACATTTGTTACGAAGTGTGACGAGGGGAATGGGGGTTCCGTAAATGTGACGTAACGCAACACAAAATTTTTAAGTGACGGCCTTTTTTCTTTTTTTGCTTGTCAGGGTGTTTGAAGAGGAGAAAAATAGAAGGATGAATGACCTTTTGTTTGCTTGTCAAGACTTTTCGGAAGACTAAAAGGGGGTCGGCCCGTTGTTACGTCATATTTTAGGGGTCTGGCTTTTTGTTACATCGCGTTACGTGGGGTCAAAGAAGTGCCGAAAATTGCGTTACGTCATTTATGGACGACCCCTTAAAGAAAGTTCCTTCCGACCGTTTTCATCGTATTCACTTGAATTGCGTTGAATCTAATCACGTCCACCGTAGCCATTGTTTTGCTAGTCGTCATGGCAACCGATCTGCGGAGAGACTCAAAAGACAGGAATTGATCTACAACAGGAATCGTTTTTACGAATTTAACAGAGAAATTGTGTCTTTTGCCAATACATGGAGTCTACGATCTTTAATTGAGGGTCAGCCGTCGAGAAATCTACCAGAATTTAAAGATCCAGCTTGTGGATTTGGTGTATTCCGTAGATTTTGTAGAGTTTGTAGTTTCTGTAGATTGAGGTGTAGTCGAATGTAGATTCGAGTGAATAACACTGCAGTGAAACTTTAAGAACAACATCCGTTGCTATGACGACGGCCAGATTGGACTCGGAATTCTTCTCGCTTTCTCTCCGTCTCTCTGCCTGTCGGTCTGTCTGTCTTTGTCTCTCTTTCTCTCTCTCTCTCTCTCTCTGTTAGGCATCATGGTTACACCTGATGAATGACGTTATACGACAGTCACGCATTCGTCACTTGGTGTTCATTGGGTGCATTATGACAAGCCCTCTCACCCCTTTATACCTCGAGCCAAGTACAGAGAAAGGCTTTGGCAGGTTTTTGCCTGTGCGGTCGTCTAACCAGGTGTGAACAATGAGTCATTTTGCCTCTTCTTCCATCAACAGTGGCGGCTCCAGGATTTGGCAAGTGGGGGGAGCCGTTGGCGTGGCAACTTCTAAGCATAGGGGGCCAACCACTTGTTGATAGGTATGCAGTAGTAAGTGCAGGGTCCCAAAAGGGGGCCACTGGGGGCCAGGCATTCAATATTGGGGCCTCTCCGGGCCTCCCCATGTGGAGCCGCCACTGTGCTGATGCATAAACTGGAACGCAAAGGAAGAAGTTTCAGCAGAAAATCAGTCAACTCAAGAGCCAGATATGAGTGGCGTAGCCAGAATTTCCCGAAGGGGAGTTATACCCATTCCCATCGCCCACCTTAGACAAATACTGAAACGCAAAAAAGGACGTCGTCTATTATTTTGCTTGATTAAGTTGGTTATAGGCCTACTATAGGTCTATAGCTATAATATGAGTGCGTGCAACTATATCTATACTTTTTCTTAGCTTCTTTTTGTCACACGTCATCACAAAGAGTCATACCTATCAAATATGACGTCACAGCGCGTTAAACCCCTCATCTTACCTATCTTTCCAATGTCAAAATTAATGATTCAATTCACTTATTTCCTGAATGAAGCAAGTATTGCAAATGAATTCGTTTGAAAATATTAATTATAATTATTATAATTGAAATGACATTCAGAAACTTTTTCAAATTCTATTTTAAAATGAATTATAATATTTCTAAGTGCAAAATACGTTCAACTTTGCGGTAACATAACATTGCGCTATTAGTAACAATACTTAGTATTATGTGACGTCACATTTCTGGAAACCCTCCCCCCGTTTTCACACATCGTCACAAATGTTCGAACCCTTCCCCCCTAAGTGCGTGACGTCATTTATGGACACATTGGACAGCCCCTGACGTAAGAGTCAACGGGCGTCCTGGATACGCCCTCTCTTCTCTATCACAGTTACTGTTTGCAAAAGACGTCAACATAAACGGCGTCATGGTTAGTTTAGGTGACGCTTCTCTAACGTCATTCGTCCATTTACCAAATCGATATCTCTCGCCCGTTAAGACTAACGCTCTTCCTCCTCCTCCTCCTCCTCCTCCTCCTCTTCCTCCTCCTCCTCCTCCTCCTCCTCCTCCTCCTCGCAGACATCGTCATATATGACGAATGTTGTCTGGATCGTTTGTCAAATGATCTCTTGTCAAACATTTCGAAACAATGCATCGCATCAAATGGGGAGGGGAGGGGGGGCGCGCCCCATTTGCTCAAATGCAAACGAAACATCGAATGAGTCGACTGCTGCATTTGCATCGAATAATTCGCATCACTGGGCGTCTTCCTCTTCCTCCTCCTCTTCTTCTTCGTGAAAAGATTTCGCATGAATATAACTGACTGCGTTGTTTTTCCCCCCCGTTGAAGCGAACTCCTTTCGTCGTCAGCAGCGCGTTGTTTCCTGTCTCTGCGTGTATAGACTGCGATCAGCCTCCTTCCTATCGTCCGTCGATGTCGTTCTATTTTCATGATTTCTCGTTTTCTTTTTCAGCGAAGATCCTTGTTTCTTCTGTTCGGTTACACGCTGCTTCTTCGTGATCATGCGCTGGTCTCTTGTGTTGTGCTAATTCCGAAATGTCTGTCTGTCAACTGGTCTTATAGTATTAGTGACAATTGCTGTCGCTATAGAAGCGACTGAGCAGTGGCTTCTTTCTGTGCGTAGCGTCGAACATAGATTTCAGATTGTCTCTTTTTTGGGTGTTTCAGAAAATTGAAAGTCAAATTTTTAGATGAAATTAATTTCCCATGGCTGAATGGCTGAAATGCTCGCAATGCGTTTCTTTTGCATTCAACCGAGTCTCCTCCTCTGGTCCTCGAATGCAGCGACCGAAGGAAACAGCGATCGCAGGTGATTGTGTTTGCTCTTACTCCTCCTGTCCAGTGCTGACAACCTAGACTCTGAACTCCGGGGGAGGGGGAACTGACAAGGCCGGGGGAAGTCAGCTAGGGGGCTGCTGCTCCGGGGAGGAATTTGAAATTTCTGGGGAGAAAACGGCCAATTCCCCCCCTTCCAAACGGCCTAGATTAAACCCTGCTCCTGTCTGGACAAACGCAGATCAACGGACAACGGACAACAGAATGCAACGGACAACAGAATGCAACGCACAATTGGACAACGACGACGACCGAGTAACTCGGACAAGGTTTCTCTTAAGCCATCGACTCAAATTTCGCGTGAAAGTTATCTGGAAATTAATTCGGGAAGATTAAAAGTTGTCGTCTTTTGCCAATTTTATCAAATTCAGTTACATTTGCGCCACATTTAGTCGTATTCGATCAAAGTTTAGTCTTGCTACTGTTAAAAATTGATGGTTGATGGTCTTTGTATCTAAGACCTCTCTGTCTTTCTTTGGTCTCAACTACAAAACAACTTTAATCAACATAATATTGTTAGAAAATTAATCTCTGAAAATTATTAGCTTTTGGCTAAAGTATTCGCCAAAACGAAACTTAGACACTGTTTTTGTCTCTTGGCAATTTTCAGGTTTGTCCATGGGACGTCCCGTCCCGTCTCATGGGAATCCTATGTATTGGTCTCATGGGAAAACGAAACCATTGGTCTCATGGGAATCTGTTTCCATTGGTCTCATGGGAATCCTCTCGTTCCAATTCTCATGGGAATCCTTTCGTTCCATGGGATGTCTCATGGGAATCCTATGGGATTCGTTCCATGGGATGGTCTCATGGGAATCCTATGGGATTCGTTCCATGGGATGGTCTCATGGGAATCCTATGGGATTCGTTCCATGGGATGGTCTCATGGGAATCCTATGGGATTCGTTCCATGGGATGGTCTCACGGGAATCCTATGGGATGGGATGGGACAGCACGGTTCTGTCCCATCCCATGGGTCACATGGTACAGAGCTACTCTTTAATTTAATTTGTTTTTACCTTTTTGAAGCTTTTTATCCTTTTTCTTCATATATTCATAATATTTGCATCTATATTTTGTGGTGGGTTAATATTTTAATTGCTGTTTTCACAAGAGAGAGAGAGGGACAGAGAGAGACAGAGACACAGAGAGAGACAGAGAGACAGAGAGAGAGAGAGAGACAGAGAGAGACAGAAAGACACAGAGACAGACACAAAGAGAGACAGAGAGAGACAGAGAGAGACAGAGAGAGACAGAGAGAGACAGAGAGAGACAGAGAGAGACAGAGAGAGACAGAGAGAGACAGAGAGAGAGACAGAGAGAGACAGAGAGAGACAGAGAGAGACAGAGAGCGATGCAGTGGTTATAATATTATTATGGCGCTTGGTGTATCACCTGCGTCGGTTGTCCATTTGTCAGTTCATCATCGATTACGAGTCCTTTTGGGAACACTCGTTAACAGTCGAGTCCATTGTGATGAGTGGGACAGCTGAGGGTTGACTGTTGACCCGGGTTCGAACAAACCCATCGCCTGCGACAACAACAAAGGCAACAGCTATCGCTCATTCGAACACGCAAATTAACAATTCAGAAAAATAGGAAAGCTTCAAAAGAATAGACACCAGCCACTCCACAGCCTACAATAGACGATACCACAATGGCTCCTGCTGTCTGTCTGTCTGTCTGTCTGTCTGTCTGTCTGTCTGTATGTATGTATGTCCGTCTGTCTGTCTATCCGTCTGTCTATCTGTCTGTCCGTCTGTCTGTCTGTATGTCGTGTCTGTCTGTCCTCTCTTTGTCTCTCCTTTTCTCTCTCTCTCTCTTCTCTCTCTCTCTCTCTCTCTCTCCCAACATCTCTCTCATCTCTCTCCCGCATCATCCGATCCGACCGATCCGATGCATGTAAGCCTTAGCGCGTTACTGTTCTTCCGCAGGAGAGAGAGAGAGAGAGAGAGAGAGAGAGAGAGAGAGAGAGAGAGAGAGAGAGAGAGAGCAGTAACCGATACAATGACCATGAAGCGAAACGAATCAAAACAGAGACTTCGACAAAGTGGCCATCAGAAGAACGGTTAGTTTCACTTGAAATCACCCTCTGCCCCTCTGCCCCTCTGTGTCTCTCTGTCCCTCTGTCCCTCTGCCCCTCTGTCTCTTCGACGTGATTGCCACTGATGACGTATGATGTCCATTTGTAGACACGTAATCTATTGAATGCGATGACGACATGCATGGTGCTTTAGAAGGCGAGACGTCGAGTGACGTCATCGTCTGATTCTTTGGAATATCGATAGGTGGCGTTTCGTGTTCGAATGTCTCGAGTAGAGGTGTTCGTAATCAGAGAGTGATTAATATATAATTAATCGATTGTTTACGATCTGTTGTTGTCCTTCGTGCTTGTTATTAATCTCTGCTCTAACGTTCAGTTAATGTTCTGTAATCATCGCCAATCAAAGAAGAGCCTCATAAAAGCAGCGGAATTGAGAGAGACAGAGTGCGTGAGGCGAAGAGATTTTGGCCAACTGAGGTGGGGAGGGGGGCTGTGGGAGAGGTCTTGGTTGGGCGCGGATCGTCTGGATCTCTCTGAGACTCGAAACGATGTTCCCGACACTTTGTCGCATGTTGAACGCATAGGATCTTGGCTGGATTATAGTAACCTTTAATAATAATCGAATGCAATTCCTATACAGAGACGCTGTCGAATGCAAGCTTGCGTAAGTCGTGCAAATGGATGAATTCGAGCTGTTTCGGGCTAGGGCCTATGGGGGCTGTGACCTCGGGGCAGCTGCAGAGGTCATGTCCGGTAGGTGCGAGGACGGTTCGCTGCTGACCGTTGCGGTTCGCTCGAACTCCAAACGCCGTCGTCACAGCAGTGTCGAAGTGTGTCGAATAATAGACGACGACGCCGCTGCCTCGGTCGCACTCCGATGGGCGGAAACTGCGAAGGAGGAGAAGGAGGAGGAGGAGGAGGAGGAGGAGGAGGAGGAGGAGGAGGAGAAGGAGTGCAGACGGACGACGGGAAGTGCCAACGGTTGAGTGACGATCGATGGAGGAACAGACGGAGGCTGACTGCTCAAGTGACGGTCGCCATAGAACCCCCGAGTCCAACGGACAACCGGATGGATGGATGCGACAACCGACGACGACAACAACAACAACGATTCAGAGTCCATCAGAGGAACCAAAACGAGGCTCTGGGTGACGACGACGACGACGACGATGAAGATGATGTCGAGTGGCGTAGAATGAACCTTCATCGGACGAAGCTCGACGCTCCTCCTTCCACTCGGACGCTGTCACCGCGCAAACAGATCTCAGGAGTTGACATCAGAAGACATCAGGAGGAGGAGGAGGAGGAGGGAGGAATTCCAAGTGAATGGGCTGAATTATTGCTCTTCTGATCCAGATGAAGACACTGTTCTTCTTCCTCAGCAGCAGCAGCAGCAGCAGCAGCAGCAGCAGCTGTTTTCGAGCGATGACGACCAAGATGACCATCGGCAGAGGAGTTCTCGTTCGTCGATGAAGAGAAGTAGAGAGACTCCTTCTTCTCCTCCTCCTCCTCTTCCGTCGCTCGATCGACCCGACTGCCTTCGTCTCACTCCGTCGTCGACGGCGACCGAGACGAACACGGCTCGAGGGAGGAGGAGGAGGAGGAGAAGGGGATCGGCGGTCAACAGCAGTCTCCTTCTCCTCACCCATCCGCCATCGCCGCCGCCGACGACGAACAGTCGACGAAATTCCTCAGCTGGTTCCCTGTCTCCGAAGCCGAACAGTCCACTGTCGACCTACTACAACTCCGGACGGAGGGGGTCGGCCATCACCTACCTGACCGATGTTCCAATCGAAGGATCCGCCTGGAAAGTCCTGTCGACCCCGGCCGGAAGTCCCGTCAGACGAGGATCCTGTTTCGAGGACCGATGTGGATCCGTTGGACTTAGCGTCGGCGACATCAAAGCCCACCTCGAGGAACTGACTCTGGCCGCCGCGTCGAAGACAGCGGTCGTTGGTACCTCTGCTGCTGCTGCTGCTGCTGCTGCTGCTGCTGCTGCTGCTGCTGCTGCTGGAGGCACGAAGCGTCCATCGGCCTCCGACGAAAACAACGACCACAACAACAGTGAGACGTCGTCGGGGAATTCGACGGAGAGGCCTCCGGTCTATCGGGTGATGGTCGTGGGAGGGTCGGGGGTTGGGAAGACGACCCTAACCAACCAACTGATGACGTCAGAGTATTTGGCCAACAAGGAAAACGAACAAGGTATGCGATCTAGTGGTCTTTGATCGGTTGTCTCAGAGGCCATCATTGTCATCATCATCATCATCATCATCATCATCATCATCATCATCATCGTCCTTAGGATCCTCTTGGGTATATATAGCCTCGTAGCTGTCCAATTGCAATGCCTTTGTGTTGTGACTCTATAGCTCCATAATTGCCCGTGTCATGTGTGTCATGTGGGATGCTTGTTGGGTGTCCAACCGGGTCCAGTCGCAGATGTTGTCCGTCCATTCTCTGTTTGGTCTTCCTTTCTTTCCAGTTCTTTCCATTCTTCTTCATGTGCCATGTATTGCTACGTCGGCGACCATGGATTTCCACTCTTCTCTGTTACTGGCTTTCCTTATCAGTTCGATGTTGTCTGTAGTTCTTGTCGCTTCTCTTAGGCTATCCGTAAACTTTATTCTTTGTCTTCCTCTTGCTCTTTTCCCCTCTATTTTTCCTGTTATGGCTAGATTTTCCAATGTCTTTTCTTATTAGATGTCCAAAGAATTCATGCTGCTTTCTTATGGTTTTTAGCAATTTTCTTTTTGTACCAAAAGTTTTTAGTACTTCCTCATTGGTTATTCTTTCTGTCCATGAAATTTTTGCATGCGTCTGAGAAACCACATCTCTGCAGCTTCAGTTTCCTTTCTGATGTTTTTGTCAACGTCCATGTTTCCATACATCAGAACCGGTAGCTGTGAAGAATTCTGAGCCGTGTTGTTGTTGAAATAGGTTTATTTGTGAGAATCTTTTTGAGTTGTATGAAGGCTGACTTCGCCATACCTATTCTGGTTTCAATGTCCTTTTCACTTCTTCCATCGCTTGTGAAGATGCTTCCTAGATATTTGAACTGTGTTACCTGTTTTATTTCCGTTCCCCTATATTGTAGCCTGCATTTAGGAATTTCTTTTTTTGTAATTACCATACAGTACGTCTTCTTTTATTTATTCTTAGTCCTCCCACCTTGTCTAATAACCTTTGTAGTTTTCTTTCAGTATCTGCCATTAGTGTTGTGTCATCTGTGTATCGTTTTTTTTCCTCCTATCTTTATTCCTTCCAATTCTTCTGTTTCCTTTATAATCTCTTCCCCATATTCATTGTAGAAATCTGGTGATAGACCACAACCCTGCCTTGTCCCTTTTAAAATTTGTATCCACTTACCTATTTTTCCTTCAATTCTTATCGCTGCTTCTTGATTCCAGTACAGGTTTTGAAATATCCTCATGTCCTTTCCATCTAGTGCTATGTTTTCTAGGCATTTGAACAGTTCTTCGTGTTTTACACTATCAAATGCCTTCTCGTAGTCTATAAAGCATAGGTACAGATCTTTTTGCATCTCTATACATCTTTCGCCAATCATCCTTAGAATAAATATTGCATTTTTCCATTGTTTCCATTGTTTCCAATCTTTCCATTGTTCCGAATATTAGGGTCTTTATGGATATTCTGTCGACTGGCATCATAAAAGCAAAGGATTCTATCTCTTATTACCTGAACAATCCGAATCCTAGATGTAATAGACGTTTTTTACGTTTTTTATTTCTCCGCGTTTTTTATGTTTTTAACGGTTTTTAAATTTTTACCAACGTTTTTTTATTAGAAAAAGCGTTGGCAAAATAAAACCAGATTTTCTGAAACCAGTTACATTGAACTAATAAATTGGTTTTCTGTTGTTTAGCTACAGAGCATAATTGAGTGCTTATTAGCAGGTCATGCAGTTTTACTTACTTACAACATGGATTAAGAAATATATGCCAGCATTATTGCTGTTAATTTCATTTCACAGTCGTTTAGCATAGTGTGACTTGATTGTTTATTCCCCGTGGGTGGGTAAGGCACATTCATTAATCTTGCTCAGATAAATGTCGATAACGTTTTTTATTCAACGGTTTTAACGTTTTTATTTTTGTAAGGTTGTTTAGGTTTTTAACGTTTTTTACGTTTATGATCGGAATTGATCATTCCCTGCCTCTTGTCACCTGACACCCTGACTTCAATCCATCGGCCTCACGACCTGGAACGCCTCTTGAATAGTGAGGCCGTTTAGAACACTTTTTCTGATTCAACGGAGGAGCCCTGATGAAGAGCCGACTGCAAAAAACACAACATTCAGGTTTCGATTCGAGTTTCACTGAAGCTACGGTTGCCATGGCAATAGAACTCGCTGTAGCGTTGCAATCTATTTCTTTATGGCAGAAAATGTTAAATGTAGATTCTGCGAATGACAGGATTGTCTGATGAATTTCCTGCGAATGCATTGCGATTGAAGCCAATTGACAGTCTCAGTGAGGACGTGAAGCGACTCATAAGAGAGTGCTAATTGAATTTGGTTCAGTGAAGCTGAAATGTGTTAGAGAGAGACACACACAGAGAGAGAGAGAGAGAGAGAGACAGAGAGAGAGAGAGACAGAGACAGAGAGAGAGACAGACAGAGAGAGACAGAGAGAGACAGACAGAGACAGACAGAGACAGACAAAGACAGACAGAGACAGACAGAGACAGACAGAGACAGACAGAGACAGACAGAGAGAGAGAGAGAGAGAGACAGAGAGAGACAGAGAGAGACAGAGACCCAAATATCAGACACTGATTCCTTTTCGTTGAGGGAGGAGGGAGAGGACGGAATGGGAATGACGGGACTCCTTTAATTAAGTGCGTGACTTGTGTATGAATGACGTCAAAGGCAAGAAGTATGCGGCGCAAGAGGCGAGCGATCAGAATTCACCGACTAATACACGGTCATTTGTGTATCAGGTCCATTCCATTCCGTGGCATCAGATCTACTCCTTCCGTCGCTTCTTACAGAACACAGCGTCTGAGCCTCAAGAGAGAAATCCAGATTGAGAACGTCATTACGAATTAACAGGGAGTCTTTTTAGAAATGATTAAGTCGTAGAGTTGATCACGTGACATCTTTAGCTCTGATTCAGTGATCCAAATCGAGATCAGAAGTGCAATAATTAGCCTAAATGTTTAGTCTCGAATCTCTTTCAGTTCTTACTGTTATTCTTAAAAGAAACTTTTAGACGCCCTAATAATTGGTATGGTATGGTATGGTATCGTCTTACAGGCTGATGACAAGGTTCTCCACGTGACTCTGTCTTTTGCAGTTCTGATGCAATTGATAATTGGTTGTTTTGTCCATTCCACAATATCATCCGTCCATCGTCTACGAGGCCGTCCTCTCTTCCTCTTGCCATTAATTCTGCCATGCAGTATCGTTGTAAAAATTGTCTGCTCGCACTATGTGACCAAAGTATTTCAGTTTCCTAAATTTGATAACTGAGCATAGACGCCTATTTTCCCAAGTTCTTCTATGATTGAGGCATTTGTTCTATGTTCTTTCCAGCTGATGGACATCATTCTTCTGAAAGCTGTCATCTCGAAAGCATTGATTCTTTTCTGATCTGCCTTTTTTCACTGTCCAAGCTTCAGCTCCATATGTTGCAATGGGCCCAGACCAATGCTTCCATCAGGCGTCAGACTGAGCGCCCGATCCTTCCAAACAGTAGTGAGTGTCTTTATGGCTGAACGCCCCATGCCAAGCCTTGATCTTATTTCAGAGCTGCAGTCATTATCCTCTGTAATTAATGAACCAAGATAACGGAAGGTTTCCATTGTTCGATAGGTTGCAACACATGATATTGATTTTGATCCTTTTGTCTGTAGCTACCATTACCTTTAATGCTAATTTCAAGACCAAGTTCTCTCGATACAAAATCCACTTTATCTACCAGTTCCTGCAATGAATTTGGCGAAGTTGCTATCAAAACTATGTCATCAGCATATCTCAGGTTGTTAATCACTCGTCCACTGATGTTAATTCCTGTATCTGGAAGTTCATCTGCTGAACATCTCATTATGTGTTCTGAATAGCAGTTAAATGACATAGGGGAGATAAGGCAGCCTAATAATTAATAGTTGTAATAAACGGTGAATGTCAGAATGGGGAAAATCAGGAAAATCAAAATAGCAAAACGCCGAGATTGGGCCTGGATCTATATCCATTGCCACTTTGATCTCTCGCATTTCCTTCTTTTAGTCTAACCTTAAGGGATTGCAACCGACCAATCCAAGGTTCAGTCGTAAGCCACCTCAGGATGCGTGGAGTGACAGTAAGTCGGTTCAAATGATGAAACATAAAAACACACAGAAAACCTGCTGCATTACTTGCGCTTGGACATTATAATTTAACCATCCGTGCACTTAGGTCGTATGCAGGCCAAATGGGTTTCGTATAACAGCAGCAAGACATATGCAGTCTATAGTGTTATATTTTACAGCGCTATTTGCATCAATTAAGATATTGAAGTATCAAATGGTGAATCTCTATATCCATCCGCAAGAGTTTAGATCGTTATTAGAAATGTCAGAATGTCAGAATAGTGACGCAATTTATTACCCAAATAATTCTGCTTTGCTGAATATATCAAAGAGAGAATAATATAGTTTTCGTTACGGTCTCCTTAGTGACGTCACCACGGCGCACCCTCTTGAAGAGATGGAGAGAGTCGGAACAATGGAGGAGGAGGAGGAGGAGGAGGAGGAGGAGAACTGGACACGCGGCGCCATTTTGTGTTGATTGCAAAATCTGCGTTTTGAGTTGATTGCAAATCGAGAATCGGAACTATTTTGACATTCAATGATTGATTCCTGACGATTAGGAGACATTTAAACATTGTATCCGGCTCATTCGTGACAGTATTTTCAAATGTACAGTCAAGATCTTTTCATCGTTGAATAACGCCTTTATTCTGTAATGCTTCCTTTCAATACGACAGCTGAAAGAACACGGAACATGAACGCCTTACAGTTACACATTTCTTTGCTTATGCTGCGATCGTTGACTTCCGGCTGCAATCGATCAAGAACATGAAAGTGATCTGATTTCAATTGATAAGGCAGCTAAAGACAAGTTGTTTCGAGAATGCAGGCCTGCCTCTGTGTCATAACAGCAGACGCCGAGGAATTCTCAAGCAATCGTGCTGGGTCTTTGCGTCGTCTTGCTTCTTTGAAAGTCGCCTCGATGCCGACAAACGCTGCAAACTCGGAGGCTTTTTCAATGCATCGTCAAAAACAGCATCGGTTCGAAGTCTTTCCAGCTCACGTGCCAAATTAATTATGTACTGGTTTGCCCGGATAATATCTACTAGATGGCTGATCTGCAGAAGAACACTGACTTCGTTTACAACTGAAAGGACTGGTTTCACGGCGTAGAGCTGAACGATAAAACTATAATAAGGTCAGCAAGTGAGCTGCGTAGACCAACTGCCAATCCACGCACAGAGCCACACCATCGCCAGTTGTATCTGCCAAGTAATCCACCTTTTCCGTGAAAGACATGAAGACGACAAGCTGCGTCCGTCGTGTAATAAGTGACTCTACAAAGAGTGTCACTTAGACCCTTTGAATGCAGAGAGCGCGCTCTTTAGCAGCTGTGACAGAGACTGCAGGTCTATTAACCCATCCCCTCCAATGAAATCGGATTTGCACAAGTGACCCTGCAGGGAGGTCCGACCGGTGCAATTGCACCGTTTGCTCCAATGTATTCGACGGACGAAGTGCTCTGTCGAGAGATTTTCGTGGGAGATTTAATTGCGTCGTTCGAGGATTCGACGAGGAATTAAAATGCGATCAACAAGTCTCAACGACCATCAGATGAGATGAATAGCTCGGTTCATCCGCTCTCTCCCCCTCTCTCTCTCCCTCCCTCTCCTGTTCCTCTATCGGGTGTAATTGGCATCCGCCTGATCGATGGTTTTTAGAGTCTTGTCTTCCTATGACTTTTAAAAGCGTTTGGAGCCCAAGGAGCATTCGGGAGCATTGACTACAGATTACGCAGTTTCAATGGAAGAAGTTTCGCTGAGAAGAACTCACCCAACGCAACTGCGGAAACGCCCAGACATAAATCTCAGATGATGCAAACTCCAGAGAAACACGGAATTTAAAATCTACTGAAAACATACATTTCCAGAAACTGGTGGACGAAAGAAATCAACGACGTATTGTCTTTGTAGGGCCTTGAGAAATAAACGATTAAAGTTCCAGACGAATCAACGGTTTCCGTTATGGCGATTATGCGAACAGAAACATGGAGAGTAGAGTGTAAACACCGAGATGCTGTGGCGCAACTGGAGCCAACTCAAGAACAATATCACTGGCTGAGTGAAAATCATCGTAAATGCCAGTATTTACGTCGTGTTTATCAACTCAAATGTCAAAATATATAAAAAGATCGAATGTGATTGGGTGTTTTGTTGCATCAACAATATTTATTGATATAATTCTTCCACATTAAGTTGTCTTCCTAACCCGGACAGAAAGCAAAGTAAACCAGGACATTGACCGTAACGGAGCAGCATGGCAACATGAACTCATTCGGCGCTATATAAATCGTAATACTAATCTATCTTCTAGTCAAAGGTTTCCACGTGGCTTGAAAATTCAAAGAGGAGTTTCGCAAATATTGCGTCGTCAAGCGTTGCACCGATGATGCTTCAGTTGACGATCATAGACGCGAAACAGTAGAGGATGTGAAAGACTATCGAGACCAGAGGCCATCATCATCAGCCATCATTGCTGTCACTTGTCGTGAATTCGTTCATATTTTGGCCAATTCGACTTTGAAATTTAAACATAAAGATGACAAGTATTGAATGTGGCCCCCGCCAAATGTTCTCAAAATTGGATTCTAGAGCACGGCTACACACACACACCCATTGAATTCTTCAAAAGAGGTACTTGGAGACCGGACTGCGTCCCCAATGTTGTCTAAATCCAGAGAGGGCAGGAAGGATATAGAATCCAAGATATTTGACCTCCTTCTCCATTTAGACTCGTGCCTCGTGCTGAACCCCATTGGAAAGGGACTTAACCCCACCCCACCACCCACCCCACGACCTGAGCGCTTCAAAGACGTTTTGATGTAGTGGAGCGAAAGGCCGTAAAAGAAAGATTAAGAACAAAATGACACGCAGCCGACGATGAGGGAAACGGCCGCCATTACGCCTTCAACGCGGCCACGAAGACGACGCCAGACCATAGACGATTAATCACTGGAGTATACGTCATAGGTGGCGCCACTATCGCTTCTAAGTATCCTCATTTATTGCTATTCCCTTAACAGTAAATATTCGTGATTTGCAAAATAATGAAATGGCCGAAACAGAGACAGAGGCGGACAGACAGACAGACAGACAGACAGACACAAACGGAAATGCATACTGTATTTCGTGAGACTGCAGCTGTCGCTCAGTGTGAAGGTGCTTTCTTCTCCCTCAATTAATTTGCGCAAAATTAGAAAAAAGAAAAACCGCGAAAAACAGAAAAATCGTCGGATAAATAAAAACACGACAGAAGAAATTGCGGATGTCAAAGGAAATGAAAGACAACAAAGAAATAGAGGAAGCTGAGACAGAAGACGATAAGATTACAAGGTAAATGGGAAATGAGAAACGAATATCAAAGACAAAACCAAGACGAATAATAATAGTAAATTAGTAGTTATTTACTGTAGTTAATATGAATGAGGTTACTGGCTTAGCCAGGGTTCCGGAACAGAGGCCACCAAAGCTTCTACAGGCTGCCATTTCTGGTTCCTGCTGGGGGGAGGGCGGGGGCGCTTGGACCGCCTTGGAGGCGTCGTGAGCTCCCCCAATGCCATCATCTGTCCCATGCGCAGAATATCTTGAGAAATATTAAAGCGAAACTATTTTACCTGTGGTGCATACTTCAAAGACTTTTATTGTGAGTTATTACTGGGTGGCTAAAAGAAGCTCTAGCTGATACGATTAAAGATATCGATTCTGCGGACGCATCCTCCTCCCCGCCGCCGCTGCTGCTGCTGCTGCTGCTGCTGCTGATGATGATGATGACTATAATAATAATGATAATGTCCATACAACAGATTAAAATTGTCAAGGTACAAACCGATGATTACAATGATCGAATGGATCAACGGCAAAAGAACAGACGATTTGTAGAGGAACAGATGAAGTAGAGAGAGATTGAGAATCGGTCTAGAATGATGGAAAGAATGAAAGAGGATCCGACGGAGAAATGAAGAAGCGAGAAAAGACAGAGGGACGAAAATGATCATTATTCCTGAAAAAAGAAGTGAAACCTATACAAGACAGGATCTTATGGGAGGAGGAAAAGGAGAGGGAGATGGAGAAGTGTGGACGGAGAGAGGGAGGGAGGGAAATGCGAAGGAGTGAGAGGAACTAGGAATGCAATGAATTGGACAGGGAAGCTGTTTAAGAATCAACCTCAATAGACTTTCACTTAAGGGGCCATCCATATAGTACTTACACAATAAAGTCATATTTTCAACCCTCCTCCTCCCCCCTATGCGTACGTACAAATTAGCAACACCCCCAACACAGTAAAGATTAATTTTTAGCCAGAGCCAAAAAGCATTTGTTTACTATTAAATTAAAGGTTTTTAATAAGCGTGGGAACAATAGTCGGGACCCTTTGTTTGACCGTGAGAAAGTAATTTTGTTCAAATCAAATGTTTGTGTGAATATACCAGCCTTCTATCTAGTTATAAATTTGAATGTACGTACGTACAAATTCAGTCGTGACCCCACCCCCCCTGCCTCCCGTACGCTTCCGTACGCAAAATCGCCTAAATCTCGAGGCCCCTCCTCTTTCGGTGCGTACGTACTATATGGATGACCCCCTAATTAACACATCCCTACAGTTGGATATTGATTCACCATCACCACCACCACCACCACCACCACAACAACAACAACAACAAAACACCAGCAGTCGAATGCATTTGGAAGCCATCGGCCACCCCTTCTGCCTCTTCTGCTCCATCACATCATTTCTTCTTCCGTCTATGTCTCTATGATGATGATATCCGTATTTGTCCGCGGATATCTTCTTACGAAATCCCATCTCGTCATTCGTGTGTCCATTTGTGGATCAATGTGTGTGGGGGTGGGGTGGGGTGGGGATGGGAGTGGGAGGGGTTGAAGTGGGAGGAGAGGGAGGTGAAGGATAGATGGACTCGTGCCAGGTTAAATTAGGCTTTTGATCGCTGGAAAGACAGAAGACAACCGACGCCTCCTATATATATGGACAGACGCCAAGGGTGTTTGTGTGTTTGTGTGTTTGTGTGTTTGTGTGTTTGTGTGTTTGTGTGTTTGTGTGTTTGTTTGTTTGTGTGTTTGTGTGTTTGTGTGTTTGTGTGTTTGTGTGTTTTGAGGAGCAGTAGCGTAGCTAAATTGGAGCAAACGGTGCAATTGCACCGGTCGGACCTCTCTGCAGGGTCACTTGTACAAATCCGATTTCATGGGAGGGGATGGGTTAATAGACCTGCAGTCTCTGTCACAGCTGCTAAAGAGCGCGCTCTCTGCATTCAAAGGGTCTAAGTGACACTCTTTGTAGAGTCACTTATACGACGGACGCAGCCTGTCGCGTGGGCGCCCGCACTTTAGGGCAAGAGGGGGCACTTGCCCTTCCCTGGAAAATGCAAATACCAATTAGCTCACATTGAAATTTGAAAATCTCGCTAAAATTTTAACCTTGACCATTGTGTTAAACTGTGTTTTGCCCCTTGGAAAATTTATGTGGCGTAACCGTGACCATTGTTTTTGCCCCTCCTGGAAATATTTAGCGTTCGCAGGGAAGAAGGTGGTACATCATCCAAAGAGCCTTTTGAGTGTCTAAATGCATGCGCTAAAATTCGCCCTCGGACAATCGGATATCTGTGATTTCTAAAATTTTCCGTTGGTCATACCCCCGGAACCCCGTTAAAAAGGAGAGGGAGCGCGGGGGAAATAGTGGAGGAGAGAGGGGTGAGAAGAAAAGGAGTTGAAGAAGGAGGAGAAAGAAAGAAGAGGGGGAAGGAGAGGAAGGGGGTTGCAAAGGTCGCCATTTTTCCTAGCTACGCCACTGTTCGCGATCAATTCTCTCCTCTGTCTCTGTCTCTGTCTGTCTCTGTCTGTCTTTATGTCTATTTCTCTCTTCCTGTCCGTCTGTGTCTCTGTCTGTGCCTGTGCCTGTCTGTCTCTCTCTGTCTCTCTCTGTCTCTCTGTCTCTCTGTCTCTCTGTCTCTCTGTCTCTCTGTCTCTCTGTCTGTCTCTCTCTCTCTCTCTCTCTCTCTCTCTCTCTCTCTCTCTCTCTCTCTTTAATCTCCGCTCAGTGTGAAGGCAAATGATTGAAAGGCTTTTTTTCCATTTCTGGAGTCTTAACATTCGAAATATGACAGGTCAGATTCGAACGTCGTTTACAGTGCTAAGTTTAACTGGGAGTCGGCAAATGGTCGTCGCTAGACGCTTGACAGCCAAATAACTCCTCCAATGCGCAAATATAATGAAGTAAGTAAAACACGAAATTTCCATAGCGCTGCACGAAAGCTCGGTGCAGTGCACCAGCTTATTCACGAGCGCTCAATCTGGGTGAGATCCACTGTCCGTAGACCTAATCCGTAAAAACGAAGAAAGACTCGAACCCACTGCTCTGCAATTGCTTCTACAGAATCGCCGAATTCGCAAAATAAGCTAAACTCTAGCTTTTTATGTTTGATTTCTACCATATTCTACCATATTCTACTTTTCAAGTAGGCGAGGACCTATTTGAAGTTCTAGATGCCAACTTATTCTCTGAATGCATGGATTTTGACTTTTATATTCCCCCAAATTTTCCGATTTTACAAAATGTCGGTCAACATCCGGTTGTGAAAAGGCTCGATATTCCTTTACCCTTACACGACTAACGGCCGACTCCCTCTGCCCCTCCTCTCCCTTCGTCCCTGTTATGATCAGTAACGCTATTTACCCAGATCACCGCATAAGCCATGACCATCATTTGCTTAATGCATCTAAATAAATAAATAAGCGAAGCACAAGTCAAATGAACTGCATGCGACGAAGAAGGAAGTGAATTAAGAAGACAACGAAGGAGAGAGAGAGACAGAGAGAGAGACAGACAGAGAGAGAGAGAGACATAGAGAGAGAGACAGAGAGAGAGAGACAGAGAGAGAGACAGAGAGAGAGACAGAGAGAGAGAGAGAGAGAGAGAGAGAGAGAGAGAGAGAGAGAGAGAGAGAGAGAGAGAGAGAGAGAGAGAGAGAGAGAGAGAGAGAGACAGAGAGAGAGAGAGAGAGAGAGAGACACACAGAGAGAGAGAGACAGAGAGAGAGAGACAGAGACAGAGAAAGACAGAGAAAGACAGAGAGAGGGAGAGAGAGGGAGAGAGAGAGAGAGAGAGAGAGAGAGAGAGAGAGAGAGAGAGAGAGAGAGAGAGAGAGAGAGAGAGAGAGAGAGAGAGAGAGAGAGAGAGGCCTGCCGCTTAGAAACAACGGTAAAAACAATAGGAATGGGATGGGAAGGAGAAAGGGAAGAGGAGAAGACAGGACGAGGACATGGAATATAGCACATGGAATATAGGAATATAGCACATGGAATATAGCACATGGAATATAGCACATGGAATATAGCACATGGAATATAGCACATGGAATATAGCACATGGAATATAGCACATGGAATATAGCAGTGACCTTAGTAGCACTTTGCGTCGGAATCTCGCCCAGAGGCGGAGCTAAGGGTGGGGGTACACAGAGGCGTAGCGTGCCAATGGCTACTATGGCTCTATACATGGGCGGCACACATGATGGGGGCGGCAAATTTTGGAAGCGACCTTTTTCTGCTTGTTTGTAGGGTAGTTTAGGGTTGTTGAGGAGTTTTTGGCGAAGGCGAAGGGGGCGGCAAAATGTACAAGGGGCTGCAAATTCAGCGGCAACGACCTTTTTTGCTTGTCATGTACAATAAGAGCACATTGGGGTGGCATTTTTCCAGAAGCCATGGGCGGCACGAGTGCACGCTATGCCACTGGCCACTGGGGGTACATATGTCCCCGGGGGCCAAGGTACTACAGGGGCGCCAAAATGAACTTACAACTTATAATAAGGTTTATCTGTAATATTTTAAAATATACACTAAAATTTGTTACATCGATATTTATAAATATCTGGAGCATAAATAGCTGCATAATCTGCCTTTATGTGTATAAATTGTACACTTAAATCTTAATTATAATGAAAATTTACTTCTTTAACTACAGAGTTTCATTAAAATTTAATATTCCCTTATTCAAAAAGTATAGACTAATAGAAAATGTGATTAAATGGGGCTTGGCGTCAATTCCACAGTTCGGTCCCGGGAGCAAAATATTCTATAGGTCCGTCTCTGATCTTTTGGCTTTTGAAAGATATTCGACAGAATTTCAATGCTATAAAAATTTCTTTGCGAAAGGAATTTACCAAGCTTCGACTATATCTGTCTGTAATAATTAGACCGATCTGCGCATTTTTCCATTTCAGCGGAAATCTCCGCAGAGACTTTCAGCAAAATCTCATGTTTGCAGACATTTATTTTCTCCGTCAACAGCTTTTGAACGCAGGACTCGGCAGCCAATCGGCCCCGAAATACAAGAGACGCGTATAGGAGGAACCTCTGATTTAGGAGAGAGAGAGAGAGAGAGAGAGAGAAGAGAGAGAGAGAGAGAGAGAGAGAGAGAGAGAGAGAGAGAAGAGAAGAAGAAGCTGAAGAAGAAGAAGGAAGGAGGAGGAGGAAGCAGAAGAAGAAGAAGAAATTACGAATGCTTGAAATGTGCGTCAGTAAAACGGTCTTCTGTTGCCGCTAAGACTGACTTCGCCAGAGAAGAGAGATAACTCTTCCTGTTGCATATTTCAATGACCTTCCTGGTGGATTCTCTTCCACCATCCACCTTCCTCTCTCTCTCTCCTTCTATCGGCAGCTGCCGGAGGAGAAAGAGGAAGAGGAGGAGAAGGAGGAGGAGGAAGAGGAGGGGGAGGAGGAAGAGGAGAAGGAGGAGGAGGAGGAAGAGGAGGAGGAAGAGGAGGAGGAGGAGTCAATTCAACGCTTCGCTTCGTCGCAATCGTTTGGCAATTGACTATTTTCAATATTGAAGAATCGATGTAGGGGACCGTCCATTAAATACGTCGCGCTTAAGGGGAGGGGGTCTAAAAAAGCATGACGGGGAGAGGTAAGGATGAACGTGATGTCACACTTTCAGTATAAATAAAATCTTAAATAAACCTGACAGGTGGTTTTTCTTACTCATTAACATTTTTGCCTGAGATAATGCTAAATTTTAGGTCTCGATTGTATTTGTTATAAATTTCGGAAGTCGAATGTGTCTGTTTCGTTGTTGAAAAATTGAACGAGAAACTAAAATATATTACATGGAAAACCTGCGCGGCGTAATTTATGGACGACGCTTTAAGGATTGGGGGGTTCGAGATTTGTGACAGCTTGTGACGGGGAGGGTGTTAAAATGGCCAAAAAAATTTGAGTGATGTACTTTATGGACGGCCCCTGCATGGTCTCTTCTCTGGCTGCATGTCGTGTCTATTGCAGCGCTTCGGGTGATTAATTATGAGACGACGATGATGGCGACTGTTGTTGTTGTGTAAGACTCTGTGTTTTCTTTTGTGGCATAGATATCTGCAATCAGGAAGACACCGTCTGCGTTCAATTGGACGGAGAAATCGCCAGAGTCAGCATCATTCAGTCGACGACAGATGCAGAGGTCAGAATCACCAAAGAAATCTGTCTTCTTCCTCCTCCTCCTCCTCTTCTTCTTCCTCCTCCTCTTCTTCTTCTTCCTCCTCCTCTTCTTCTTCTACCTCTTCTTCTTCTACCTCTTCTTCTTCTTCTTCTTCTTCCTCTTCTTCTTCTTCCTCCTCCTCTTCTTCTTCTTCTACCTCTTCTTCTTCTTCTACCTCTTCTTCTTCTTCTTCTACCTCTTCTTCTTCCCTGCATCGGGTGACCAGCTAAATAATAAACAATTTCTATTGAGAACCATTTTCTCAATTCACGTTGGATTGGAAATGGCAAAACTCTAATAAATCTAAAACATATTCGCAAAAGCCCTCAAAGTCGGAGGTTGAGGGGGCTGTAGCCCCCAGCCCATCATAAAAATAGGCCCACCGATTTTCGAGATAACATTTTTTCGCTTGTCAGCATGATTTGGAAGGGAAATAATCTTTTTTTTGGCTTGTCAGAGATTTTCAGTATAGGCGACGGCCTTTTTTTCTCAGCCCCAGGCCCACTCGGACCTTAATCCGGCCCTGGGAGCACGGGAGCGCCTCGTCCCCTCTATTTGGACTGGAACCCATCGCCAGATTCGTCCAAAACCGGTGTGTAGTGGGAGGAGGGAGATAGGGGCAGTTTTATAGTATTAAATCGAGGAAAAGGCTTGAGACTTTAAAGCGTTGAGACGGCGGCCTTTTTTCCTTGTCAAGACATTTTGGCCGGAAAACGTGTGTCCCCCTATTCTGAAATCCTGGCTACGCCCCTGGTGTCCCTCTCCCTCTGTCTGTCTGTCAGTCAGTCTCCACCAACACTGTTAATTCCTCGGATGCTGCTAACGTATCTATAGACGTCGATAGTGAACTCGATGAGCCTCAAGAGAGAGGAAAGTAAAAGCAATGGAAGGCGGATTCTGAAACATCGTTAACAACGCATTTCTGTCGACGACAGAGTTTCTCTTTAGTCGAATTGCGTCAAATCCCGCTTTCATTCAGAAAACAGCGTAAATTCTATTTGTAATCGATCGTAAATAGGGCCTATTATACTGTATATTGTGCAAGTTACGTTTTGTAAACAGTAAAGGCACGCAAATGGAAAAGACACGGAAGATGATATTATAGGTTAATATGAATCGTGAAGAATTTGAGTAGGCTATATAGATCGTTGTTGTTGTTGTTGTTGTTGTTGTTGTTGTTGTTGTTGTCTGTTATAGTGCGTAGATGATGTGTCGTTGGGTGGCATATTAGACGCCTATTTGGTGGTGTATTCGGTGACAGACGCAGACTCCTTTTCCTTCGCTCAGTCGTTTCTTCAGACACTCAGTAGAGGAGGAGCAGGAGGAGGAGGAGGAAGAGGGGGAGGAGGAAGGCCAGCTGCTCCTCCTCCTCCGTCGACGGTTGTCGTCCTCGTCGCCAACAAACAGGACCTCGTTCGCAACAGAACCGTCTCTTCCAAGGGTCAGTCTCTACAAGGGAGAGAGAGAGACAGAGAGAGATAGATAGAGAGAGAGAGACAGAGAGACAGAGAGAGAGAGAGAGAGAGAGAGAGAGAGAGACAGAGAGACAGAGAGAGAGAAAATTGTGAAGTTATGAAGAAAGTAAAACTACTAAAAAAAGTCACATAATATAATATAATATAATATAATATAATATAATATAATATAATATAACAAGGTTTAAAGTGGTTCAGTAGGGACTGCCCTGTGTGAGAACCACTGTTGCTCCCGTCCAATCTAATATCCTAAACTACTGAGGTTTATTTTGAACTCGTTTACAGTTGTAGCCGTTACTATCCCCTCATCCAGTTCATTCCATCTGTCCACCACTCTTGCACTAAAAAAATGCTGTTTATGTCTCCCAACCCGTTTCTTGAACAGTTTCATGCTGTGTCCTCTGGTTCGATCATACTGCTTCATTGTAAAAAATCTTTCCTTTGGCATTTCCACTTTGTTTGTTAGTATTTTGTATGTCTCGATCAAATCCCTCTCTCTCTTTTTTTCCAGGGTTGTCAATCCACAGTGATTTAGCCTTTCCTCATAGGTTAGTTTATGATATCCCTTGATCATTTTTGTTGCTCTGTGTTGCACTCTTTCTAAGGTCTCTATGTCTTTCTTCAGGAATGGACACCATGCTTGAACACAATACTCTAAATGTGGACGTACCAATGTCTTGTAAAGTCTTATTATTACATCCTTCTCTCTGCTCACTATCGTTCTTTTGATCATACCTAGAATTTTGTTGGCCTTATTAGCTGCCTCTGCACATTGCCTAGATGGCTTTAAGCTGTTATGCATGATGACCCCTAGATCTTTCTCCTCGTTTGTCACTTTTAGTCCCTTCCCACATAACTTAAACTCATGATCTGTTCCCTTCTTCCCAATGTGCATCACCGAGCATTTATCTGTATTAAAAAGCATTTGCCAATCTGCCGACCACTGGGATAGTCTATTAAGGTCTTGTTGTAAAATTTTTGCTTCTGCTTCACTATCACTCTGTCCACACAGTTTTGTGTCATCAGCGAATTTTGAAAATTTTGACATTATATCATCATTGATGTCGTTGATGTATATTAAAAACAATAGAGGTCCCAACACTGAACCTTGTGGCACCCACTTATGACCTCAGCCCAATCTGAATACTTGCCTCTTATACCTACCTTCTGTCTTCTGCTCTGAAGCCAGTTTTTTATCCATCCAAGAACTTTACCTCTAATTCCACTGGCCTGAAGCTTGACTGCCAGTCTTGAATGAGGTACTTTATCGAATGCTTTTGCAAAGTCCAGGTATACTACATCAACTGCCTTTCCCTCATCTAGCTTGTCGTGAATCTCCTCCAAAAAATCCAGTATGTTTGTTAAGCAAGATCTTCCCTTAATAAACCCATGCTGGCTATCCTTTAAAATCTTGTGTCTTATAAGATGGTCCAATATATTTGCTTTCATTATTTTCTCCAGAACTTTACACACTATACAGGTCAGACTCACAGGCCTATAATTTCCTGGCTCCCCCAACGGTTACCCTTTTTGAATATAGGAGCGACTACTGCATCCCTCCAGTCTCTAGGGACTATTCCCGATTTAAGTGACATATTGAATATTGTGGCTATTACCTCACTAACCTCATGTCTTACCTCATACAGAAATTTTGGGTGTATATTGTCTATTCCAGGGCTTTTGTCAGTTTTCATTTGACTCAGAATTTCCAGGACACACTTTTACTGCAATTTATGTCTGATAATGCTTCCTCCTCTTTTCCACAAAATAAATTAATGGGCTTTGGTATGTTGGTTGTATTTTCCTTTGTGAACACTGATCCAAAGTAATCGTTCAGAATTGTTGCTGTTTCCATGTCATCCGTCACTGTTTCTCCAGAATCAGCTACTAATGGTCCCACTTTTTCTTTTCGCTTCATCTTACTTCTTGCATATCCATAAAAACTCTTACTGTTCCGTTTGATGTCTTTTGCTAATTTGTTTTCATACTCTGCAATAGCCGCTTTGTTTGTAGCTGTTGATTTGTTCCTCTTTGCACGTAACTGGACTGTAACTGTTTTAATCTCGCCTGTTCCAAACCTTCATTGCTTTGCATTTTTAGTTGGTGCCTTCTCAATTTCTTCCACGCTTTGTTTTGGCCCTTCTCTTCTTCTGTACCTCTCGTAACCCATGGAAGTTTTTTGTTAAGTGTCCTCTGTTTTGGTATTGTTGAATCCATAACCCTTGACATGCAATTTTTAAATATTTCCCAGCTTTCTTCTGCATTTTTATCCTTTATCATGCTTCCTATGTCCAAATCTTCGATCATCTTCCTAGCCAGATCGTAGTTTCCCAAAATAATTTTTGTTTTTTTTGGTTGCGTGTGCTCTCGATGTTTTCTGCTAAAATTACATCAAATGTCACTGTCTGGTGGTCACTTGTGCCTAAGTTTTGTCCAACCATCATATTCTTCACTAACTGATCATCTGAAGTAATTATTAAGTCCAGTGTGTTACCTCCTCTCGTTGGTTCAGTGACATGTTGTGTGAGGAAATTGTCATCCATGCACTTAAGAAATCTCTTGTCCTGGTTCCT
Source organism: Metaphire vulgaris (assembly GCA_018105865.1). Lineage (NCBI taxonomy): Eukaryota > Metazoa > Annelida > Clitellata > Crassiclitellata > Megascolecidae > Metaphire > Metaphire vulgaris. Next base: position 413,791 of record CM030836.1, on the reverse strand, counting down.
GTCTGCCTCCATGCTTTCCCAGTTAATATGATAGTTGAAGTCACCCATTATTAGTACATTTTCTTTGGCTACTATATCTAAAATCCTAAACAATCCAATATCTATTTCCTACTTTGCATCTGGGACCCGATAGCATACGCCTAATAGTATTTTTTCTTTTTTGCATCTGATTTCACACCAAATATTTTCTCTAAAATTGTCATCTTGAATATCCCTTCTTTCCAATGCATTCAGTTCTTCTTTGACATGCAGTATTACTCCCCCAGCTCCATGACCTCTGACACTTAGGTTTTCCCTGTCCTTTCTAAACATTACATACCCATTCAAACCTAGCTCTCCATCGTCTATTTCCTGTCTGGCCCAGGTCTCTGTAATACCTATAATATCTGGTTTGATTGAACTGATGCACATTTCAACTCAGCTTTTTACTTGCGCTTATAATACTTCTAGCATTTGTATAAAAACACTTAAGTTTCTTCCCTATCAAAGCCCTACTTTTCTTCCTGGTGTCGGTGCTATTTATTGTTATATTTTCAAGACAGTTAGAGATACCCCTAATCTTCAATCGCCCCTCCCCAGTAGAATGTTTACTACTACAGCTACGTCTATTACTATCTAACCTACCTAAGCATTTACTACTACTAAAGTCTCCACTACTTCTACTAGGGCTACCACTGCTACTATCTGTTCTAACTGCCTTTGTCCTCAGTTTAAATGCCTACACAGGCAAGCAGACTTCACTGTATGAAATATCCACATGTTGCACTAAATTAAAATATGAATCTACATAAGAATCCTATTAACTTTCTTGTAGCACTAAATAATGTATAATTAGTGCAATAGATCTTGACAGTCTTGTGCACTGTGCAGTAGACCATACTTTTGTTTCTTTCGTCACGTGACCCTGTTTTGCACCACACTGGAAAAATTTCTGTGGATATGGAGAGAGACAGAGACAGACACAAAAAGAGAGAGGGGAAAGAGGAAAGAGAGAGGGAGTGAAAGAGGTGAAAGAGAGACAGAGTAAGACACAGAGAACGACAGAGAGAGAGAGAGAGAGAGAGAAAGTGAAAGTGAAAGAGAGACAGATAGAGAGAGGTGAAAGAAGAGAGAGGGAGGGAGAGATGGAGAGAGATAGAGACGGGCAGAGAGAGACAGACAGGCATAGAGAGAGAGATGCAGAGAGATGAGAGAGAGAGAGGGGAGAGAGGGAAAAATGGCGACATTGAGAGACAGAGACAGAGTAAGACAGAGACAGACAGAGACAGAGACAGAGAGAGAGAGAGAGAGACGAACGAATCACACTAGCCTACTGGCACAACAATTATGATGATGACGATAATGACGACGCTGTTGTTGTTGTTGTTGTTGCAGAGGGAAAGCGCCTGGGATTGAAGCGAAGGTGTAGCTTTCTGGAGGTGTCGGCGCTGCTTGACCATCGAGTGGACGAGGTCCTCGTGACGCTCATTCGCCAATGTCGCTCTCGTCAGAGGACAACGAAGCAGAGGAACGCCCTTTCAGAATCCTCCTCTGCAAACGACGAAGACGACGACGACGACGACGACGACGACGACGACGACGGAGGAGGAGGATGTCTGCGGAGAATTCTCCATGTCTGTAGAAAGATCTGTAAATAGAACGCACGTTTAACGATTAATTAGAAGAAAATCTATTTTCTCAGATGTGCAATCGTTGAATTGAAAGTTTAGCTGCCTTAATTAATTAAAGCAAGATTTATCGCGTTTTACGTTTCTTCGCAATTAAAATTTATTTTCGACACTCGAATATTAATTGTTGGGTTTTACTGTAAAATGTTGACGAAGACAAACAAGGAACATGACAAACGAATTCCGAGAAATGATGTCGTGCAGTGGGTGTTAGGCCTATTAAGCTCTATTACTGGATCTATTTGTAGATATAAAGTATTGATATCTGGAAATCGATGCCAAAAGTTTTGCGAAAATCTTATCAAAGGAGATATATTGGTCATCTCAGTGTCCCAACCCTCCGTCCCTTCGTAACCTCCCTCCACCCCTCCCCCCAATCTCCTCCCTCTCTTCCTCCCTCTTTACCTCTGACTGATAGTATAAAATTCTGGCGTCGAAACAGCACTGGGCTACCCCCCCCTACGCTGTTCTTTGGCAAATCGAACTTACCGTAAATCAAATTATTCGCTAAAATCACTTAAAATCCACAGATACATCTGCCATTCTTCGGATTAATCTGAAGCAATCAATGGCGAGAAACGGAGCAGAGATTTTTCTCTCAAAGACCTATTCGCTGATAATCATTGATTGATTGGATTGATTGATTGATTGATTGATTGATTGATTACAGCATACGGGGTCATTGACAACCACGCTGTGAATCAATGATTCCTCTGTTTTGCATCTATAGCTCACAGTTACTCTCTCTAAGAACCAAAGCACGATAGAAGCTAATACAAACTGAAACTGGTCTGTTAAATTTAATGGAAAACTTATATCGAATGAAGATCATAAAACGAAGGCAGAGTGTCGCTGACGTGACTTTGGTCTTTTATTTATCATCGTAAAGAAGTCAGCATGTGCAGTAGGCTATCACTCGTCAAGTAGAGTAGAGTACAGGTCCTATTTACAGTAGCTATATATAGCCTATATGTGTAGCGGGAAGAGGTGGACTCTCACGGAATAGAGGCAGTGGCGGCTCTAGGATTTGGCAAGTGGGGGCGTTGGGGTGGCAACTTCTAATCATGGGGGGGGGGCAACCATTAATTGTTGTTTAATGTATTTAGCATTAAGTATAGGATCCCAACTCGGGGGCCACTGGGGAGGCCAGGCACTCAATAGGGTGCACGCCCCCCGGCCCCCCCGGTGGAGCCGCCACTGAATAGAGGGACACCAAGGTTTCCACAGACGTACAATTCCGGTCCCTGCCTGGGAATTAGAAGGGGACGCGGTGAGCTCCCTGAACGGCGTCTGGGACGGACTCGCAGTCGCACAATATTACTCAAATCTGGAGAGTTCGTGAATATTTTATAAGATATTACGCCAGCTCCCTAGGCGTAGCCTATTGGAAATCCCCCAAATGAATTCTAGCGGTCAATTTAGGTCAAATTGCATGATACTGTACAATACTAACAATAGACATAATGTGGCGAACCGGGCCTATCGAGGTTCCTACGCCTCCTAAACTCCAGATGACTCCGCCCGGTTCGGCGCACACGGGGTTATGACTCACTAAAGGCACGTGGTCGTTCGTCTTAGCTTTTTGGCTAAGATCTCAGGCTCTCTTACTACCACCTGTCACTCTGCGCACTTTACCTGCACTCCGTTCCTATACTCCACACTTAATCCCTCTTTCTATGTATCGTCTTTCCTCTCCCTTAACTCTCCGTGCACCTTACTCCTCTCCGTGCACCTTACCTTTCACTGTGCACCTTACCTCTCCTCGTGCACCTTACCTCTTACCGTACCGCCTTACTCTCAGTGCCTTGCACCGCACCTCTCGCAATGCACCTCTCGCAATGCACCTCTCGCAATGCACCTCCGCAATGCACCTCTCGCAATGCACCTCCGCAATGCACCTCTCGCAATGCACCTCCGCAATGCACCTCTCGCAATGCACCTCTCGCAATGCACCTCTCGCAATGCACCTCCGCAATGCACCTCTCTCAATGCACCTCTCGCAATGCACCTCTCGCAATGCACCTCTCGCAATGCACCTCTCGCAATGCACCTCTCGCAATGCACCTTCGCAATGCACCTCTCTCAATGCACCTCTCGCAATGCACCTCTCACAATGCACCTCTCGCAATGCACCTCTCGCAATGCACCTTCGCAATGCACCTCTCACCGTGCACTTAATCTCAGGGTGCTTCCTTAACCTCAGGGTGCACTCTTCCTACGGGTGCATAGGGTGCATAGGGTGCACAGTGCACTATCCAAAACACATATACGCACCTATATGGACCTTCTTACCATCACACGCCGCCTCGGCTATCGGTCCTGATCTGTGGCAGAACCGGCTATTTATACGATTTCTGCCGGCCACTAACGCTTGCACTCATCTCACTAGCTCGCACTCATCGCTGCTCTTTAATTGCTGCGCGCTATACATTAATCACCTATCTCTTAGCCTTACTGCTCTACTCGGTCAATCTATCATTATTATATTGGGCCTATCTACCTATGCGGGCGGCTACCTGTCAAAGGATTAAGCTCATGAATTATTAATGGCTCACTTGCGTCTATTGCTACTAAGGGTTCTACTCTATTATCTAAATTCGCTACACCACCCCGGACTTATTGCAGGGATGGACCCCATCCCTCATTTAATTAAAAATCGTGTGTGGGGATCCTATGTGTGTACAATTATGCATTTCAACATATTTTTATACAAGTGCACATCAGTTAACAATACAATGTCCATAAAACAATTAACATCACTAAACAAGCTAAATAACACAATTTTAAACAATAACACAATTTTAAGCATCTTCAGTCCAATCATCGTTTTCTCTTTAATCGCTTCTTTATCTGTAATTAACAAAGTACAAATTATGTTATGCAATTTAATCATTATATCTGGCTGGCCTCCTTCTCACTCCTTGAGGTCTCTGTTGTCTGACTTCTGATTCTCCAAGTCTCTCGGGTATTTCTACAGGTTCTTCCTCAAGTTCTGCGGGTGCTCTGTCGATTACGTTCCTCGGTTCTCTTTCTGAAACTGACTCCATAGGGCGCCTAGTTTCGTCTTGTGTCGGTGCACTCTTCTCTTCACGAGACTTGTACAACAACATCTTATCTAAGTGCGTTACGAAGATTTCCCCCGGTGGTTTCTTCTGCACTCGAAAATTGAGCGGTCCTGTACGTTCCAAGACAATGTAAGGGCCCTCATAGAATTTCTGCCATTTAGGGTACAACCCTCTCCTTCTTCTGGGCACGAATATCCATACTTCATCACCCACTGAAAATCTCTTTTCACGCACTCTCAGGTCATACTTGTCTTTGCGTCGCTTCGCTTCTGTCTTTAGATTTTCCCTCACAACTGCGTAAGCGTCGGTGAATTTCTCCTTCAAATCTTCTATAACTTCCCGATGTATACGAGGTTGAGACCTTAACGATTGTCGAATTGGGTTTGCCGTGCCTGTATCGATCTTGTGTTGGGTAACCTTGCAGTGTCCTAAATCATTCTCGTCCAGCGAGAACACATCGATATATTCAAGCAACAACAACTGCAACTCGACCTTGTTCTTATCTGGTATCTCGGCTTCAGATTCGTTCAACATTCCTTTCACAGCTTCCATCACTTTTGACATTAGCGTGTCTTCCACTCTAGTCGACTTTTGGCTCTCTAGTACTTCCACAGGGTGTACGGTGCCCAAACTATCATTCTGGTACAGCACCGCGGGTGCATCATTCAGGTTCATCACCCTCACGGTAGCTACGTTCGCACTTCCTAATACGACTCTTGCTGCGTGCACCCCGGACTTAATCTCTCGGTACTCAGTCATCCAAGCTGACAATGACCTATCTTGCCTTGCACCTTGTACTACTCTTATCGGCACATCCATTTCTGACTTAGGAGGGATCACTATCCTCTCAGCTACTTGCACTCGTCTGCACTGAAGTGTACTAGTCTGAGTTATCGATGGTATTCTTCTTCTCCCGATATATACCGCAGCATTAGCGAAATTAATCCAACAGTGGTTCTCCATGAGAAAATCCATTCCCAAGAGTATTTCCGTAACTTGCTCGCATACAATGAAGTTAACGTCCCTACGACACTTCCGAGTAAATCTCACAGGTATTGTCACCTGTCCGACCACCGTTATCTCACTTCCATTTGCTGCTCGTAACACCTGAGGTGCTGGATCTAGCCTCAATCCTTCTGCTAAACTCTCTGGTAACAAGCTTACCTCTGAACCCGTGTCAATAAGGCACTTCTGCTCTTGATCGTTAATTATACCTTTGATATACACTGATCTTTTCTTGCACTTCCCTCCGGTCATTCTTACTATGCTTCGGTTCTCAATTATCGTCCTGGGTGCTGTGCTTCCAGTCCTTCTGCACTCCTTTGCTAGATGTCCAATGCCCTGGCACTTATAACACTGCACCTTACTCTTCCAATTGAACTCAGGTCGATTCCTTTGATTGCCATAATCTATCGTTTTCGGCACCGTGACTGCCGCATCTCTAGACGCTTGCACTTGTTCTCTCGTCTGTCTGGGCACTGCACCTTCTGCCCTTAACAACTGTCGTTCCATATTAGCTTGCCATTTCTCCATGCTAAGCTTCTGTTCCGCCATGAAGTCTCTCACCTGCTTCATCAATTCCTCTGTCGCACTCTCTTCATTCGTGGCTCTAACCTGTCGCTGATTATCTGGGTGCCTTCTCGCACTTGCGGGCACTTCCTCGGCTGCTCTCTTGTAGCTTTCTAACCTCAACGCCACCCTATACGTCTCGTCTAAAGACCGTGGCTCTCTCTCCCTGACTTTGAGCGAAAGCTCCTTATCCCACATCGCTTCTAGAAAAGCATCTCTTGCCACTATCTCGGTCGTGTCATTTATCGGTCCGGGAAAAGCCAACGCTGTAAGCTTCCTTATATCATGTAACAAGTCCGCCAAGCTCTCCTTATATCCTTGCTTCTTGCACCGCAGCTGCGTTCTAAAAGTCTCCTGCTGCGCCTCTAATCCGTATCTTTGTCTCAGTCTTGCTATCAACTCCTTGTACGTTACATCCTCTCGGGCCCCAAAATCCCATAACAGCTGTGCTGGACCGTTTTCCAAAGCACACTGTAAAAAAGCTCCTTTATCCACGTCTGTCCACTCATTATACCTGGCACAGACCTCGAACTGACGTATGAACGTCTCCAACGGTATTGTACCGTCAAACTTATTTGGCTTCATCGGCGTACGCTTTACAGCTCCACGCCATGATCCTAGTTCTTCCGCCCTTACTAATTCAAACCTCGGTGTACCTGCACTCCTTTCCGGAGTTTGAGGCAGTTGTCTACTCGTCCGTTTTGGACGCGCACCGGTGCTCATTAGCTCTGGTTCGAAGTTCACATCTTCCATTTTCACTCTCACTGATTCTAGTTGATCCCGACTCAATGGAACCCTTCTTTCTTGAGACAACGACTCAAGCCTTGCTTTACTGCGGGCACTTTCGGATGCCCGACCTCGCCCGAATCCACGGAAACTATCCTCGTACGGGTTGTAATGGTCGATAGCCCGCCTACGGTGCTTATCATCAGCCTTTACTTTAAGTGACAGTTCTTTATCTATCAATGTCTCTAACAGTGAATTATGTTCAATGATTCCTGTAGTCTCACCGTCCATGTCCATGAGACACCTCAAGTCACATGGCTCAGGCTCCATAGCCTCGGCCATCCTCTAATACCTTTCTTAAGACTGGGTGCTTTAATCAAAGTGCCCGGCACCTTGGTGCTCTTGCACTCCTTACCAGTCCGCAACCCGCTATCAATGCCCTCCGGGTGCTCTTCAGGTCTATTACACCTTCCAAGCCTTTACCTTACTCTACTTGATGCAATTTTCCCTTGTGAAGCCTACCCTTACTCTGCCTAGTGCGCTTTGCCCTTATGCAGCCTACCCCACTTCTGGTACCAATTATGTGGCGAACCGGGCCTATCGAGGTTCCTACGCCTCCTAAACTCCAGATGACTCCGCCCGGTTCGGCGCACACGGGGTTATGACTCACTAAAGGCACGTGGTCGTTCGTCTTAGCTTTTTGGCTAAGATCTCAGGCTCTCTTACTACCACCTGTCACTCTGCGCACTTTACCTGCACTCCGTTCCTATACTCCACACTTAATCCCTCTCTCAATGTATCCTCTTTCCTCTCCCTTAACTCTCCGTGCACCTTACTCCTCTCCGTGCACCTTACCTTTCACTGTGCACCTTGCCTCTCGCCGTACACCTTGCCTCTTACCGTGCACCTTACCTCTCACCGTGCACCTTGCCTCTCTCCGTGCGCCTTGCCTCTCTCCGTGCACCTTACCTTTCTCCACACCTATCGCACCGCCCCTCTCGCAATGCACCTTCGCAATGCACTTCTCTCAATGCACCTCTCGCAATGCACCTCTCACAATGCACCTCTCGCAATGCACCTCTCGCAATGCACCTCTCACAATGCACCTCTCGCAATGCACCTCTCGCAATGCACCTTCGCAATGCACCTCTCACCGTGCACTTAATCTCAGGGTGCTTCCTTAACCTCAGGGTGCACTCTTCCTACGGGTGCATAGGGTGCATAGGGTGCACAGTGCACTATCCAAAACACATATACGCACCTATATGGACCTTCTTACCATCACACGCCGCCTCGGCTATCGGTCCTGATCTGTGGCAGAACCGGCTATTTATACGATTTCTGCCGGCCACTAACGCTTGCACTCATCTCACTAGCTCGCACTCATCGCTGCCCTTTAATTGCTGCGCGCTATACATTAATCACCTATCTCTTAGCCTTACTGCTCTACTCGGTCAATCTATCATTATTATATTGGGCCTATCTACCTATGCGGGCGGCTACCTGTCAAAGGATTAAGCTCATGAATTATTAATGGCTCACTTGCGTCTATTGCTACTAAGGGTTCTACTCTATTATCTAAATTCGCTACACCAAATCTTGACAGCTGTTTGGCAATCGCTTCATCCCTAATTAGATGAAAACTTAACATTCTTATATTCTTACTGTAGGGCGTTTAATTTAGGCTATCTGCAGTGATGTTGGCCTACCCTCGAATCCCTCGATTGCAGCTGCGCTGATGGACGCCAAGACAGACGCGCATTTAGTCCCATTTAGTCCGATCGACTAGTCGGTTGGAGGGGGCGTCGTGAGCAGTGGCGGTTCCACGTGGGGATGAGTGGGGATGCATCCCCCACCGGACTTCCGGACCTTTTTCACTTGTGAAACCCTATTTTTTGATAAAAGTCTAGTAAAATTCACCATTCAGCCGCATATTATGCACTCGCCTCGAAAAAGGGGTCGTCCATAAAAACGTCACGCGGTTAGGGTGTCCGGACATTTGTCACGAAGTGTGACGACGGAGGGTTTCCGTAAATGTGACGTCACGCAAAAAAATTTAGGTCATGGCTTTTAAAATTTAGGTCATGACCTTTGACCTTTTTTGCTTGTCAGGGATTTTGGAGAGGAAAAAATACAAGGATGACCTTTTTTGCTTGTCAAGACTTTACGGAAGACGAAAATGGGGGCGTTGTGACGTCATATTTTAGGGAGTCCGACGTTTTGTGACGTCGCGTTACGTAGGGGGTCAAAAAAGTGCCAAATTCACGTGACGTAATTTATGGACGACCCCAAAGAACTTTCCAAATTCCAAAGTAAATGGTTTAACATTGATTTGAGCAGCTTAATGTCAATGAAAATTACGAATTTTCAAGTGAAAGATAAAATAATAAAAATGAAGACAATTTTCGTTTCAATTTGAAACTAAGACAAAACAAAAATTTCTATAAACTTCGATCCAATTTCCTTGGAGGAATAATACTATTATTCCTCCAAGCCAATTTTCTTTAATTGCATTAGAATGTATCACGTCTTCTCATTGGTCCATTTGTGACTGTAACAAGAGGTCCGATTGGTTGATATGCGACGCACTGCGGTGTCATCAAACAATTAATCAATCAACTTCTATGGCGCCACCATCATAATGCCCAGGGCATCAGCCGAAGGCGCACGAAATCCAAATTGAATTACAGTGTAGAGCCAGATCAAGCCGGAGAGATCAGTCAGAACAGCGGGGGAGCAATCTAAGGGGGATAAACTAAGTCAAACGAAAGATGGCAGAGTGGATTAGGTGCTGGAGCGGCTGGCTGACGGAGCGGGTTCAAGCCCCGTTGGCGTCCCTAGTGACTTTCACACAGACAGTAGGCCTAATACCTCTTAGACCATGTCAAGGGGCTATGTTTAAGATCGGATCTGAAAGATGATAAAGTGTTAGCTATTCGATGTGATAATTATTGATAATGAATTTCAGACAAATTCAGAGCATAGGACCACACAGAGAGAAACAACTAGTGCCAATGAATGTGCGAGAATGAGGAACGACAAATGAAAGTCCTGCTGAATACCTAGTGGACTGAGTAGTAGGTCGATGGATAAGTCACATCTTAAGGTGGAGGCCTGGTGGCCTAATTGGGTTCATTATATAGCATGGTTTTAAATAAAAAAGACATTTTATAATTGATTCGGTATTTGATAGGAAGCCAATGTAGGGACTGTCTAGCAGAAGTTATATGTTCGAATCTTGGAACTTTGAAATTTGACTCTGGAGTTTCTGCATATTTTAATTTGTGATGCCGAAAAGCAGGGAATTGCAATAATCGAGGCGACTAGATACCAATGCATTAGCTAACTGAATAAGAACAGGGTTAGGGAGTAGATGTCTGATGCGATAGATGTCCCGAATATGATAAAGAGACATTTTGCAGATTGAATTCATGTGGCTACTGAAAGAGATGGAAGAGTCAAATCTCACGCCAAGCTTAGTTGCGAACAGAAGTACTTCTAGGGACAACAGTAAAACCTCCTAGTACTACAGATTTCAGAGATTCAAATTTGGTCAATTGATCTGGAGTACCTAATAGCAATAACTCGGCTTTGATGAATTTGAAAGTTTATTTGAATCCATCCGTGACTGAGTATTAGTGAAGGCAATGAATAAACTTTCAATAAAGTCTCTAGGGATGAGTTTAAAGAAGATTTATAAAAAGAGATGAGAGTTTGAGCACCATGGGCAAAAAGATGATAAGCCATTTGATGCTCATCAAGAAGTGAATCCTAATGGGTTGCTCTATGCATCACTATAGTAGCGCAATAGAAGAGTTGTGCTATTGTGTTTCTCAGATGAAAACACGATTCCTGTTGTCAGCGCACGAGCACATAATCATCTTAATAATAATAATAATAATAATAATAATAATAATAATAATAATAATAATAATAATAATAATAATAATAATAATAATAATAATAATAATAATAATAATAATAATAATAATAAACTTGATAATGTTGATATCACGTGTTTTGACCAGTCTGTGTTTCTACGGTTTTCAGCGAAAGGGATTGGCGGCAACAGCATCGGTCGTCGTCGTTCGTAAAGGGAAGATGGCGGACGTCGTCGTCGTTAATGAATTATTAATTCTGTGAAAAAAGAGGAAAATTCTTCGTTGATTTTTGTGCTCTTCGTTCGGATGACAGCCCCCGGTTCCCGTCCAGTTGCGTCCGTCGCCCGTCGCCCGCCGATCGAAGCGTCTTTCGCCGTCGCCGAGCGCCGTTGAGTCGCCCCACTGCACCAGCCCCTAGACTGCGAGCCCTTAAGACAGTCATTTGCATATTGAAGAGGACTTCGAATTTGGTGAATTTCTTCGCTTTTCTCGATCTCGGTCATCGACTTGGGCGGCGGAATGGCTTGCTGTCTGAGCGAAGAGGCTCTAGAGCAGAAGAGGATCAACCAGGAGATCGAAAAACAGCTCAGCAAAGACAAGAAGAACTCACGCAGGGAGCTGAAACTACTACTACTAGGTAACTACAACCACTGCTAGTGGTGATTATGATGCTACTACTACTACTACGATGAGGATGATGCTGTTGACGCGGATGGATTGTCTCCAGTCCTGACTTTTATGTACAATGGAAGCAATGAAGTCACATATTTTTAGTGTTGTGCAGTTTCATCCTTTGATTTAAAGTGCATGATTTGAATGATTGATAGAAGTGAATAATAGTTTCAAATGAAATCAAGTTTTTCTGAAGTGATCAGTAGTAGTTTACTAATTGATAGGTTCAATGATGTTGGCTTTGATTCTCTGACTGAGATGTTGCTGGCAAAAGTTTTTTAAATTTATACCCAGGACAGAAAAAACCTGGAAGTCCTTTAGAGACTTGTGTATCAGGGGCTTAGATTTGTTGAATTCCCTCTTTTAAATCACTCAAAAGAAAAGTTGTTGCAGAAAGTTTTCTTTTGCTTTTCTCTTTGTATGTTATTGTCAATTGGTAGAAATGGCATCATAGATCCACACGTTCAGAATGAAATTGGTATTTCTTTTGAGTCAAAAGATAGCCGTTTGAGGTGAAAGAAGACAGATTTATAAGACCTTTTCTCTGTGGTGGCTAAATAGAATGATGCTCTGTGCTGCAGTATTTACACAATTATAGTAATTTTTCGTTATTTTGTTGCTGACCGTTTTAAAGGAACTGGTGAGTCTGGCAAGAGCACGTTCATCAAACAGATGCGTATAATTCACGGCAGTGGATATTCAGACGAAGATAAGCGTTCGTTCACTCGTCTCGTCTATCAGAACATCTTCATGGCGATGCATTCGATGTTGTGCGCGATGGACACTCTCAGAATACCATTCAAAGATCACGGAAACGAGGCAAGACACTTTCAGCCGCTACGACGACGATTTTCAATCATTGTATTTTTTAATAGAAGTTTATTCATAAAGTTGCTGGTTGTGATGTTAGTGTTTGAAAGGCAGGACAGAATGGTTACATGTTAAGCATTAGATATATATATATATATCTGATGGTTGCCTTCTTCTTGTGATGGTGTCCTTCCAGTGATCTGTTGATGATGTTGTATGCCATGGAACCAGTCTTCTTGTCCTATGGGTGCATAGTCATGGGCACTCTTATCATTCTTATCAAATAGAGGTTCTATTAAGGGCAATCTGATGATTCTGTTACCATCAAGGAATTACATTAACTCACTGTATTTAAAGTCTATGTTCCCTAGACATAACTCACTGTATTTAAAGTCTATGTTCTCTAGACATAACTCACTGTATTTGAAGTCTATGTTCCCTAGACATAACTCACTGTATTTAAAGTCTATGTTCCCTAGACGTAGCTCACTGTATTTGAAGTCTATGTTCTCTAGACATAACTCACTGTATTTGAAGTCTATGTTCTCTAGACATAACTCACTGTATTTAAAGTCTATGTTCCCTGGACAATGTATAAGAATTTTAAGATTCTTACTGCTTCAAGCCTACTATCAAGTGGCTTAGCCAGGAATTTTCTCGGGGTACCTCACTAAATCTCTCCCCCAGAATTTTTTCATGAGTTTGTTTGCTTGCTTCCCAAAGAGTTTGCATTTGAGGTCTGGCCTACTTCCCTCCTCAGCTGACTCCATGCACATTGGAACACATTGTACCATTTGATGACATGGTCTCTTGTATACGGTAATGCTTTCTTATTTATAGTGCTGTGTGTGTGTGTGTGTGTGTGTGTGTGTGTGTGAATAGCAGTGAAGGGAGCTTAGTAATTCTTGTATTTCTGTATAATTTCATTTGATGAAATGTTTTGCTGAATTGTTTTCAAGGCTTATGCAAAGTTAGTGAAGGACATTGATTACGAGACAGTCATGACCTTTGACAAGCAGTACATTGACGCCATTCGCAGTCTTTGGTTGGACCCTGGCATTCAGGAGTGCTATGACCGCAGGAGAGAGTACCAGCTGACCGACTCTGCAAAGTAGTAAGTTGGAAAAAAATGGATATTATATTTTTGAAAATTTGTGTTTTTGTTGTGATATTCTGGATATAAAATCTTGCAGAGCAGTCTGCTTGGTTGTTGCTCTTCTTGAAAAGGATGATTTGTCCTTTTAAGGGACGATGCATGTCGCTCTTAAACTTTCCGTCTGGTGTCTTGCCTTTCATCGACCTGGCATGAGTAAATGAGTAATAGCATGAATTGTGAATATGTTAGGACGTAGTAATAAAGCAAATCCTAAGATGCATTACTTGTTGGTAACAAAATTTATGATACTAAAAGGGAGAAGCAGGAGAGAGAGAGAGACAGTCTCTGTACAGAGCCTGTGTTCCCAATGAATTATTCAAAATACAATAATTGCAATGTTTAGATGAAGAAATTATTTTGAGTTGGTATGAAATGTTATGGTTAAGATGAAGTCCTTTGGTTTTGTTGCATTTATTGTGTGCTTCTGGTCGTGTAATAAGCTAAAAGCAGCTAAACTGATTGTTGTTCTGTCACAGATGTGCTCTGCACTCAAGTGTTTGCTGTGGTGGTTAATGGTTATAGTATTTGCAAATGCTTTTGTGTTTCTCTCACTTCTATGTCCCATTGCACTGATACGTGCTATTTTAACACATGTGGCTTTGTGTCGTGCATCTATTCATGAGAAATGTATACATACAGTTAGACGACCAATATTTTTCTTATGCATTATACAAGAGGTGTATGCTGTCGTATCTGAGAATTGATAGCATTCCTGTGCATACAATGGATAGAATATCATTTTTATGAAGTAATATTGACCTGCTTTCTCTTTGGCCTGAATGTGCTTGACCTGCGGTTGGATGCATTGGAAAATAATTTTCATAATTTGAGGTTCTCTTCTTTAATTCTTTGCAGGATTTGTTGATGGAATTTTTGGTAATTAATTGGAGAATTCAACATTTAATGAAAAATATCAAGATATTGATTGCTTTTGTGTTGGGTTCTCTCTCTCTCTCTCTCTCTCTGTGTGTTTTAGTTACCTGGACAGCATCGACAGAATCTCTTCAGCTGATTACCTGCCCAACCTGCAGGACATCCTGAGAGTGAGAGTGCCAACCACTGGCATCATTGAGTATCCGTTTGACTTGGACAGTATCATCTTCAGGTATAAAGTATCTGTGTTTCTTGTATCTCTGTTGGTGTCTCTGGTGGTTTGTCCTGTTGTGACTGTGCTGTGGCTGTGATGGTTCATTCGTTGAAGTCAGTTAACTCTTTCAGGGCAGATGTCGACTTCTGTCTATGTCTAAGGCTTGTGTTTAAACATTTCAGCCTTCAAAGAGTTAAGATGTAGGTAGTTGATTGAATTACAGCGCTTGATTAGTGATTGAGTGTCTGTTATTTTCATGAGCTTCTGTGTAATTTATGTTCAGACATTGTCCTTCAAAATGTTGCTAATGTCTTTGATGTAAAAAAACTGTTTACTGATTTTATTGAGCTTTGTTAAAATAATCCCCTGTTCCTCTTGCACTTGCTAACAGAATTTTGTGTATGAATGCACACACGCACACACACACACACAGAATTTCATTTTCTTCTGGTTAATAGCACAATGTCTGTCTGCACGTCTGTCTGTCTGTCTGTCTGTCTGTCTGTCTGTCTGTCTGTCTGTCTGTCTCTAATGTTGTTAGGCATCTAGATGCTTTGATATTACTGCGGAGGGAGTTTGACTGATGTGTTGAGTGATTTCTGGGCAGTGGAATGTGATCCTGTAATTGTAACTGGTTTCAATTGATTCTTCGAATATCAATATTGAATTGAAGTGACAACAATGTATTCAGGTGTTTGATTGAGAGTTGATCACCCAGAAACTGTTCTAAATCACCTGGGATTCATCCCAGGTGCTTATGCTTGATTGATCTGAAATTGTTTTTCATGCATGAGTGAATCCTGTCCATAGGATGCTGTGTGTGCTTTTCAGGTGTTTAATGGAAACCATTACACAGCTGAATTGCTGATAATTTGCAATTGGGTTACTTGAGATGATATATACATATAGGCCATTTATGATGTTGGACAGATGCATTGAAGCCATTTAGAAAGATATTTTCATCTGGCAGTTGCTAAATGTAATGTAATGTGGAATTTGTATGACGCCTCTTCTATTTCTACTCAGAGGTGCTCCTAGCAGTGGAGTCGCAGGGTAAAGTAGTGAGACTTTAGCTTTTGCATTGAACAGAGCGAGGGAGTAAGAAGTGATTCCCGAATGGATGGGTTCAAGGCATTCCAGAGGGAGGGTACAGTCACTGTGAATGCTCACACTGAGTAAGAGCAGTGCGTGATCTGGGCACATAAACATTCTTCTGATCAGTGGAGCAGAGCAAGTGATGAGCAGCAGAAGAGGGTGGTTTGAAAATCTCTGTAATGTAAGACGGTGCCTGACCTCGAAGTGCTGCAGAAACAATAATTACTTGTTTGAATTTAATGCGGTCAGAAATTGGGAAGCCAGTGGAGGGTGTTAAGCATAAAGCCTGAGACACTAGAGTAGCGAGGAGCTTTAGTCTCAAGACGAGCCGCAGCATTTAGGACAGATTGCAGAGTGGAGAGCAGGGTTTTGGGCAGATCAAGATAAAGAGAATTGCAATAGTCAACCTACTAGCCACAGACGCATGAACCAGAGATTTGGCTGCAGATAAAGAAAGTGAAGGAGCACTATTTCAAAGAAAGCCACAAGAGCCTGATTAAAGTTTTTATGAAAATCGTTCTTTTCTATTTCTGTCAACTTGATTTTTATGTCTGCTTTGGTTTTGTCTCTCATCTGCAAACTATTAGAGCATTTCTTATTTTTAGGACCTGAAACCATCTCACAGTAATATTTTTGGCAAAGAATTTGGCATGAATTTATTATATATTTATGACCAATGAAGTAATTTTTATTTTTTTGGCAAATTTTGATGTGTTATGGTTGGAGCCAAAGATGCACGGGTGGCACAAGAGAATTAACAGAAATTTGGAATTCGCGCTCGGCAATATCGCCGTTCCTGTGTTTTGAGTTATCTTAGTCGAAGGTGTTTGGTTGCTTTTCAATGCTGAGTGTGTTTGTTTTTAGGGAACGTATATTTCTGTGTTCGTCTCTTTGGAATTTCTTTAGATGATTTGGGTTTGATTGTTGTATGAAACCTGTTCTTATGAGTTTGATTGTCTGTGTGTCAATCAATATCAAAAGAAACTGAGAACTCAGCTTTTGATATCGTTCGCTGACTCGGTGAACAGAATTCAGACGTGCCTTGTATTTGTGATGATGCGTATCGATGCACCACAAAAATCATTCTAATGAAATGGAGGCACGTCACCCAAGACAAAAACTTACAATTTCATTGTCAGTATAAGAACAAAGTGTCAAGACGCTGTGGTAGAGGGATGACCAATGAAGACAAGAGTGACATTTGGTTGGGTTTATGTTGTTGTAGCTCAAACAGAAAGAATTTCAACAAACTGTTGATCTGCTGCAGCAAAACCAGAACCAGTGAACCAGGACCAGTGAACCAGGACCAGTGAACCAGGACCAGTGAACCAGGACCAGTGAAGCAGGCGGTGTCAGGAATGGGGAATCTGTATGAAATGGATCCATTCTCTATGTGAATGGATTAATAGAAGGCAAAGGCTGAGAGTTACTTGGAGTCCTGCTAATGTTGGCTTAGCATGTAGACAGAATTCATTGGTAGAGACTGGCTGTGCACATGACTAGAGTAGGGAAACAGAGCAGGGAGCACAACTCTTATGATTGGACATGTATTGCAGTTGCAAATGACAGCATTTGGTGCCCTGGTTGCCAGAGATGAAGAACTATTGACAGGAAAAGTGTACAGGATGAATTTAAGCAGTGATTTGAAAGTGAACAATGCTGAACAGATGCATAAATGAGATGAAAGGGTCTATTTTCTCTGTCTCTACCAGGCAGAATATTGGCCTTGAAATACAACCTAAACAATATTATAGAACTTTGAAGAAAATATTTGACGCTTGATTTTGTAGAATGGTGGACGTAGGAGGACAGAGGTCGGAGCGTCGCAAATGGATTCACTGCTTTGAGAACGTCACTTCGATCATGTTTCTTGTCGCTCTCAGCGAATATGACCAAGTTCTTGTTGAGTCTGATAATGAGGTGACTGACTATCTGTCATTTTCAGATATCTCAGTATCTATTTGACTGCGGCACTGAGTGGCAGCACTTGACTCACTAAAGCTGTGTTCAAAATAATTGAGTTGAAGCTTATGAAGTAATGTTATCAGAATACTGATTAGATTTGTTGTAAAGTATTATTGTTTGGGTTTACTTTACGACCGGTTGGTTGATTTCCGTGGTTTTGGCTGTTTTTCCGCTTAGAATCGGATGGAAGAGTCGAAGGCCCTGTTCCGAACAATCGTGACATATCCGTGGTTTCAGAATTCGTCTGTGATATTGTTTCTGAATAAGAAAGACCTTCTTGAAGAGAAGATCATCTATTCACATGTTGTAGACTTCTTTCCGGAATTTGATGGTAACGCATCAGCTTTCGTTTAAGATTAATTAATATAAGCAGAATTATTCTGCATTGAGCATTTTGTAAGTACTGTTTCATTTAAGATATGAACATGCTTTTATAGAAGCATTGCTTATAATGTTCATCTCGTAAATATCTTATGAACATCGTAAGCATGTTTTGTGACATTCCACTGAATGTCTACAGTTAGTCTCTTGGATTTGTCATGCCCAATGATATTATTTGCAACGTTATAATTATACTGACTGATTTGAAATATTACATTCCATAATAGTCTCAATAATAATAATAATAATAGCAGATACTTGTTGTAAAGAAGGCATTCTTTTGTACAGAAGATACTGGACGTCACGAATGAAACTTTTCTGGTGTTTGGTGGGAGTTTACTGTTGCTGTAGAGAGGGGAGAGTGAGAGGGGGAGGAGGAGAGAGAGAGTAAAGTGATGTAAAGTAGTGAAGTGCTTTGAAATTGATGCATTATGTAATATACAGATGACCATTTGAGGTTGTTTGTTGTTTTCTTTTCAAAGGTCCACAGAAGGATGCCCAGGCCGCTCGAGAGTTCATCCTGAAGATGTTTGTTGATCTGAACCCTGATCCTGATAAGATCATCTATTCACACTTCACGTGTGCCACTGGTCAGTCGATCTGCCCTGTCCTCCTCCTCCTCCTCCTGTGCTTAGTAATTATGAACTTCTATAGCACCGGTTCTAATACTCGAAGATCAACAGTACTCCAAGCCCAGCAGCCGCAAGAGACGGGCCAATAATTGCGGAGATGAGGAGACGCTCTGTCTTTGCTTGCTTTGTTATTTTAAAGAAAGTGATTAAGCGGACTCAACAGTGAGGCTGCATTTGAATCACGTTTTGGAGACAAATTTGTTTTCTAGTGAAATGTTTTGCCCTGAAGAGTTGATGATTCTCTCAAAACAAAACTTTGCGACTACTGTGCTGTTGGGGAAAATGTCTGTAAAGTTTCAGAAGAGGTTCTTGGCTGTTAACTTTGATCGATTATTCTGTTATCCGACCGAATCTGAATCACCATGCGGCCATCCGACCTCATATCCGGGATTTGATGCGGATGTTATGCGTCTGTGATTTGGCATTCCATCAACTGATGGTTCTATGCATTATGAAGAAGTGGCACTATAGAAGTAGTTTAAGATTAGATTGGATTAGAATCTTCTGTAGAGGTAGTTGAGTGAGTTAATGGCTGGCGTTGGGACGTACGTTGTCGTCTTTGATTGACGGTGTTTCTCGTGCGTTGCAGATACGGAGAACATCCGCTTTGTGTTTGCTGCCGTTAAGGACACCATCCTTCAGCTGAACTTGAAGGAGTACAACTTGGTGTGATGATGATCGTCGTAAGAAGAAGAAGAAGAAGAAGAAGAGAGGGCGACAGCATTTGCCGCTTGAGAGGAGGTCGATGCTCCGATCGTCAAATTGCTGATTTGTTTTTTGCAACTCATTGACTCTCTTTGATGTGTGACGGATTGGCGGACACTAAGACGGAAGCCGTGTGCCTCGACACTAGCTATTTTATATCATTCTGTAATTTCTTACTGATTTAGGCGCCGTACGGATGATGCGCATTTATGTATCGGTGTTTATTGTCTTTGTGTCTTCTGTTTCCTGAAGTAACTATTCCTATGCTGCACGTGCATCTGTGTGCGCGCGCATGAATAACTTATCGTGAATATATATTAGATACATATGTATATATATATATATATATATATATGTATGTAGATGAATATATATATATATATATATATTGTGCATCTGGTATATTTTGTAATTGTTATACCTTTGTACGTAGGTGCATGCTGGGATTGTTGAGCTAGCTGAGATGATGTATGATTCTGCTTATAGGTGCTGTTGTTGTTTGTGATTTTCATTGATTGCAATTGTACGTAGTGAAGTTCTTGTTAGATCGGTTACTCTTTCTCATCGCCGTCTACTGAGGCTCTTTTGTCAATCCACGACGGTCCTCAAAGGAAACGGTCTCACTTCTTTCAACTGATTCATTATCAGTGCTTCATTTCATAAATACTGCATCACATTACACAAACATCATTACTGCGCTCTACAACTGACATTATATATATATATATATATATATATATATATATATATATATATATATATATATATAAAAATGAAGAGTATATGTTAACATTGACTTTGTAACAAAGTAACAAATATCTAGACTGATTATTCTGTATATGTTTTTTTTTCTCTCAGATAACTCTCTTTACCATGTGTAATGTATTTTTGACAGCATTATTCGATCAATTTCATGGCGTCCAAGGAGAGCCGTGTGCGTTGAAATTCTCGTGAATTTTGTTGTCTGCTTTTATTGAAGATGGCGTCTTTTATGATGTCAGTTTTTGATCAGTTGTAAAACTGTGTGGAATTTTTGCTTTTCTGCTGAATATGAAGTTGTCTAAATTTTAAATTAATTTCTGCTGAGTGCTCAGGTGAGTTCAGGTGAGTTCAGTCGTTTCTGTGACTTTTGGTGACTTTCATTGAAATGAAACTCTTTTGCCTGCTTTTATAGTTTCAGCGGTCACTTTTCTATGGAAGCCGTCTCTTTATTTATGTGTACATAATGTTGTATGCTTTGTGTATAGTTTTGTATTAGAGGTTCTGTTATTATATTCTTACGCCGTAGGATTTCTGCTTCTCTCTCTCCATATGTCTGCTGCCCATTTGGCCTCGAGTGGCGTTTCACGTGCTGCAGTTTTATCATCCGTTCACTTTGGATGCGAATCCCGGATTGGGATTTGGATTTTCAAGGTGTTTAGCTTGTTGGATGGTTTTAGTATTGTCAGTGGAGAATTTATTTTCGTTAACAGAGAATGCCAAAATTAAACAATTTATTGCTGTTAGATATTATCTCTGTGTGTGTGTGTGTGTGTGTTCATGTCTTTGCATCGGCTTTTGTAAAGACCGTTGAAATTCTGTTGAGTTTTGAGATTGCCGATGAAAAAAAGAGTAACAAAGCGATGAATCATAATTAATATTTTGGCATTTTTACGATGGGTTTATTACTGCAAGTGTCTTTTCTTGTTGTTTTTGGATGTGTCTGTTCTGGGTGAGTCGTCATCTTGTGCTGTGGGTCTGTGCAGCTGGAGGAGGCATCGTGTGTAAGTGACGTGCACTTTGTGTTGTGGATTTTTCTGACGATGGAAGGCGACCTCTCTTAACATGACATGTTTTGTGTTACGTCAGGCGATGGATGTACCGATGCATTGTGATTTAGTATTTCTAGGAGCGATATTTTGCTCTCTGTTGACGGTTGTTGACTTTTCCTGATTCTGCGATGATCAGACGCACGTTAGAAGTTGAGATATTAAGTTTTGCCTAATGTTGTCAGTGTCGTTTGCAAATGGGAATGACGATCGATGTTATTCGGCTTAATGCAGGTGATGGAGACGTTAAATGTGTCAGAAAAGATTTGAACTTGAAGACTTTGATGAATGATTTATGTTTCTTTAGAAAAATCAAAGACCCTATAGAGATCAGACGTGGCGGATGTCTCCGATATTTCTCTGATATTCTTTCTGACCAAATATTACATTTTGAGTTTCTTATTAGCCCTTTTGCTGCTGCTGCTATTATGATGTTGATGTTGGGGCAAGAGGTTTAGGGTATTTTGCACATGCCCTGGCAGTGGAAGGGTAAATAGCCTGAATGTGAATAATAATAATAATAATAATAATAATAATAAATAGATTGAATATCGACTGAATTGCTCGTCATTCAAATTGCTGCAATTCTTTCTCCTCTGTATTGTGCTTATGAACAATCGATTGCAGTTTAAGTTGAATTTCTAGAGCTGTTCTCTGAAGCGCCTACTGTTTCTAAATATTTGTAGGAAACTGCAATTGCATGGTTGCCTTTTGGGGTGGCAAATGGGTATTTGAATCTCCCCGTTGCTTGTCTGGCCACTCTGGTTTTGTAGGAAAACCCAAAACTATCTTTAAAAGGCAGTTGTAATTTTTTCAGCATTTTCTTGTTTTTTGCTGTCATGTTTTAACTGTTGTCAAAGCCTGAAGAACATCACAAACCAAGCGTCTGAATTTGACGCACACAGTTTGTAGTGTCTGGCCGACAACCTCATGAAATCTAGCTAAATGACTTTGAGAGAGGAGTTAAGGAGCTGACCATTTATTATTGCACATTTGCAGTTTCTATGACATTTATGAAATATTTGGGATCTTTGGGGTTGAACCACCTCGGGCTAATTTGCTGTCAACTGTAGAACTGAGATTTTGGGTAAGAAATGCTTTTTGGTTATATATTGTTTTTAGTGTGACATGTGAAATGTTGTTTGCTGGAGATCATGTGATTTGTTTTGGAGGCTTAAACGGTGTGCTTAAGAATCGACGTATAACTCTTATCTGGTGACATTGTGTTTCCTTTGGTCTTCTCTAATTTATCCGTGACATTGTTGTTAAATGTCTTAAAGTTCTTGTTGGCTGATCGTCTTCTAAACTCCTAATTCAAATGGACTCGCTTGTAATTTAATCGGCTGGGAATTCAATTGTCCAAGTGAACAGTTGATGTTGACGTTTTCCTCAGCACCAACGCAAATCAACGCACACATTTGACCGTGTCAGGAAATGTTTGGTGGAAAGTCACTGAGCTGCAGAGACACTGCGCCGCAGGAGAGGAGAATTCGTGCGTGTTTCCTGAAACCACGGGCAAGAGCAGTGAGTGGCAGATAAGTTCTTATTAATCCTAATATTCAAAGCAGATCGTGGATGTGATTGATGCAGTGAAACTCAGTCTTGGGAGAATCACACATTACTAAATTAAGGCTTAGTTAATCACATAGTCAAAGCAATGATTCGGTTTTTTGCCAACTGTAAAGCATTTATGCTTTTTGTCCAAATTCAGTGGCGTATTTACCACTTGGGCCATGGCCCCCTTTGGTCTTGGCCTAGCCTGTCCTCAGACCCTGACAAGTAAAAAAAGGTCGGTCAACTTTTTTCCAAAGTTGTAACTTGTCAGGTCGAAAGTGTCTCCCCACCCCGCTTGCCAAAATTCTAAATACGCCACTGTCCAAATTGATTGCAATTGGCACAATTGAATGAGCAGCAAAATGGATGTCACATTCACAGATCACTGTTGGGGTTTACTTTGGGCTCAGAATGGGCCTCTGAAAACTGTTGACTTCAGGAGCCCATTGGTCACAGTTGTTCCATTCCTTTATTAATTATGATTGGTGTTAAGGAGCCCATAAAATGTACTTACCCTCAGTGAGTCCAAGAAAATTCCTGTGTCTTTATATGGCCAGTATGTCTGGGATTTTTCACATAGAAAGATGTAAAGAATATTGTAAGCAAAACACCTGCAGCAGATATTCAGAGAATTTTCACGCTCTATCCTAAAATCAGAAGAGCAAAATAAACGAGACAAAGAAAGAAAAAAGGCACAGGTCTCGGTGGAAGCGGTGAATTACTTGATGCGGTTGTTGAGAGGGAAATTAATCTGTGTACATTGTGTGGACGGACCGATGAGAAGCAGATAACTGGGTAGAAACGGCGTTTTTTATATCCATACAGAGAAAGATTGTTTGAATTGGTGATTGGAATCAAACGACTTCACTTGAATCCAGATCATGTCAACATGTCCAATAAGTTTACCAAAAACAAGGAATCACCACAAATGAACAATTTGGAAAAGCTATTGAATAGATTCATTGCTTCATATCATGTGCTCACTTGTACCAAACTCAAAATTTATAAACAAAATTCAGTAATAAATTTACATAATAAATTTACAAATGAGCAGAAACAATAAATGTCAAAACTTGTTTATTAGGAAATTCATCAAAATTTGCTTTCATGAAACATGACAGAAAATGAAAGTTCAATCAATCCTGGCATTTGGAACATCAATCCAAGGTTTCAAAAGCCTGTGTTTTGCATCAAATAGCAAAAAGATTCAGCACTTCTTCTTAATTCAACACCTTTTGTTTAAAATCACAAATATGAAAAGAATCAACAATTGGTAGATGTGAGTTTCTCCAGTGTATCACTTGTAGGCACATGCAAACACTGCACATAAAATTCAACAACAAACTGGAACTTGTTTAAAAATACATGTACAATTAAACTTTGCAGATAATGTGACAAAAGCAACAAGTCTCACAGATAACAAAATTCATTTGAATGAAACAAAACAATTCCATCACATACCAATAATTATCGTTAACAAAATGCATTTTATGGCTGAAAGTAGGTAAGCAAGAAGCAAAATGAAATAAAGATGAGGCAGAAAGAAGGGAGAAATTGAATCCTTTGAGCATTTGAGGACATATGAAGATCAGATCAGTGAACTGCTTTCATATCTGATGATCTAGATACATCATCATTGCATAACGTCACAAATTTCTTTAATGGCAAAGGGAGTGGAAGTCCCGCCAGGAAGTTCAAGATGCTGACGCCGTGATGAACATACGCCAGGTGAGCTCTTATGGCAACGCAGCAGAGCAGCTTCAGAGATCGCGGCTGCTTTCCGAGATGACGCAAGGCTTTGCAAAACTCACAATCGGAAAAGGGCAGTGCATAGATCCAGGATTCGTGGCTGACGTTAAGACCTGCATTCAACAGAATATCGATGATGCTTTCCGTCTTCCGGAGGTCCTTTGTAGAGCTGCAACATGCCCGGAGTGGAGACAGGCCGAGCAGAGGTCGATGGTTGGGATTGGCGCCGTGCATCAGCAGCATTTGACAGCAGTCCTCAAAGTGAAGGCCGCACGCCGTAACCAGCGCCGTTTCACCTCTGTTGTTTGGCGCATCGACGACCGCCCCGCATTTGATGAGCGTGTCGGCCAAGTGGAGGCATCGTTTGAATACGACGATGGACAGAGGGTGCTCGCCGTCCCACCACTCCTCACAGTTCAGGTCAAAATCGGAGAGTTTCACAACCTGAGTTGCAATGTCTTCGAGTCCTCTGTGAATTGCGTGAGTGAAAATTTCCAGCAGCGTCATTTGCAGCCGACCATTCAGGGCAGCGACCAAAAATAGCTTGATGACGTCTTTGAAGTCCCTTCTCATCGCAAGCACAAATGCCTGCTTAATAACATTCACGTACGACGGACCAGAAGGAATTCTTGAAAACAAAAGACCGACAGCAGAAACAAAGTTCTCTTCGACTGCATATTCAAGAAGACTTGTGTTTGATGACGACGGACTCCACAGCACATCGATTCCACACTTGTCCAAGCACAGGCTCAGAGTTTGAATATCTCTGCTTTGAATTGCTCCCATGGCAACTGCTGTCATTGATGCATTTGCAAAGTCATCCATTCTAAAGAGATAGTGAAATAAATTTTAACAGTTTCGTAGTGATAATTTTAAAAACTACAAGTGTACAAATTAAACATTCCACTGTGTTCCTAAATAAAAGAAATTTGTGCCTCTAGAACATGCATTTGTTTTGGATCAAACGAATCATGCTAGCCATAAAATACCTATCAACATATTAATTGAAAAGTGAACTTGGTTTTTGATTTCACTAACAATGAAATATTACAAGCCACTGTACAAGACATACTCTGAGAGTAGAATTTGATTTCAAAATGTCAGCCAACAATTGCTAACTTATTTCTTCGATATTTCTGTTTTTATTTTTCATATAAACAAAATTCCATTGTCAAATTCTAATGGTCAAAAACAGTGTATTGTGAAATAAATAAGTAGTCAAACAACGCAATAGAATACATCGACATTCTCAGACAAATTTCGTCAAGCATTTATTGTAAAACTCTGCAGCAACAAACACAACGACAAGTCTAAAGAAAAAGGGAAAAGGCTGTCAGCACAATTTCAATATTTTGTCTCAGCCTTTTCAGAATTTTGGACAAGTTGCTGACAAAGTAAGACTGACGACAATTTTCACTTCATCTTTTGCTGTTTAAACAACTGGTTGAGTTTCAGGCTTTAAAAAATCCTGGCAATCATAACAGTTCCAAATTTCATCACAATGAAAACTAATTTGAGTAGAATTGAAATGACTCACTTAGGCTCTCAACCTGAATGTTCCTGAGATATAAAAAATTGCTATCACAGCAAAAGGTGATTGTCAACTCATTGAAACTTCTGTCAACTCATTGAAACTTCAGCCAAATGCAACTGAAAATAAGAAACACCAGTTTAATTAATGGACAATGGAGTCTAATGCAACAAGTTCAGCTCACTGAAAACACCACCAGCACCACTAATAATAATAATAATAATAATGCAATTTACAGCACCAGAGCTAATGCATGAAGGTCTGAAACAATACTACTTGAAATCCATCTGTGAAATATCAGTGCCTGAGATTGGAAAAAAATATGTCAACTAAACATTGTTCTGCATCTAAACTGACAACATAAATCTCATCCTGTACACATTGCAAATTCATCACCAATTTTTTTTAACTTCTTGTCATGGCTTATCCACATGCATAGACTGCCACCCGTTTGTCCGGCCGGATACCACCATGGATTTGACCTGGATCTTGAGTGATATTGAATTGGTGTGCCATCAGCTGATGCTCCTGTGCATTATGAAGCGGTGATATAGAAGTTTAAGATTAGATTAGATTACATAAACAAGGTCTTCAATCAATGTAGGTCTAAATAACCTATAATTCAAACAAATTCCTCTACGTGTATAAAGTACTCTGTAGGCTAGTCATTCAACCTATTATTTAATTAAGAAAATAGCTAAATAACTGTATTAACAGTTTCCTAAAACCTAGAATCTGTTTATTTATTTCTCTACAACTTCGTCCTCGAAATAAACAGCTGTAGCAGTTATCAGTAGGCTAGCACCTGTTTACCACTCGACGACGGCGCAATTACAATATCTTATCAGGTGTTTCACTTCCTATGCAATCAATTCTACTGCATCAATGATTGCAGACGACGGTCGACTCAGTCTAGAAACTGATCGCAATCACAGAAACAAAGGAACCTACTTTCTGGGTTTCAGCGCATTCACTTTGTCACTCTGGCTATTAAATGTTTTGTGTTGCTGTTAAATTTATTTATAGACGGTGGGCGTGTCTCTTGCTTTCGCCAACGCTCCGCCCCTTTCTCTGTTGCCCGTTCTGATTGTCGGAGAGGCGTGGCCATGAACGTGATTAAAGCTTTAAACACTAATAAACAGGACCCTTGTTCAAAAGACGAAACAATAAAACTGCTATTTAGAGAAGTTCGCAACGGACTATGACCATGCCGTGTCTTAAGAAGTCTTATTTCAAGTAGGTAGTGGTAACAGATAGTTTTATCTTTACTCATATCTAGCGAATATATAACTCAGTCCAACTTTAAAAGCAAAGTTCATTTATTTTTGGAATTCTGAAAGCAAATATAGGCCTATTTTATACTGACAATATGCAACACTTCGAAAATTTCGTAAAATAGGTCAAATACCAGCACCATCTTGTAGCTGGAAACGGCAGCATAACAGTCAAATGTTTATCTATCTAAGATGCAGGTGGCTCATTATGATTTTGGACTGGAATCTTATGCACAGGGCCGTCATTTCATTGTTCTCCAGGGCAATGGCGGCTCTAGGATTTGGCAAGTGGGGGCCGTTGGGGGCAACTTCTAATCATGGGGGCCAACCATTTGTTGTTTAATGTTTATCATTAAGATGCAGGGTCCCAACTGATTTTGGACTGGGATCTTAGGCTCTCAATAGGGGCACGGCCCCTTCATCGTTCTCCAGAGGGAAGACTTTCGACTGCAAGGCAGGCGGTATTTGTAAAAATATGCAGTATGCAAATTGGTTTTGTCCATAGTACATGCTACATACGATTTTATGTCGGTGATTAACCTCCTAAATTACCCTAATAAAGTAATAAATACCATTTGTGATTATGATGTAATTGGGTCACCGGCCTTAATAAAGCTTATAGGGGACAGTGGGCGGAACTTACTCCTGTCATGTGACAATTGATTGATTTAAGTCCGAAGTCGCTTTGAAGCGTAAAGACGTAAAGACGTATACAACGCAGAGATTACTTTACATCATCAGCGCGTAACTGGCGGCGGAATCCGACAGACTGCTTCGGTTGAAGGCAGTGAGAGGCGATGATTTCCACTTTAAACGATTTGAAATCGAGAATTTGAGTTGAGAATTGCCTTCAGACGATGAATGCGACGACCGAAGGCGGCGTCGAAGGCGAAGCGGCGGCCGTCGACCGCCTTCTGAGCGTCGTCGTCTCTGGTGCTGCCGGCGGCGGCGGCGGTTGCCACGGCCGACGGTCATCGGCAACGAATTTCGAAAAGAAAGAAGACATTCAGAATGCAAATAACAGCGAGAAACAGGGTGTTAGAGACAACGATACAATACGAAGCAACTACAGCTGCCTGACAATATCCGTCTACTCCGCAATAGTCATGGCTCTCGTCTGCACTTTCCTTGTCCTGGGCCGTGACTACTTTAAATACGTGCTGCTTGCGCTGGAGAAGAGCAACCTGTGGACGAGTCTCGTCATATTTTCACTGCTGTTCGCCGCTGTGTCTTTTCCATTCACCTGGGGTTACATCCTTTTGAACGTTGCATGTGGTTACCTGTATGGACTTCTTCTGGGTTTCGTCATAGTGGTGATGTGTGCACTGTGTGGTCTCACAGCTGCACATCTCCTCATTAAGAGATTTTTTCAGGATTTTGTGTCAGATCATTTGACAAACGACAGCATGCGAGCAATTTTACGAGTAGTTGACAGCGAACATGGTTTTCAAGTTGTTGTTCTTGCTCGACTGACACCCATTCCATTTGGTTTACAGAATGCGCTCTTTGCCGTACGTTCGATTTAGATTAACCGATATATTTCAACTATTCTTTACTAGAAGATGTTGTTGTAGTTTTGATGTTGTGTGTGTGTGTGTGTGTGTGTTAGGGTTACCAGCAGTGGCGTAGCGTGGCTTTGGGGGCCCGGGGCATCTTTGCCATGGGGGCATCTTTGCCATGGGGGCCCCAGAGTTTCGAGCTGATGAGCAAAAAAAAACGTTATCACCTCCTTTTTCATCCTGACGAGCAAAAAAAAAGGTCGTCAGCACATCATTTCTAGGGTTAGGGTTAAGAAGTTAGGGTTAACCCTAGCTTAGACCTCTCTTTGGGGCCCCCGCCCGGGGCCCGGGGGGCTGTCAACAAAGTGCCCCTCCCCCGCACCCCCTCACGTTACGCCACTGGTTACCAGACATCCTTAAATGATAAGGACAGTCCTTAAATTCCGTTGCCCCGTCCTTAAGGGCATTTGTCCTTAATAAGGACACAAAATGTCTTTAAATTTCATGCGTTTGTCCTTAATAAGATGCAAAATGTCCTTAAATTTCATTAAAAATAGTGACGGACATTACTCTAGATTAAAATGACTTTTTTTATTGATTGATATTGATTGCTAAAACTGGTCATCATTAGTTCTTTATGCCTTTTTGCATCCTTTACGTCCTAAAAACGTCCGACAAGCAAAAAAAGCTAGTCATCACTAGTTTTTTGTGCTTCTTTAACGCCCTGAAAAGTCTGACAAGCCAATGTGTTTTGTGTGTCCTTAAATTCTTTCCAACTGATCTGGTAACCCTAGTGTGTGTGTGTGTGTGTGTGTGTGTTGCAGTGTACTAAAGAAATGTATCAGATGTTGACAATGCTGATATTGATCTGAACATAAGGTGGAACATGAGATTAGTTTGGAAGAGGAGCAAGCTGAGAGGAATAGGGTTTTCAATTGTCACCTTTTGATCATGAACTGCCAAGAAGTAAACACATGCATAGAGTTAGAAAGTTTTATAGCATTGATTCAATGATTACTTTAGCTACTACATGTAAATCGATCATTGCCGTCACATTATAGTTTGACTTGAGTGATGTTGTTGTTCTGTGGCATTTGTGTTTGCTTGCATTTGTTCTTTGATTTTGTTGTCATTTAAATTCTAAATTGTTATTGTTGTTGTTCAGATGTCGAAAATGAGTCTTCAGCGCTACATTGCAGCTTCAATTACTGGAATGCTTCCAACACAAGGTCTGCATACTTACTTTGGTTCCACCCTACGCTCAATGGAAGAAGTCATCTCAACAAGTTCCGGATCGCCGTCCACATACGTAGTCTTTGGGGTTCAGGTAATTCCGGTTGTTGTGACAGTTCTTGTCTCTATTCTGTCATGGCACTTTTCTTTATTGTAAATTCTAGTGATTTGTTGGAAAGACGACAAAGGCGTTAAATTGAATTTTAGCTGTTTTACTGTAATGCAGTGAGCATTCTTTATAACCAGTAGCGGATTTACCATGGTACCAATTGGTATTGATACCGGTCCTCCCTTCAAAATACAAACTTAGGGGCCTCCCTTTTCTAATAATAATTTTTGAAAAGACTTTTTAATTATTTTTTCTTCAAAGTATTTTATTTTCGGAGATATACATGAATGTTGTATTCAGTTCAATGCAAGTTTATTTGGGTTGAAATTAATGGCTTTTAATTGTTTAATTTTTCAATTATGTTTGTTTTATTTTTACTTCTTTAAGTGACCACGATGGCTCGGGGGGTCTCCATGAAAATATTGGTACTGGGCCTCCAAAATGTAAATCCACCACTGTTTATAACTTTGGGTTGAAGTTGACAATACAAGAGCTGATGACAAACCACATATAAAGGCGTTCATTACACACATTTGATCACAGAGTTATTGAAAAGTAAATACAACAGCATTGTAACATTTACAGCTGCCTGTTTAATAATATTCTGCAGACTGTTAATTGCTACCACAGAGTTTTATTTTTGTAGCAACAACTTACATCACATGACATAACCATAATACTGTAGAGAACCATAGAAGTGTGTCTGCACTTGATGCCCTGGCAAAGTATTTTTACGTACAATACGCACATTTTATTGTGGGATCTAACGTACAGTTGTGTCTTTCTTGCACGAGAGGCTAATGTGTATGAGCCATTTATGTGACATTATGCCAACCGCTGCACTTCTAAATGGACGCAATTGCATCACAGAAAGTTTCTGTTTTGACGTTCTTTGTGTCCTTGTTGCATTTGCCGCTTTGGCACAAGGTTTTCTTTCAGACAATCTGATGGAGGCGTTGTTTTCTTTTGCAGCTCTTGATGGTCGGAGTGCTGCTGATGTTTGTCGTTCAGAAGGCTCGTCTTGAGTTTGACCAAACGCTTCTTCTGAGAGCCGACTCAAAGGAACAGATGATGGGCGGATTGGACGGTTGTCGTAGCTGCTTGGTTAATATTGAACGAAGAGAAATGAGTCAGTTCCTGAACAACAGTCGTTTGCCATTGAATTCTTATTGTGTTTGATCCAAGATACGAGAAAGTTGGACGCCAATAAATGATTTTCCCATCCAAATTTATCATAATCAAAATTTTATCATGTAAAAATTATTTTATCATTCAAGTTGCAAGATCTCTCAACTTAAGTGAATGCGTCCGACTGTTGTGATGCGCTTCTTCTTCCGCTGCTTCTCGACACTTTCAGTTGATGCCTTTGTTATAGAACTTGTCATATCATCCAGATTTATGTATTGATCCGAGTTTATTGGTGATTGTTGCATTGATAAAGTATTTGAAGTATAAAGCATTAGAGACATTAGGTCACATGACTGTTGAAGTATTACTGCTTTTATTCATATATACAGTGTTTATGTATATATATATATGTGTGTGTGTGTGTGTATATATGTGTGTGTATATATATATATATATATATATATATATATATAATTATATATATATATATATATATATATACAGTGCTGAAAGTCTGTGAAAAAAGGTACAGGAACTCTCTTGGTGCAACCCTAACCCTAACGAACTATGGGTAGCCATCATTTTACATTTCTGTAGCGCTTTTTAAATCTTAGTTTAATAGTTTTGCAACAAGTACACAGTGCTTTTACAATATTCAAAAATATTGAAAAATTATGGGAAAATATTTTCATGGTCCAAAAGGTGCCGGAACTCAGTTCCAGCTGTTCTGGCTGACTTTCAGCACTATATATATATATATATATATATATATATATATATATATATATATATATATATATATATTATATATATATATATGTTTGTATCTGTTTTTATATCAAATGATAAAAAGCTAGTCTTTTGTGTGGGTAGAGAGTTTTGGATTTTTGAAGGACACTCTGTGGGTTGTGGGTTGTATAATATTTAGCTGAGTTTCTTTTGAGACAGAGTGGAATAGGTTTACAGGTGATTGAAATCACAACATACTGTTACATGTACTGACATACAACTTTGAATATCTCAGGGTGGTGTATGTTGTAAGGGGCCATCCATATATTATGTACGCAAAAAGGCATATTTTCTTACCCCTTCCACTATTGCACCCGTACATTTTTTGGACCCCTCCCATATCAGAAGTACAAATTAGCTGCTCTACAGTTCCCCAGTTGAAAAATTACTTACTAACCATAGTCACAAAGCATTTGTTTTACTATTGAATTATAGTTTGTAACTTATTGTGTTTTCTAACATTGATATTTATTAAAGAAATACAATAGAACATTCAAATGTTATTGTTTTGAACACTGCATCTGACAAAATAATTGTAATTCTGTTCAAATCTAATGTATGTGAATAACCAGTCTTCTGTCCGAGTGGTTTTTTAATTGTTACTTAAGCTATACATAAATTTATGCATATGTACACATTACCCACTTCCCTCAGTGCGTACGTAATATATGGACGGGCCATAAGGACATCTTGTGTAATCTTTGAGTAAATTATTTTACCTGTTTCCTATTGGTTATCATATGATTTTTCTGTCTCAATGTTTGCTCTGAAAGCATCCTGGTGCACTTGACTTTTAGTTGCTTTACGCTTGTAATTGTAAGTGCACTAAATACTGTACTGTGATTAATTATTGAACTTACTTATTGTGAAGATACTGCAGTCATTCACAGTGCTCTTTTTCTAGAAAAAAGGTGTTGGAACTCGTCTTCATGCATGATTAAATTCATACAAAATCATAGAAATGACACTTAAATTAGCCCAACAAACACTAAAGTATATTAGATATTGAATTTCAAACACAAACCTAGAAGTCTATAGGATATAGAAGATATACTAGAAACTCAATGTAATATGTATGCACTCTAGACTTCCATAATTATATTAAAAATAAAATTTCTAAAAATTCTGGAGAAAAAGGTTCCGGAATGCAGTTCTGATGCGTTCATGCAGAAAAAAAGCACTGGTCATACATAAAGTAATGTAATGTGAAATAATTTAAACAGTTACTGAAATGTGATGGCTTTGTGATTCATTTGATTTTGTATTATGTTAATGTTATTATAGTCATTGACTGATGATGTAATTATATGTGAATTTCTATGGGAGATGCAGAGAGGTTTCATCCATGGCATAATTTGTTGTCTTTGAGCCACATGGCTTTGTTTTAATATTTTTAGTAGGATTTTTGAATAGGGTATTTGCAATCTGGCATTTGTCAGGATAGTATTGGTTATGAAAATATCAGTTTTACTTGACATTTAATTCTAAAGATTTTTGTCATTATACTAAGTACTTGTAATTTTAATAATTTGATGGAAATGTTAAATGTAAAAATTGGATTTGAATATTGGAAAAGATTTTCAAATACTTTTACTTTGAAGAATGACAAATAAATTATTGCATTCATTGGGAAATGACAATGATGTGATGTTGTTCATCTTATGCATCCTGACTTTCAGTTCTTCATAATGTATGAAATATTTGACCGTATGTTACTAATGATTAGCACTGTTTGTGCTGTTAATAGTAAGTGTGATTAGCTATTACAGATGATTCCCAAATAGTTTGCAAGTGATGTTGTCAGCCATAACACCAACATTTCTTATGCAGCAATTGAGCAGTTCAGATGTGCACTGTATCTGTTTTGATATTTCAGTATGTTTATAAATATATTTTAAAATCTGTTTCATTTTCAAGAGTTTTGCTGTCCATACGATCTTTGACAATGTACAGTACATTACAATGTGCATATACAGCTGTAGCTGTATGTCTAACGTGCTTTTGCACAACTCATTTAAAGAAATTGTCAAATGGTTTTGATCAATTTTTAGAGAAGATTCAAATAAACTGTCACAGGTTTTCATGCAAAATCACTTGTCAGCGACTCACTAAATTTTGATATTTTGAGGTCGTTTGTTATTCAGATACAACATTGAATACAGTGAGGCAACAAAATCAACGACTGATGCCTTCAACATTAACTATTAGCTGTCATTTAATGCAACAGGTTAAGGAGCCACTTGAACTCAACTCATTGCTGTGGTTGTATTAGCTAACATTCATTGTTGTTGTTGTCGCTGCAGTTTTTGCTCTTGTTGACCTTGGAAATATGAAACTAAACTAATTGAAGTCATGTTCACTTTTACATCATCGTCATCATCATCAGCATCTCACCTCCTGATCAGTTCAGCCATCATTAGTCTACCTCAAAAAACATCACAAAACAGTAATCATCCTTGCACACATTCACAACAAATACACGTAAGCTTATTTCTACCCATAAGAGGGTGCGTCTTTTTACCATAACACTCAACAAGCCACCGGCCCCTCTGCACACTTTAAATTTCCAGTGCATTTCATAGCATTGACCATGAAACACACTTGCTCAACCGATTTCAGTATTCAACAGTCTAAAAATGCTGACGCTTGTGTTTGAATATTGCAAGTTGTTTTAAATTGCCCAGTGATTCAGTGCTGTGGATCATGAAACGATTTCATTCAACGCTTATTTTGGTGCTTCGTAGACCTTTAATGACGCTGACAATTTCACGAAAACAAAACGCGCTATATATGTATATATCATTAGACAAGGTAATCAATTAGGCAGACGTCGTCAAACGCGTGCTGCTAAACGATTGTTTCAGAGTATTTGAAGTCCATCAGCTGGGTCCTTGGACAGTCCTTTGAGTGAGAAAGGGTATTTGTTTGCAGCTGATGAACTTTGTGTTTCTTGATGTTTGGATGAAAGACTGCTTCGCTGCCTACGTGGATGCCGCCTTCACTGCGGGAAATGCTTTCTAGGAGTTCGGTTGGTCGCGCCTCTTCCTTCTCAACACCCTGAGGAGGAGGGAGTTCGTACGACTCGTGTATTCCAAAGCAGTAGTTCAGAATTGAAGCCGAGATGTGTACGACAAGAACGGTGATCATCAGTGTCAGACCGATGCACAGAGTTCTCGTTATGACGCTCCACGTCAACGCGAGGAACGGCGTCAAGGAGTGCCTAAGTTTTGCTTCATACTCTGCTGCTTGAAATCCTAAAGCAGAGATAAAGAGATTTCAATACAAAGTTTACTCTGTTTACCTTAGAACAGTGTTTGACGTCTACTGGTCGAGTACAACCATCACTCATTGGAAGTTGGATATTTTGAGTACTCTGATGACCAAGTGGCTATTTTTGAAAATTATGCCTGGAAAAACAATCTACAAGTAGTCGATGCCAAACGAAATCCAGAAATGAACTTCAACACACATTTTGAGGATTTCAATGCTTGACTTGTGACTTCCCACCATCCTCTCTTATCAAAACAACCAAATTTGACAACAATCTCTGAGATAAAAGTTCAATGATTTATAGAGAAAAATCATTTCTCGGTGAATGTGACTTCAAAATATCTGTCCTGAGCACGGCATTAAATGAACTTTGGCTATAAAGAGCATTGGCCACGATAAGCTCTCTTCTGCCCTGTGCTGACTTCTAGCCAACATCAGGGCACGTGCCCCTCAACCACTCTGTGCACTCAAAACTCCCACTTTCTGGCAGAAACAGTGGAAAAGAATCAATTCCAACAAATACTGAAAATAATACCTGAGTGTAAAATAGGATGAAGAGGCAGGAAGTTGCAAGGTATGATGGGAAATTCCATCGGTGGTAGTTTGGCATTGATATCACATGACCAGTTGACCTGAGGAACTTTACGGATGGAACACGCTTCAGATACATAGTTCATCTGAAGTCGCTTTTGCTCTGAATTTCAAAGAACTCTCTCATCAATAATAATAACAAAGTGGCATTTCACAGTGAAAGCTCAATTGCATAAATGCATATGGAAGACTAGGAAGCCATTACGGTAGTAGCAATGAAATAAGCCTCCAATTGGACAATTCTCTGCTCTAATAAATATCTGCTGACACCAAATACAGATCATCATCATCATCATCATCATCATCATCATTGGGTGAAATATTGCGGCAGCTTATTTTCAAATGTCAACCCGTTCCATAGAATGCTGGCATTCGTGGACTGCCTGTGTAGCTAATTTGACTGTGTTGAATAAAATATTGTAGAAGTAGTGAGTACAGTAACTGAACGAGACATCTATATGACATTGTATACTGCAAAGTTTTGTTGTTATTTGTAGACTCAAAGACAAGAAGACAAAGAGGAGAATACAGGAACAAACCAACAAGAGGGCAAAGAATGAGATTACACAGCAAGACCATAATGTGAATGAATGGATGGGTGAAACATAGTGGTTCTTACACAGGGCACACCCTACTGAATAATATGAATGTGTCTACATATGGTTTCATGGAACTGAATAAACCTGTATGTACCTGAATTGAAATATTCCAGAAGCACCTGAAGATTTGCCAGTTCCGACTGAACGTGGTTTCTGTAGAAGCTGACGGCCAGTTGGTTCAGATGTTCCGCTTCTTCTAAGAGACTCCAGTCGCTCTCGTTCATCTGAGTTCTGATCGCATTAACGTAGATGTTGAAGCAATCGAAAGCGATGAAAACGTGAACGTCAAGAAACACGGCCGCTGCTCTAACCGTCACGTTGCTCAGAAGCAGCACAATCCCGGTGACTATGAATTTGAAAAAGGTCCTACTCAACAGAATCTCCATCACAATTAACTTTGCGGCTTCGCTATTCGACTGAGCGGAGAACCAGTGCGCAGAGGAAACGGCGTCACTCGACCGTGTCAATTCCGATCCTTCCCTCGATGGGGAACAACTGCATATCAGTCTATACGACTGAAGAGGTTTTGAACCGTCTGCTGTCCTACTGTGGGGGACATCGGATGAAGTCTCACGCGCAACCGGTGATGCAAAATCTGGAATCGTGTATTCCGGGTTCTTTGCGTCTGTCATCTCAGCCGACGAAGCCAGTGTCCTTTGCGAAGAAGAAGCGCTCCTGAAGTGTCTGCAGATGATCAGCCCGTTGGAGTACATTGTAGTGAACCGATAGACCAAAAGCAAAGCATCAAGAACAAGGAAAACGATCCAAAGGCCAGCAGAGATGACATCGCCAAAGACTTCCAAGTGGGAGACGTCGTCGTAGTAACGAGAATCTTTGAATTCTTGCATCAAGAAATCGTTTCCTGTGTTTGCGATTAACGACAGTTGTTGTTGTTCGGAAGACGCGTCTTCATTCGAAACACTGGACGAAAAGAAACGGAAGGAATGAATTCGATCGAGATGAACGAGTCGTGTCATGTTAGGAACACTCCTGTTATTATCAACGACGCAGTGAAGATGAGAGCGGTTAATGATTGGGGCTTTGAAAGTTGTGCTTTCTGGAAGACCATTGAAATACCTGAAATAAACAGATAACTTCTTTTGTCACCTGAAAGAGATAAGAACTGCTATAAAATGCAATCTACTACTGCATAATGTCAGATAATTTTGGCGTAATTTGTGAAAAGCTATGTCCCTCTCAATGAGACAAAGGCAAAGTTGAAGATAAAAGGATTATTCGTCTTGCTTCACATATTCCACAGATCGAAAAGCAGTGAATTCTGCTGAATTCTGACAGGATTCCTGACCTGAACCCACCTGAACAACCATAAATTACCTTGACTAAGTGCAGATGAATAAGCAGGTGCGCTACACGGAGATTTCGAGTAGTGCTATAGAAATTTGCCGACTTAGATTACTTAATTACGATAGGTTCTTAATTTGAAGACGGCTCTTAACACTTATCTTCTGCTTCATTCACTGACAAAGTGCTGTGTTTGATAAATCATTGAGACTAAAGTGCGCACTCTTTACCTTTCCCAGAATTGCAGCGGCCAGAGCTTCACCTGTTCCAGTTCCTCGATCTCAAGAAAAACGCCAAAATCTGCCTCATATCCAAGAAAAGAGAACTGATGGGCAGCGGCAGCGTCTGTCGGAAGGTGCCGATCAACGTCGGAGCTGTTGAAGAGGCGCTGTGGAAAGCTGAACCAGTCGGAGTGAAAGGCTGATCGCAGGTATCGGTGGTAGGTGGTCACGGTGAAAGCCATGCTCAAAGTGACGTTCGATCGATAGTCATTGGAAAAATCCTCCAATCGGTGGACGTAGGACGCAAGATGGCGTCGGTTGCGTTTCGACAGCAACTGTCCGATGGACGAATGTGCTCCGTACATCTGAGTCTGGTGATGACCTTCGATGACCTTTTCGATGTTAAAAGTTAGTCCCGTGAACAGTTGGCCGATGTAATGCGTGCACGCGCTCTGCATCTGCTTAATCGTCTGCTGCTGTCTGCCAAGTTCGCCGACACGACTGCGTCTGACGGACTCCGATGCGGCCACCGACACATTCAACAGTTCCGCCTGAAAAGTGCCGATTTCTGTCAGACGAACCATTTCATCACGGGTGAACAGCGACACGATGACGTAGAACGTCGTGAACGTGACTCCGAGACTATACGCGGCCCAGAACGCAAAGTACAGCCCAGTGACGAGGAGCCTCGGTGTTCTCGATCGCCGTTCTGTCTCGGCGCTTGTCCTCCGGACGGAACTGTCGGGCGTCGTCTTCGCCAGGTGACATACTGCTGCCCTTTGAGACTCTTTCATGAACTGCAGAGTCCTTACCTCCTTGTAGATGTAGGAAATACTGAACAGGACGAGAAGCACCAAAGTGACCGAAGCAAACGCCAAGAGGAAGTGCAGTGGCACATTCAGTGCACTCGGTGAGTTCACCACATCCCACTCTAATGGTGAATGTGCCTACAATTAATCATAGGCTGTTATTAACGAGGGATTATATTATACATGAATACAAGAGACCTTAGACACAAAAGCGGCAGATTCAATCTCCTTTACCCAAGTGAAATGCCCTTTCTGAAATCCCTATATTCAGCCTCAAAGACAAGAGGAAGAAGGCAATGTTGCTAAGCAACACCTAGAAACTATGCACTTTTACAGCACCAATTCCTGACACATCAATCAATATGTTAACCCAAATCCAAACTGTAAAAGACCAGTTGTCAATGCAGATATCGGCCAATGGGAGGAAAAGCCAATTGGAAGAGATGAGTTCTGGCTTTTGATTTGAAATTGGTCGGGTCTTTGG
The DNA here is from genome assembly GCA_018105865.1 of Metaphire vulgaris. NCBI lineage: Eukaryota > Metazoa > Annelida > Clitellata > Crassiclitellata > Megascolecidae > Metaphire > Metaphire vulgaris. Next base: position 374,430 of record CM030836.1, on the reverse strand, counting down.
AAGATCCAAAAGACAGAGGAAGAGAGTTCCAAAGAGCATGCTACAGAAGAAGTCCTCTTACCAATATTTCAGTTCTACTTCTGGGTACATTTGGCAATGAGTTGGCAAACCTTTGTCAAATGGCGATGTTTTAGGTGATTTAAAACGTAATCTAGGCACTGGGTTTGATCAGTCTGTAATGCTTCATAGACTCCAAAAGACCAGTCTTGAAAGGAAGCTTTGACAGTTAACAAGTGCACAGAAAGTGGAATTAAGGAAGAGACATTTTTACATGCAAGGGTTGAGGACAAATGGAACAATAATTCGGTTGGACAAAATGGCAAGTAATAGTTGAACGAATAAATAGATTCAAAAGTTATTTAGGAAAACTGGGTTGATGAATGTAGAGAGTTATTACAGTGGCTTTCACAAAGGCTTACTTAGCTTTCTAAATCACTTGAAATCACACTATTACTATTTTCTCGGGGTCCAAGTGTTACAAGCATATACAAAAGTAATTGGCAATAGTTGAATAGTGACAATACACATGCACAGAAGGGCCAGAGTGTTGTTGTAAAGCAGATCAAAACCACTTTCTGAAGTTGACGTTAAGAAGGCAGAAGTGTTCTCTGTGATTCTGGCTCATGGATCTCAAATGCATGTCCTCAATCTGCAAATCCAATGCGCCGTCAATGAGCTCGTAATGCTAACCCCTAAACGTGCACGGATCATTTTGGTCTGTGCTTATGTTCTGCCACACAAAGGTCACTTTCTGGTCGTTTGGACAGTATTTGTTTAGTGCTTATTACAACGTCTTAATTTTATTTGTTATTTATGAATATTAAATGCCATTTATAATTGTTAATTATTCCGACAACATTTCCAGATGCTGGTGAAAATTGATGTTAAAGAGAAAAGAAAGGTTTTCTTTAGAAATGATGACAGGAGAATCTACTTCTTCTAACGCCAGTTGTGTAAGATAGATGGAATGGCTTCTCTTGGCATCCTGCAGCCGTACATCGAAGGCCTTGTCGAAATGCTGAGGCCAGTTTGGGACGCTGAATGTGAGATTGAAGTCAGTGGGACACAGGATCAGCGCATCATAACGAAACAACTCTTCATCGAGATCCAGGCGACTGGCGATCGTGATGCCAAGATACGCCGGACAGTCACTCATTCTTCCTGAAAACAACATTCACAACAACATCTCCTGTGTCAATCTGTCCTGTATCTCACCATTCCCAAATTATTAACAAAATTCTAATAACGTGCACTTGGATTGAAATTCATGTCAACAATTGAGGTTAGCCTTGAGAGCTCGGGAAGGACTTTACTTTTTATAGTAAACATACATTTCTATGAAATTGTCCAACATAATTAATCTTGTCACACCTATGCCATGGTCATGAAATTGTTACATTGGTTTCTTTACACAGTTCTCATAAAAAACTCAAAAGTCAATCGAAGACTGCACCGACATCAAGTCTTGCAGTGCCTTCACACCTTCTGCTAATTCGATTTCTCAGTTGTTCCGGGGAAATGGCTTGATGTCGTAGCGAGGCCACTTAAACTAACCTGAAATGGAAATCTCCCAGAGTCTGCCATGTGTGGTCAGAGCAAGCCTTGTATGGAGTGAATTATTCATGAGGAGATAAGGTCCACTGCCATCGAAATAGAACGCAAGGATCGAAATGTTCCCTGTTTTGATACACAACACAAAAGACACGCTCTGATATTTTCCCCATGAAATCTTATGACAGCAATTTTCAATAATAAATTATGGAAAAGTCAAGAAAATTGAAACAATGAATAAAGAGCAATAAATGCCTAAGAATCCAGCAGTGGACCCAAATGAGAGAAACTGGAGATCTTCACATAGGGCATCCAAACATCACTGGTGTTTGACAGCATTTTGGTCGTCAGTCTAGATGCTAGTTGTGAGTAGATGGATTTGAAAAATAAAAGTATAAAGTGAGTTTTTAGTCATTTTGGTCATTGCTTGGCAAATGATGACTATACTTAATACTTTTATCATTTAAATTTGATCGAAAATATTATAAAAAATTTGGAATAATATTATAAAAGCATTCATCTTTATTTTCCTCAATTGATTTTATAGAGAAATCCCTATTTAATGTCATAGTACATTTGATCCACACCAGGACAATACAGGCAGCACGAGCAGAAGACAATACACTGAATATAACGTACAATTTTGAACAGTGACTGATGCATCAACTGACCCCGACTGCCAAAATATTTCCAAAAGTATTTGCTTACAATAGACTAATTCAAACACAGAGGCACTGACTGATAACAGACAGACGATGAAACTGGCAAACGTTTCTTAGATATTAAAAGATGCAGACAAAGATGGAGAACCTGGAATGACAAATCGAAGATATGGAGCGGTTTCATTTGCTCTCACGGAGTACTTGAAGCTCCTGCCGTCACTTTCCAGAACGACGCTTACTTCCTTGGAGTCTGACCCGAGATGCCTCTGCACGGTCTTCAGTTTGCTGATGTTCTTGTTGCAGCCGTTGTTGCCCATCCAGTTGGAAGTGCTGTAGTCAAAAGGACGCTCAAACTGAACGGAAGCCACGAATATATTCGGCGAGATGCTGTGGACGACGACCTTCTTCTTGCGGTTGTCTTCGTCCGTCTTGATCGGGTGGATTTTGTAGATGAATCGGTTATTTTCATTTTCATGACCGGTCAGAATAAACTCATCTCTTAGGTCGAGTCCCGTGCTGTGCTCAATGGTCAGGTAATCAGACTGAAATTAAATGAGAGTCATTGAAACGCCACTAGAGGGGGGCTCCTCTTTCGCTGCACTACTCTCAAAATGACTAGACGAGCACTCGGAGAAATATCTAACATAAGTAATAATAAACTAAAGCTGACATCTGCAATCATCAAAGGATTTACACTTTTGCTTTCTACAGCAGTAGTACAAAGGAAAGTGTCGGCAGACTGAAGTCTGTGAAAAGCTCCAAATGAAAGAAGACAGAAAGGAAATACTTAAAATTCAGCTTAAAAGTTCAAAACCATAGACTTTGTCAGCCAAACACACAAAGTCTGAATCATCTCTTATTCTTTGATTTATCCCTCAGCAGACGTCACAGAAAGTAAGACCTAAACAAGGAATGCAAAAGACTGAACTAAAAAAAACCAAATGCAAATATTACAATTTTACAAACTTCCTGAGCTGAACCATTTACTACAAAAACATGCTCAAACATAAACACATTGCTAAGGATCTCTTACAGACTTTGTAAAGTCAACTGATGTACTCTGCCAAATTATTCTTCTTAGCTACAGAACAGTTCAATAAACTCATGTCATAGGCAGTTATCATGCACACGGACCAACGTCGTGGCCCGTATGGGGCTGTTCAAACAACCCAGTAAAAATATATGTACGACCAACACAATTGATGTAAATCCATTGATGACGTCAGTGTTGCTATTGAAATGGCTGTGACGTAAGCGTCTGCTGAGCACCTACACAGCAAGTTAAGGCTCATTAAGACATCTTGGAGATCTAATTCAGGAGATGTCAGATATCCTTATGATCTTTATCCAACTGAATGTGGAGACATATTGAGATGTTACCACTATAGACAAAACTGAATTTGTCGATGCATTTGCTTTGAAACCTCAAGAACTTCTCTCGTAAGATAACTCTGGTGGTCTGGCCTCTGTGTTGAATATCGGTTGATTGAAAAGGATTAACGTCAGTGACTATTCATAATTATCTCATTGTAATTCTTTACATACACTATGTTTTGTGCTGGTGCTTTGAACGGGAATATATTGTTGGAATTTGCTAAGCAATCATTTCTACTGTTTTATCAGTGTCATTAGTGAGACACAGATTGATCTGAGAACTCCCAGAACCTCCTACCCCAGTTTCTGTCTCTCGATCCTGTTGCCTCCAGTTAACAACCCCACTTCGCATAAGCTGACTGCGCCACGGACACAGACTATCCAACGGAAATCATGGTCTTCTATGCAAAGTGTAAGTATTAACAAAAACTGCTTGAAATTTTAGTAGGGAATACATTCAATCTGTAGTTAAAATAGCAAAGAATTACAGTTGGAGAATAAGAAGAAATACAGGATGTGTTATGGATGGTCAATGGATACAGTCCACCAATAAAAAGTTCCAATTGTCGGTAGATGCATAGAAACATAATAACATAGAAACATAATAACATAGAAACATAATAACATAGAAACATAATAACATAAAACATATAATAACATAGAAACATAATAACATAGAAACATAAAGTGTGTCTCAGTGCGTTGAACACTGCAAAAATTTTTCACAAAAATGGTTACAATGACCTTCTTGTATTGTCGTCAATTTAGGTGAAGAAAAACGCTAAACACTTTCAGAAATGTTTCAGATATCTGAACAATGAGCAAAGTGGCTGCCAAGTTTTACAGGACAAGTCAAATTACTTTTTAAAAATTTTCCCAGCTAATCGCACCCATGTTTTCTGCGGCACCTTAAAACAACAGAAATCAAATTCAAGTGTTTAGCTGAAAGAACTCAACCAAACCAGAAGTCATACCAAGAAAATTTAGTAAGAACCCAATCAGACTGAACTTGATCAACAACAGAATCAAACTCCAAGTTTTGTCCAATCTCTATTTAAACAAGCAAAAGCACAAACAAAATAACTGAGCGTAACAGAGAAGATGCAGCCGTCACTTGCCGTGAATTCACCGCGGCTACGATGGCCGATATCTTTGGCGTAGACTCTTCTCTGTATCTTTGGCGACTGGAAGCCAGTGTTTGGAATCTCGATGAAGTAGAAGAGATCGTAAAGAGCTTCGTAACGGATGTGCTGAATGTGGCACTGGAACTCTGTCTTGATGTTCTGGAAAACCGGTTGAACGGTGAAACGGTACGCATCGCCCATCGCACACTCCACAGAAACGTTACTGCACTCTTTGCTGGCCATCTGCTTACAATCCATGAGAGTGAAGCACTCAATGTGGCAACATTTGCGCTCAACGACATCTGCTGGGGAAAAAAAGAACCAACAACAGAGAACATCAAAAGCCTCTTCTATCGATGAAGTTCAGGCGCCACTTTTCAATTTTGTCATCGCCTGACAACTGTTCCTAGTTTTAATTTAAAATACACACTCACAATGGAATAATAATAACAATAGTAATTCTTCTTTAAGTGCCCTGTATCACTATAATGGCAAGCATGGGCCTCCATGTCTCCATGTTGTTTGTAGATTGTATTAGGTCCATAATTACACTGCCATAAATCAATATGATCACCATCACCATCAATCCTTCATCATCATCATCATCAGCAACATTACCATAGACTGCACTCAACCCATAGATTTCTACAAGCAAAACATCTCTTTAACATCTTCAGTCTCTGCCATTCCATGTTGTAATGTAATGCAAATGTATGCAGATGAAAACACATATCACCAACATACTCACAATATAAGCATAATAACATAAAAATAGCATCTGCTTCTGGTCAACTAAACTCTCTCTCTCTGTAATTTTGAATTTACATTTTTCATTCAGACAACATAACATTTCATTTAGAATGCATTAACATCAGCAGACTGTCATCATCAGCATCACTCCCAAATTAACTCAACTTATCAATGGCCCTATTTGTCATCAATTCAGAAACAATTTCAATTCTTAAAGTGCTTTAAAATAAATCCTGGAAACTCTGCTACTCAGTTCAGTGCCTCAGATGTTTCTGACAATCAGGCAACTTCACTGTTTTACAAGTAGAAACAGCGAAGGTTACAACGATCAGGTCTATAGCTGTCACTAAATGGCTTTTGTCCATTGCATCATAACAAGATAATATGGCTTACAGCTGGGCAAGACACAATAAAAGTACATTTCCAGAAAATTTCCATCAGTGCCACTGACTATACCACGCTGGTGCCATGTCACCGCACTTGCCTTGGGCAAGACACCACTTGTTGGTTAAGGCATTGGTCACAGCGAGATTTTGCTGCTCGGCACTTTCTAGATGGAAAGGGAATAGGACGCTCTGGAGTGTACGACTGGTTGAAGATGTCCCGCAAGAGACCGGATCCATCCGTGCAGACAATGGAGTTTTCCACCTGCTTAAGAGGCTCTGGAAAGGTTCCCTGAAATCAGGAAAAGCAGGCGTCACTATAAACAACTTCTAAGCCAGGAATTTCTAAAAAACCGATGTAACACAGCAAAGCAAAGAGGATATTGCGGGTGATGCTCCATTATATTCGGATGAAATTCAAAATCCAAGATCAAAGATTAGATTGTTGAAGGCTGAAGAATGGAAATCTGATTTTATTGCATATCGGATTAAATGCATTATGGATGTAATGTAAAAAGTCATCGTGCAGGAGAATAAAACATAAGCACAAAACTAAACATCAGAGAATATCTGAACTAAAAATCAAAACTAAATTAAAGAAACACTTCTGCTACAAAAATAAAGATCTTAACAAAGAACTCAACGGTAGCACAAAAGAAACTCACAAAATCTTTACTTTCCTAAAACAATTGAGATAACCTGATGATTTCCACATGGATTTCATACATCATAACCAGCATTTATTACAGTAATTTTCTACAGAATTAGTAATTTAATATATTTCTCATTATATAATCGTTACAGATGGCCATCAATCGGTTTGAACGAAGAATTATGCCATTACCGTAGTTCATTATCAAAACAGAATATCGTAGCTTGGCACAATTCCACGTGTTTTAACCGATTTCAGTGGCAATACCAATAAAATTGGCACATCCTGAACTTGCACTAGAGTGTCGCATAAAGTGGCACTAGTAGTGGCAGCACATTAACAAAATCGCTCCCCAAATCTGGATCAAATGAGATAAAATCAGAGTTTGAAAGATTACAAAGGAGTGATGCAAGAGAATTGATGAGTTTTGGTGTTATCAGTGCAACACGGCAGAAACACACACACACACACAAACACATGCCAAATCATACAGTACACGGCAGTAAAGTAATCTGCAATCAGCAGATTATGCGCTGCTCAACTGGGCAACTTGAAATATTATAAATATATCTCTGAATCAATTCGTTGTGTTGATCATTCAACAGAACTAACTGCTTTTTTACCATTTCTTGACTGTTCATTAACATTACCCATTCCAATCTATTCTGTTATAATCAGCAAATAGCAAATACAATAATTGGCTTTGGCATATATTCTGCTCAGCAATCAGAGTCTCATCTAGAAATGAATGAACTCAACACAATGCACTGTTTGGCTTTTAAACTTTTGCTGCGTCTAAGATCACTTTATATCTCAAATTGAAACTTTTGCTCTGTTACAATAATAATAATAATGTGATTTTAAGTGGTTTATTTATTTATTGAAAGTTAAGATTTATGTGGTGAATCATCCTAGAAGGACTACTTGAACACATTACAAAGTACATGAATAATATAGGTCAGAATTTAATAGAATAGCTGATCTCAAACAGCCAAGACTTCAGTCGCTTCTTAAATATGTCCAGAGAAGGTGATGATTGAACACAGACTGGAAGACTGGTTTATGAGGCTAAGTAAGCCTGTGTGAAAACGATTAAAACAATTAATAAACAATTTCTAAATCAGAAGTTAGAAACGCCAACAAACATGATCAGTTTGCCACAAATTTAATCCCAAGTATTTTAAAAGTGAAAACAAAGCAAAGATCTGACCAGACATTCATCAAAATTGCCAGTAATCAAAATTATCAATTCTAATTTTAAATGCAGTCTAAATCAAGAAAATTGCAAATCATTGAATTTCAAAGTCACAGCAAACAGCTTCGTTTTAGGTATTAGTTATAGGCAATTAAAATAATAATAATAATAATAATAATAATAATAAATAATAATAGAGAGATAATAGAGAGATAATAAATAAGAGAGAGATAGTGTGAGACAGAGACAGAGACACAGAGAAAGACAGAGAGACAGAGATCTATGGAAAGAGAGACAGAGAGATTAAGTCATCATTGAGCAACGTCAGTAGAGGTGAAGAGAATGTCAGTCTTTAGTCTTCTTGCATTCACAATACAGTTGCAATGGAAAGAGTAGATTCTCAACAAAATCTTCTCATAATAATTAATTAATCTCTCAACAGAACTGTAGGTTTTGCTGCTCCTTACCCTGTCACAGTCTTATTAAGAGGTTCTCAGCTGATCCTTAGACAAATCACAAGTCATCTTATTACATCATCACTGTATCTTAAATGAGATGTAGGTCAAACAGTCAGATAACTTATAACAATTTTCAGATTCAGGTCAATCGGTCATAGAGCAGGCCAAAGGCTTTGAAACTCCCTTCCTCCGTCTTTGGGATCTTCCAAAGAATGGAGAAATTTCAAATCAAAACCCAGAACCATGGGCGTAAATCACGGGGGTAAAGGTCCCACCCAATAATCAGTGAAGGGGGACATAGTATCTCCCAATGTGTTGTTGACTAAATTTAAATGACATAGTTCACAGAACTAGGGGTGTGACCTTACCGCAAGCCACAAAATAGTTGCACTATCGATGCATTTTGTTCCACGTAATAATAATAGACGTTAATACGATACATATTAGACCTGAGTTAGCCTAATGATAAGCTCTACCAGGTCTGCTTTAGTATGTCTAACTTATATTCTTATGTACTGTATATTGTCTGTGCAGTCTACATTCTACACGCTACATCCGTGCAAAATAGTCCTAGACAAGACAATGCATGGGCTAAGTATGTTATTTTCATATTTGTGGGTGGGTATACTTCAAAAAAATATTCTATCCCCCCCTCAATGGTGATGGCAGGATTATTCCCCCGCCCAGAACTCATCTCTTCCAGTTGGCTTTTCCTCCACAGCTTGTCTTGTTGTCTCCCACTGACTCAGGTTAACTCATGATCTTTTATGGTTAGGATTTGTGGAGTACCATTGATGAATGTCTTAGGCCAGGATTTCCCAAACTTTTTGGAGCTGTGACCCGTTTCAGCCTTTTGTCAACTAAAATCGGATGAAACACTCGTCATTCTAGTATATATACAGTTTCCTAGTTTCTCAAATGGATGACAGTGGAGAGTTAATTTTCAGTGCCATCAGCCTTTAAAGTAGAATAATAGTTGGTAGCCATATTGTGACCAGGCTGCAGTCTAAAGTCTCAGCATAATTTAACTTGACCATCTTCTGTTGATGTATGTGTCTTCATTATCTTATGAAGACTTTATGGTAAAATGCATGCAATTAATGACATCGGAGATGTTTAGGATGTCTTAAATGGCACTCTTCTGTTTTGAAATCACATCTTCATGACTTAAGAGGAGTCAATATGACCAAAAGACCTTTCAATTCACTTCTGTAAAGTAGTTTATGCTGTTCTGACATAATGAAACACCTGCCCCCTCTGTCTGTCTGTCTGTCTGTCTGTCTGTCGTCTCTCTCCATTGTCCACTGGACACTTACAAACAGAGCCACAATCCATAATATTACAGCATTGCAATGGCTAACATAAGTTCTTCCTGTCGCTAAGTCTTAAGCTCTTCGAGTAGTAGCTATTAACCAAGCATTCACAATAGGTCAGTGATTGCAGATTCTGAATATTTTATTGCTTCTCTGTCCATCTGTCTTTTAAGTTCTGTGTTCCTGTAAATATCAACTGATTAAATAATAATTTTCTGGTTATTTCGATGAACAAAATCATCTTGAAACATCCTTCATATGACCACACGATATGCTCCAATTTAAACATAACATTGCTTTAAATTGTCAGAAGATGTTTTGAAAATTAGAAAAAAGAATACCTATACGACTGTTGTCAGACAGAATTTGTTGAAAGATTTTTGTAAGATGCTTTGAGAGTTTGGTCCGTGCTTTTGATAACAAAGTTGTCAATCTCTGGAATTTCTGCTAAATTCAGAAGCTGATTTCCTTAACATGAAAACCAAGAATGTATTGGGCTTTAGATGAAAACCTGCAAATTTAGAGATGTGACTGAATGTATTTAGGCTTTAAGATAAAAACCTGCAGGTCTGAAAACACATTCACTGCGTCGTCTGTTTGGTCATTTTGCAAACAGAATCCAACTTCTGAATTCCGTAGAAATTCCAGCGATGGCTTCCATTCAGCTCATCTGCTGAGTTTGCTTTCAGGTTGAATAATTATCTGTTTGAATTAAAATGTGTAAACAATTCTGAATAACTTGTAAATGGTTGAAAACAGAGTTGAAAGTGAAACCCCTAAAACGAAGAATCGTGAAATCCACATTCAGTCAGACTTTCTGGGGAATGTCCAATTCCACCGCTCTCCACGCCTCCGTTTATCGTATTATTCATGTCAGACAAACGTTGAAAAATTTGACAATTCTGATTATAGAAACTTTTGCAAACAGTTCATAGGGAAGCTAAAACTTTAAGTGCTCAATGCAATTTGAAACAATTTGATGGCCTAAGCTATGAATTACCAGTGGGGATTGGAAAACATTCTGCAATGAATTTAATACAAAAAAAGACTCGAGACATGGAAACGTACGAATAGATGCATCACGGTGACCACAAATCAACTCCATGCATCAAACAGAATCAAAGACCGACTGACATGCATGCTCATTCACGCAGATTACAATCAACCACAAACAAAACAGTTCATAGGAGTTCTTCTTCAATCAAATCATCAAAATTCCAACACATAAGAGATATTCAGGAGAACACTGTTTCAGGAAGTGCACAACTGCACAACCTCTATTATGTGGGAGAGTTTTCACTCTCTATTGGAGTTGGTTAATGAAGGCAAATTCTCTTCTTCAGTTCAGCTTTCATTTGGCATCCTTTGAAAGAACTGTTTGACAGCTGATAGGCAAGAAAGCATGCAAGAGCGGTCCTATGTTTAATCCCAACATCTCTGCACTGGCAATCTGGGCGCCACGACAACCGCTAGAGCATCACCACACAATGACAATGGATAGAGAACCTGACGGAGTGCTAAAGGCAAGTGAAAATCCCAACAATTACATCACAACAGAAAAAAGACAAAGAAAAAATCGCTGCGTAAGAAATGAAACAAACAACAGATTTTGACAGAAAATGCTGTGAAGATTTCTTAGCTGGATTGCAAAAGAACGGGGAAAGCACTGACTGCATTCGTGAACTGATTTCCTGCAGAGAGTCTCACACCAGAAACACAGTATGGCATTTGGTCAATGTTTAGAATGGCAGAAGTCAAGAAACAAAACTGAAGACCATTCATTGTCCAAAACAAGAGAAACGGCCATTGATATAATCCAAGTCTCCTCCTTCCAGCATACATCACATTCATTAGGACACTCTGCGGCGCCATTTCTTCTGCATTGGCGCTCTCATTTGACGGATTCGCCAGCAAAGGATCCATGTCCGAGCGACTAAGAGAGGACACGATCACATGACCATCAAACAAAGACTGAAAATACAGAGTGTATAGAATTCTATCGTATCACTGCAGATGCTTAACTAAGACATTTACAATAACAAATCACTTCTAAGAATAAAACCTCTCTACGAGAGATGCAAAGTCACAGACGAACTCTTCAAAATGCCAATGCAGAGAAAACACAGAAACATTCGCCATTCAACTTCTTATATCAGCCTCATTCCAATATGAACTCCTTATTTGCCCAACTGCATCCAAAGGTCATTCACACAAAATTCTCATAAAGTGCGTGCTTTTGATAACAAAGTTGTCAATCTCCGGAATTTCTCCTAAATTCAGAAGCTGCTTTCCTCAATGTGAAAACCAAGAATGTATTACGCTTTAGATAAAACCTGCAAATTTTGAAAATTTGACTGATTTTAAATGTGTTTTCACAGGCAAAATTAATGATAAAACATTTTACATTTGAGAAAATTGCAAAATCAAATGAGTCTGTGTTGGAGATCATGCAACAACAAAAGTCAAACCCACATAATTCACAATGCACAAAATGCAGACAAATAATGACAGAGAACACACACAAAACATAGCACAGCCACTGATATCAGATTTGGCAAATCTCCTAGATTAAAGTGTTGAACATGCTTTCAATGGCTAAGACAGCCACACACACAACACACACACACACACACAACTAGGAAATCCCCAACTGGCAATTACAATGACGACTGCCCCTACCTTTGTCTAGGAACAGTTGAAGAGAGCATTCAAAGGAAAATTATACAGTTAACAAAAACTAACGACCTCAGAATAACCTAGATTCGCACAAACCTCTGAATGACTCTGCATTAATTTTGATAAAATATTTCAAATGTCTCTAGACTTCACTCCAAAGGACTGAACCTGAATGGGAAACTGTCGAGACAAAATGAAGATTGAGAGATTTCATAGACCACTTTACTCGGCAGCTAAATTATATTGATTTTCCTGCTATCATACGTGGACATCTGAGACAAACAAATCTACAAAACCTGAAAGCAGATTATGAAAACAAATACACTGATGAAACGATACGTCTGAGATGCAAAACCTTTACATTGGCCAAACAATATCAACTTCACGAGCGCAACAGAGAATCACGGAAACTGCGAATTGTGGAAACTGGAATTAAATTTTGTATCATTTGCCAACAAAGCAAACGCACCTAATTATCACCAGATGCTGCTCTGCATCTGAACGGCTGAGGATCACTCAGACATCACAAGAACAGCCGTCACCAAACGTGGATGTGCAATAATTGGACCTTCTCTTCTATGCTGTCACAAATGCCACACGAAGACATGCTCAGATTCACCACGAGAATAAGAAATTCACTCCTAGCAACCTCTCAATAAATTCAAATGTCCAAATGACCACAGTCCTAGGGCTATCCAGTTAAGCGGAGTCAACTGTAATATATGAAAAAGGTTTAAAGTGGTTCAGGAGATCTGCCCTGTGTGTGAACCACTATGCTTTGCCCATCCAATCTAGTATCCTATAGTTAAGGTTAATTTTGAAATCATCTATGCTAAAAATGGTGCGATCATATCACCCCTTACCTAAGAGATAAATTGCACTGGTTTACGAGTTCCTGAACGCATAACATACAAGAGATGTCAGATAACGTTCAGAGCACCTGTCCTGATTATCTTACAACACTGACTTGAAGACACACCACGCCTCCCAGTAACCGACAGCTTCGCTCTAGTAACAGGGTCTCCCTAATCATCCCACTACCGTCGCAAACAACGATTCTAGGTGAAAGATCGGTCACCAGAGGGAACCCACTTCTGTGGACTTCCCTCCCGGACTTCGTCACTAATTCAAAATCTATTGAACAGTTCAAGAAGAATCTTAATACACACTTGTTTAGTACGTCGTATGATTGCTAACTCATTATTGTGAAGCACTCTTGACTTAGACTTATGCCTTGTTATAGGGCTATACAAATTATCAGATGATGATAATAATAATAATAATAATAATAATAATAATAATAATAATAATAATAATAATAATAATAATAATAATAATAATAAAAAAGCCATTACTATCTTCTCATCCAATTCATTTCAACTGTCCACCATGCACTCTTGCACTAAAGAAATGCTGTTTGTATCTCCCGTCTCTTAAACAGTTTCATGTTGTGTCCTCTGGTTCCATCATAGTTGGCATTTCCATTTTGTTGCTAGTATTTTTTATGTCTCAATTAAATCCCCTCTCATTCTCCTTTTTTCCAGGGTTGTCAATCCACAGTGTTTTAGCCTTTCCTCATAGGTTAGTTTATGATATCCCTTGATCATCTTTGTTGCTCTGTGTTGTACTCTTTCTAAAGTCTCTATGTCTTTCTTCAGGAGTGGACACCATGCTTAAACACAACACTCTAAATGTGGGCATACAAATGTCTTGTAAAGTCTTATTATTACATCCTTCTCTCTGCTCACTATCGTTCTTTTGATCATACCTGGAATTTTGTTGGCCTTATTAGCTGCCTCTGCACATTGCCTAGATGGCTTTAAGCTGTTATGCATGATGACCCCTAGATCTTTCTTCTCGTTTGTAACTTTTAGTCCCTTCCCACATAGTTCAAAGTCATGATATGCTCCCTTCTTTCCAATATGCATCGCATCATTTATCTGATCAGATCCTACCAAACCACTTTAAGCCTTATTATTATTATTATTATTATTATTAGTAGTAGTAGTAGTAGTAGTAGTAGTAGTAGCAGCAGTAGTATTAGTAGTAGTAGTAGTAGTAATAGTAATAGTAGTAGTAGTAGTAGTAGCAGCAGTAGTAGTAGTAGCAGCAGTAGCTAGTAGTAGTAGCAGCAGCAGCAGTAGTAGTAGCAGCAGTAGTAGTAGTAGCAGCAGTAGTAGTAGTAGCAGCAGTAGTAGTATTGTTGCTGCTGCTGTCATTGATGTTATACAGACCCTACACAGTCTTTTAGACCCAGTGTTCGTCTTAAAGAGAAGAACATTAAGAAACTTAAAGGACAATTCAAAAAGGTCCCGTTGCCCTGCAACAGTGTCCCTGTTAGACTCTGATTCTGTCACACCCTATTTTTGCTGCCAACAAAAAGTGGAAAAGCTGCAAAACACCACAAATCTCTTGCCAGGAAATGAGTGTGCTGCTGTGTTGCAGCAGTCTCTAGCACAAACGGGCATATTGCAAAAGTGCAATAACGACGACGACAGCAGCACAGAGAGAATGACAAACACAGTGACAGTCCACAAGTAACCATTGACCGATATATCGGCTGATGATCATGGTACTTCCGCAGCACCTTAGTTTCAATTATGTCACAGCAGCAGCAGCATTTGCACTGATTTGATTACATGTGACAGTTAGATGCGGACTTCATTCTCGGGACAGCGGATGTCTGCACCCAACAGATGTCACGCCACAAGAGATACTTTATCTCTCAGCATGACACAGTTTCTTTTTGGTCAATTAATGCAGTAGAATGGTGACTGCATAAAGCCAGGGATTTCTTTTCAAAGCTTTTTCATTTGCTAGCGATTGAAAAGGTCATGGACCAATTATTTACAGGGATCAACGTGTCCAACTGAAACACTTCTATCACATATGAGTTAGGAACTGAGCGATGGAAACAGAGAGGGCGCCATTTTCTGCATCTCAGAGTCATGCATTTATGGTTTATACGGTTCAATAGATTTTCAACATTCAAATGTGAAAGAGATTCAGTGTGCAGTGATCATCATCATCATCATCATCATCATCATCATCATCTCTGCAGAGATGATCATTCATCTTCAATCAATTCTTCTTATTAAACAAAAATCTCGTTCCAAATAAGCAATGCCTGACTGCACCTGCATCTTCACGACAGGCTTTTCTTTTCCTTTTAGAAGCAACTTACAGCACAAAGTCAAGCAAATAACACCAGGGACAATTGCATTTCTTAATGAAGTCTTCTCAAACAAAACATTAATACAATTTGTTGATCTAAGGCCGTCAGTTTGCTTTGACTCTAGATGTTCTCCATGTCTAAGTCTATTTTCTCATCAGCACACTTTATCAAGAATTTTTATCCAAAAAACCAAGCATGATTTAAAGTGGCTTAGAAGGCATTACTGCCTGTGTGAAAGCCACTAGGGGCACTAACGGGGCTTGAACCCGCTCCGTCAGCCTGACGCTCCAGCACGTAACCCACTCTGCCATCTTCCGCCTTCAAGATCAAGAATTTCCCAATTAAACAAGGCGACAAAAATGTAGATTCGTTTTTAGCAGCGTACAGAAAAGAAAAATAAAATCGAAGTGCATTTCCGTAGCAGAAGGCCTTCGTCTTCTTTGGTTCAGTTGAGCTTTACCTTGTGAGGGGCAAATTACAGAGCAAGAAACCCTTGAATTCTGCTTGGTACTCAAAAGGCAATCATGAGTTACCACCAACTCAGTTTCATATCTTCATATCTCACAGTAACGCTCAACAGAATGACTAATGACATGACAACCAAATGATATTTATGAAATTTACTCACAAAAATGGAAAATCCAGTAACTGTTACCAGGAATCCACAAGAGCTGCCACACTTAACAGTAAATCTCACTACTTAAATAGAACCAAACATTCTGAATTAAATTAAGACTTTCATTCATGAATTTTAAATGCAGAGCGATCTACAAACGAGATATTGAACGCCATGCCTCAGTGTCACCGACATACAATGGCATCTGCAAAGTGTTACTCAATACGAGCCAAAAGGAAATCATAAATCAAAAAGAAACTCCTTGACCACAGACATCAACAGTAAAATGTTTCACACATATAAAAGAATCACTGATAGAGTATCTTGTAACAAGACACAAAGTTAAAATTCACACATCAACACACACCCACATTAACAAAGGTAAAAGTTTGTTTATAAAAATCTCAAACCCCTCCCACGGGGAGGCTTAAAACCTTAGAGTCTGTGCCATTTGCTAAGTGTGGCTGGTCGTAGCCTTTCCTTGCACCTCATATACATACACAGAGGCAGAGCCAAATGAGCGTGTCTCGACCGGAACAATCAAACGTTTCTCTAAGTTCTGCAGAGTTTCTCTTGCAACGAAAGACTTTAATTTGCATGAAAGAGTGAAATTTCAGGCTGACACGTGACCGCAAAAGCAAAGAATGCAGTTGCTCTATAAAGTTAACCAAGAAACAATTCCATAAAGAAAATCAGAATAAAATGGTAACATGCTAACGATGATCATCCTGAGGTTTCATAATTACAAATGGCAGCTACAGGAGATTTATTTCAAATGGTCACGAAGAACAAAGAGCACTTGGGAGAGGCTGATCACAAAACTCAGGCTACTCTGGATAAGTGACGTCATATACACAAATACACAGCTAAAATCATTGCTTCTTTCGCCAGCAACGACTTCTGTTTTTTTCTCTCAAAATAAACGTCTTAAAACAGCCACACTAGACTGGAGGTATTCAACTAAATTTCACGAAGGGCCACATTTTTGTATGACTGGTGCCCAAGGGCAGTTGCAAAAAAATTTTAGTTAAGAAATATAGTTAATAAGTAATAGAAAACAGGAAGGTTGAAAACAAAACATTTAAATATATTTCACACGTATTAGAAAACAGTTATTGGTCATTTCAGCAGAGATGTAGCAAGTACACAATGCTTCAAGTACAAGTACAAGTACAAGTACCTGGCCTCCGAGTACAAGTACAAGTACAAGTACTTGCATTCCAAAAATTCCGAGTACAAGTACAAGTACAAGTACCTGGCCTCCAAGTATTAGTACAACATTTTTGACATTGACATTTTTTCCGCTGACATTTTGTCCCCATGACATTTTCTACATGACATTTTGTCCGTCACATTTTGTCCTCGGACAGTTTGTCCGGCCAGGAATAAAATTGACACTATTAGCATCTAAATATCATCACAGTTGCACTAAAAAAGAGATGATAGTCTTGCATCGGTCATATTAACCCTATGCGGTCTCGCGATCAAGCCAGCTTGGCTAAATACACGTTTAATTGGTGCGCCAGAAGCAGGCACGCTAAAGTCTCTAATTAACGGCTGCATTATACAGCCTGTTGAACTCCTTTCTATTAACTTCACTGTTCCAAAATACGAATAAGTATCAGTGGCTTCATCATAAATATCGTTGAGTTCCAGGTACTTGGACATCTGTGAGGATGTGCTTGTCATTAGCCTAAAGGAACAGCATTACTGGTACCATTGAAGTACATGTAGCCAGAGATGTAGCAAGTACACAATGCTTCAAGTACAAGTACAAGTACAAGTACCTGGCCTCCGAGTACAAGTACAAGTACAAGTACCTGGCCTCCGAGTACAAGTACAAGTACAAGTACTTGCATTCCTAAAACTCCGAGTACAAGTACAAGTACAAGTACCTGGCCTCCGAGTACAAGTACAAGTACAAGTACTAAAAATTTGTACTCGAGTACAACTCGAGTACAAGTACAAGTACCAAGTACTACATCTCTGCATTTCAGTATCTTTGGGGGCCATTTCACAGCCTCTGGCGGGCCGGATCTGGCCTGTGGGTCGACAGCTGAATACCCCTGCACTAGACTGACTCAAAGCAATGCCAAACACTTTTGCTCACTTCTGCATTGTACACAACTCCAACTGTTCCCGTGATTGGCTCTCTCCTAAAAGGATGTTTATGAGAATATATTTCAACCTTAATGGCATCCTGATACCAAAGTTTTCAGTGGAATTATGTTTTCCCAAAAACAAATTCTCAAAGTCATTCACTGCTGCATTCACATGCATCCATTTGGTCAGATGTGCAAAATAAGAGAACACGGACAATGAGTGATGCATTGGCAGCAGTGACATTGTGCAATGAAATAAGCATTTTTGCCTTAAATCATTCATTAACCACAGAAAAATATCAGATGCTTCTGAAGCAAAGTCAGAAATTACACAAAAGCTGAAACCAGAAGAAAGGCTTTGAAGAAGGCATCACAATCGCCACAAGGTTTATGTTTGCAAAGAAAAAAATAAGAAACACAAATTTTTAACCACTAACATCAATTCTTGCCTTCAAGGACTCTTGAAAGCTAATTTTAAATCCGTGTACTTGTAAGTGTCTCCGTAGTCTTGACCTCCGTCCTTTTATCCTTTCAGATTTATAGACAAGTCAAAATACAATTGACGAAAACCAAAGACCACATATGCACACCATGTATATTGCACAACAATTCACATCTACCGTATGATATTTGTGATTTCAAGTGTACAGTACCACCCACCACCTGGACAAAAGCCTTTCCAACCGAGACAATGCCCCGTGGGATACAATCCCTTCGATGTCCAGCATTTTCATAATGTCCTAAAACTGTGGCAGAACAGAGCAGCGGGTCCTGAATGAAACATCCTCTGAACAGCTGAAGACACAAGACGTGCTGTTGCAGGCGTTCAATTATAATCAATGCTTGTCAAACTGACATTACAGTTTTCCTGTTGCCTATTTCCTGCAAGTCCTCACTTAATCCGCTGCCTTCATAGATCGTTGTGGACAGAGGGCGTTTGAGACTCAACGGTATGGTCGTCCCTCTTCACTGTTGAAGGTTGGAGGCTACGCAGGTTGACGACAAGGTTCTCCACGCGACTGTGTCTTTTGCAGAAAGAATTTCTAATCAATTATTTAATTATGCGAAATAGGTTAGTTATATTAGCGGATGACAGCACGAAACTACTTCCCCTTCTTCTCTGCATAGAAAGGACCAGCAGAATAGGTAGGGGAAAGTCAGATAGTACCAGGAATTGTCCCCTTCTTCCCCTGCAAATACCACACTGATTGCAGGTTAAGTATTTATCCTTATCTCCCTGAAGGTTTGATTACTGTCATTATCTTGGCTGCTGTGGTTTCAGTCCTTGTTAGCATCACCACTTATTACTATACTATGGCATCAGATGTCATCCCATAGCAATTACTAGAAAAGTGATGCTTGTCTTGTCAAGTCTTACACAAAGCTCAGTGATTCTTGCTATAAAATGAACCTTCAAAGCAAAGTTAGTTACAAAATTGTTATTTTAATCATGAGAATACATAAAGTAAGAAGTCACATCACAACATCAGTTTCGTGCTCAAAAACAAACAAATCTGAAAAGTCACCAATTCACCAAACCTTCAATTACACTGAAAAATAAAAATTTGAAGAGTCAAATTAATAAGACACAAATAAATATATAAGCAAATAAACAAACAAAATCCGCCAATTGTCAAAGGAAAAAAAAATAACAATCACTGATTGATTTATGAAATATAATGCTCAGAGATAAAGTCGATCCGAAAAGTATTTTAGTTGACCCTAGATTTTGGGTATTTGAAACTATAAAGTCACTGACCCTGACTAAAGTCTATCAAGAAATAAATACCAACAAACCCTCTTGAGGTGATAGTGAGAGTCGGAACAATGGTGGGCTGGTGTGGTGGGCTGGTGGGGATGCAGCCTCAGTCATCCCCAATTTTGATTGAAAACTTATTTTAGCTTTGAACTATCGAAAACTGAACTAACTTGACATTCCCAGATTGATTCAACACGATTAAGAAAATTTTAAACCTGCTATTTTCATGTTTCTTGACAATATAAAAATCTTAATTACCGGTAATCTTGAATTTGTTAAACTATTTATTGTAACTAATATTTAATTAATATTTATGTTGCGTAACTAAATTACCAATCTTAAAAGCGCTGATGTCAACTTTTATTTAGATGCTAAATTTTTCCATGTTGAAAATAATTACGCATAAGTTAGCTAAATTAATTATTTTCGACATGCATACATAAAGAAACTTTACTCAACAGTTAGTGCCTCAAAACAAAGTCTGAAAAGTCACCAATTCATAAACCTATAACACTGTGAATTGGCCTTAAATTTCACAAATAAATATATAAGCAAATTTATCACAAATAAAAAATAACAATCACTGATTGATTAGCTAATAAGATCAAAATCTAATGTGAAATAATTTTAACGTTTCAAGAGAGATGCAAATGCTATTGTTGCTTATAAGTTCTAAAATGTATTAGAAGTACAGCTGTAAAACAATTAATTTTTTAATTGCGCTAATCACACGATTAGCGTTTAATTGGATGTTACCGGTAATCAGGGTTTTAATGCACATGTTGTATAGCATTGGACAAGCGGGACTAAGTACTCTTTAGGTATTCAAAATTATATTTGAATCAGTGCAGTCTAAGCCATGGGCTATGGTTAGTGTTGGGGTCAGTATATAATTAATCAGATAACTTTAATGTGTGATAACTAACAGCAAAAAGTGCTCAAACGAGTGAGTGGATTCTAATGAAATTTTGCAACAATGACACAAGAAGATGTCCCTTTATTAGAGAAGTAAAACCATTAGTGTTTTTTAATTGCACGTTAAGTGAGGCTTTAACGCACATTCTGACAGCCAGAACCAATTCGGACATTTCACGGTGGCAATCGCAATACTCTCGTAACTGACTATTAAGGTAAAAATTACGAACTAGATCTACTGAAAGTAGCAAATTTCACAAAATGAAAGAGTTTCTGTCAGTTTTTAATTATAATTTATATTTTACTAGTTTTAGAAATTTAGAAACTAAACATCAACAGAACTGCGTCAGCAACAGCATAGAACATTCTTAAATTAAATTACTTTAAAATTGAAATTTAGAGTTGCAAACCAAACAGTCTCATGATGTTGAAGGGTATTGGAGATAGATACATCCTTGTCTAAATCCTGTTTTGATTTTGAACCATTTGCATTGAAAATACAAGTGATTTGGGAACATCTCTAAAGCCAGGAAATATAGATGATGCAGAATATGCTGATAATACATGTCTATTAGTAAAATGCCTCTTAAGGATTGTAGAATTGGCCTTAATAACAGAGAGTGGAAAATTTGAATTACAAATAAACACTAATAACACAAAAATAATGCCAATTACAAAGAAAGAGGGAGATTGGCCAAAAGTAACTCACAATGGAAAAGAAATTGAAATAATGAAGAATTTCGTTTACTTGGGAAGTGAATTGGAAGCAGAGGGAGGTTTGGATTTGGAGATCAAAAGAAGAATAGCAACGGCAGGATCTACATTCAGCAGACTACGTATCAAAATTATCAAAAGACATGACATTGAGATGAAAACAAGAATAAGAATTCTCAACACTTGTGCGATACCAACACTAATATATATGGATGTGAATCTTGGACCATAAAAAAGAATTTGAGAAAAAATATTAGCAACGGAAAATAAATGGCTTAGAAGAATACTAAGGATTGGATACAAAGAACATATAACAAAATGAAGCAGTTAGAGAGAGAGAGCACTACAAAACCAAGCATTATGGAAGTAATCAGAAAGAGAAGAATGAAATGGAATAATAATAATAATAATAATAAAAATAATAATAATAATAATAATGTGATTTTAGGTGGTTTAGGAGGCTAAGTAAACCTGTGTTAAAACCACTGATGTAACCATACTCAGAATTGAAGAAATAAGAATTGAAGAAATAAGAAACCCAAAACGAATTTTCACCTACAAACCAGAGGGAGAAGATCTAAAGGAAGACTGAAAAGACGATGGGTGGATGGATTGGAAGAGGATCTGAACATGGCAGGGCTGAATCTCAATGGAAAAACTGACGGAAGACACCGAATGACTTTGGAAGAAATAGCAAAAGGACAGAGAACTTTGGAGAGATGTCATGGAGAAGTCAATAGCTGGACACAGCTATAGGACGAAGACCTGACCTGACCTGACTGAATATATTCACGCAGTTCGTTCTGAACGAGTTACCACATTAATCAGTACATTACTACTACTACTACTACTACTACTACTACTACTACTACTACTACTACTACTACTACTACTACTACTAATAATAATAATAATAATAATAATAACAGATCTGTGAAAGGTGTAATTATGCAATTGAAATGTTTCAAGGACAGAAACTGTGTGAAGAAGATGCAGTGCCAGTGGAACTCTTGTAATTGTGTGTGAGAATGATTACAAAGCTGAAATTGCAGACTATTGCAAAGGTGTGAGATAAGATTTGAAATAAGCTTAACCAAACATTGCCAAGACCATGCGATGCAGTATGAATTGTTGTCTTTTCCCAACTACATTGCAGAAATAAGAGTCAACATTTAATCAGCAGTTCCCAGCTGCCTTATATTGCACGAATAATTGAAAGAGAGAGAGAGAGAGAGTCAACTCTATTTCACCTTCAGAGCCAAGAAGAGTTGGTGTAAAGAGTTAGATAATGGTTAGGAGATTCTCTGTTAATTAGATTCTTTGGTTTGCATGTTCCTGCCATTTTATTTGGTGCTATTTTGATAAATAGAAACAAAGCACAACACGTCAACTGGATTGGCTTACCATTTGTTGACATGCATTATTTAAAGTCCTGTGAAGAAAAGTGTCGCCATCTGTAAACGACGGCGGACAACGTGGTTTCCTCTGGTCCCTTGAATCGCAGATAACTTCACCAGCGGCCGTTGTGCGATCTCGGTATATCTCGAGGGTGATGCTGTAGTAATCTGGAATGGGATTTCTGTAAGAGCAACAGACGAACAAAAGACACACAAAATAGGAACCACTAACAAAGAACTTTGGACAAATGAAACTGTTCCAACGAATCAACAATATGTCTAGATGGCAAAACCCAAGAAATCAACAAAGAACAAAACAGTTGAAAATAAATCACTTACTAATGAGAACTGTTGTAAATGAACGAATAGCATCATGAGATCAAAGAGCAAAGCACTTGAATTAACAGAGAGACAATCAAGACATTAAGCACAAATAATTATTAATAGAAAATAAAAGAATATTTGGAAAAGGACACAATTAAAGGCAACAATCAACCAATCAATCAACCAGCTTCTACAGTGCTCCTCCGATAATAATGCAAACTGAATTACCTACAGTAGTGTCTGATGACATTTTGGAATTTAGTTTTATCTTCGTTACTGTTCTGGTTGCCGAGCATGTAGTCGTTGTCCCCTTCGTGAGGGACATCCTCATACTTTGGGATCAGCTGAACGTTGAGAATTCCAGCACTGACTCTCAGACCAGACTCACGGTCCCAGTGGAACTCCAAAGCACGACTCACATCGGTCACGTGGTAGGTGGAGTCAAGGCTGCGAGTGTTGTGCAGGTTTTCAAGATAGACGTTTGACGATGCCTCCACTTTCATCTCTACAGAAGCAAAGACCACACGATGAAAACCTTAGACGCAGAAATTCAAGAGCACAGCAGAGCAACACTTTGGTCAAAGTCCTGCATAAGCTCAGCTCAGTTTCAAATGGACTTCTGAGCATTTGAATTCCTTAAGTCATGTTCAGTCTTCAAACGTATCAAAATTTATCATGAAAATAATATTCAAAAATCTAGAAATCAAGTAACACTAAACCATCTGAGAATCAGAAACTCTTGTGTTAACGCATGTAACCACTCTCAAATATCCTCAAATCCACTTCACATTCATTGTACAAAATTTATTTTTTTATGACCTGAATCCTAAGGTTTAATGAAAAATAATATAAATCAGTGGACAAAAGGGAAGTCAGAATAGAGGAGTGCATGAGTGACAGTGGTTTTCAACACATGAGAAATTCTACTAAACCACTTATAATCCAGTTGTTGTTATTATTATATCATTACATATATATATAATGTATGTATATATATATATGTATATATATATACATATATAAATATATATATATATATATATATATACCATATATATTCAACGCTCTATCAGTACGAGGAACGTTTCCCGTTGGAAGCTTTGAAGAACCAGACGAGAGTTGACGCACACAGCTAACATGGGCCTTTGCTTAACTTGGACTCTCCCCAGTCCTGTGAAGTTTGTGTTAATGGGGCCTTATTGTATATATGGAGACCAGAACACTAACCGTTTGTAAAAGATGTAGCGGCGACATCTACATTAAGCAACGAAGGATGAGCGACATCTGTCAAGAAGAAAACGATTGTTCTTTTGTTCACAAGTTCAATTTACTATCACCCATTACAGAGAACATCACAATTGAAACACATCCACCAAAGACCAGGGCACCAGCAGGGGCCCGGCAGTCACAGGGCCCCATCCAAAGCATAAATATAGTTGTATTTGCAGCTACATCCTCTTCTGTCCTTGGAGGCCTAAGTAGTTATTCTGTGGGGGCTCAGCACAGGTAAGGTCCAGCAGAGCCAATCGCTCAATTTCTCTGTCATTTATAATTAATCATCAAAAAACTAATCAATAATTATCACTTCCAAGAAGAACACAACTTTCCCTACAAAGAAGGCCGACAAAATTCAATTAGAAACTCCAAATGTCTGAAAAAAGAGAACATTTGATCAACCAACAGTGAGGATCTCTGAAGGGCTACTCCCTCATATTCAAGAGCTTTGATAATAATCAAATGGTACAACCTGTAATTGCAATGAACATGAACTGATGATGATGATGATGATGATGATGATGATGATGATGATGATGATGATGATGATGATGATGGGACACTTTTACAATGCTAGTTCTTGTACACAATGTACATTAATTGTACTCGAATTCATCTGCAAAATGCTTATTATTATTATTATTATCTAGACAATTGATATAGCGTCATACGCATGGCGTCTGCCAAAGTCAAAGGCGCTCTACATATTAACATTCATAAGAATTCGCAAATAAAGGTGTCTTCAAGTTCTTCGCAAATCGATCGTAGGAGTTCGACGCAGTTACGGTGTCCGGTAGAGCGTTCCACAGCCGCGGATTTCCCCCTTTACAACTTTGACGTCTTCGCAGGATGTGGAACCGCGAGAAGAACACGGCTGCTCGAACGTAATTGACGATGACGTCTTTCCGTCAGCGATTGTCTGTGAAGAAGTGTGGAAAGGTATTCAGGACACGTTGGGTCGTGAAGCTCGCGGAACGACAGCATACACCGCTTGTATGTAATCCTCTCGGGTACTTTCAGACAGTGTAGTTCGTTTTTCAGTAGCGGAGTGACGTGTTCCCTCGTTCTGAGTCTGTATATCAGCCTGACCGACGCGTTCATCATCCTCTGCAGCCGCCCGAGCTGTGTTTCAGGTAGACCAAGGAGGACACTGTTGCAATAGTCGATTGTCTGCAACACCATTGTCTGAACAAGCATTGTCGTTGTGCTTGTCGGAAGATATCTCCGTACCTCCTTGATTCGACGCAGTTGGTAATAACACAACACAGTCAGCGGGCCAATATGTCCGGCAAACGAGAGTGTCTCGTCAAGCCAAACCCCAAGGAGGCGAAGCTCGACCGCTGGGTGAACCGCAGTACCAGCGACTCGGTAGGTAAATACCAGTCAGTGAGAAACAGTGAAACAGACGAAGGAGAGAAACAACCAACGGAATATATATATATATATATATATATATGTATATATATGTATTGTATATATATGTATATTTGATTAGGCAAAAAAATTGAAAAACTAATAATAAACTGAGAAACGGATGCAAAACTTACGCATGCACTGTCGATCAGAAGTGGCTAAACAGGGTTTCACTTCGAATGTCGAACCATCACATCGACTGCATTCTAAAATACAAACCAGATATCTCTCACATTTCAAAATACCATTTCTAATAGCTTCATTGAAATGCAAAAAGAAATTCTCAAAAAATGTACACTAAAAACAATTCAAACTGTTAGTGCAATCAGCTATCATCAATAATTATCTGGTAATTCGCTTCATGGCAAAATCAACCTCAACAACATAAAACACTTTATTACCATTATATATATATACAGTATATATATACAGTGTGTGTGTGTATATATATATATATATACAGTAAACCCCCGTTATCCCGTATATCCGTCCGGCGTTCTATTTTGGCGAGGGGCGGGTAGTGACATAACAGGGGCAAGTCAGTTGAGTAATCCATTACAAAGTATTGTTGAACTGTGTATACACTGTATATATATATATATATATATATATATATATATATATATATATATATATATATATATCCTTACTTTCTTTCCTGTCTCTCACTCCTCCCTCTCTCTTCTCCATATTATATATATATATATATATATATATATATATATATACTGTATGTATATATATATATATATATATATATATATATATATATCCATTCATAACACTGTAGGCTACAGTACGGCATTGTGTAGCCATAAGCAAATGCACCGTTTGGACCAGCATTGTTACAATAATTATTCAAAGGCGTGTAGGCCTATGGAGTAGGCCTACGAAAGTACTTCTGAATAGTAGCCTGTCTTTGAGAAGTTAAAGCATAGATTCCACCCTATACGTTTAACAGCAATAAAATTTATTCCTCTCTTCCTTTGTCTCTTTCTCTCCCTCTACCTCTCCCTCTGTCTCTCTTTATCCCTCTCCTGCTCTTGCCTTTCTCTTTAATGTGCCCGCCATTAGCAGCGGACGGCCGCATTACAACGTAAACAATTGCACAGGTGACCCCTCTCTCTCCGGGGACTCTCTCTACCTTGTCACTGTCTCTCTCTCACCCTCCCTCCCTTCTCCTTCCCTGCCTCTCTCTCTCCTCTTGTCTCTTGCCCTTGGTTGCGGGCAATTGACTCTGAGGAATTCGACCCCCAGCCACACTGATTTAGGGAGATGGTGTGGACAGATGTCTTCCATTTAATTGTTTCCCTTGGCAATTGTTCCCACTGGCAAGCGAGCGGGGGAGGTTTCATGGGTGAAAACATGGCTTTCGTTATACTGTACTTAACACCACCCTGTACAGCATAACGAAAGCGATGCTTTGACAGTGAAATGCACCTGAGTTTGTGGCAATGGCGAGATTAACGAGGTCAAATTACATAGGACCAAACCCAATGCCTTGATGGCGAGGGCGAGAGGCGAGGTGTACACTAAAAACAATTCAAACTGGTAGAATGCATGGCAGGAAATCCTGTTCCAGACCAACGCATAAAACAGAGACGAGTTTATATATACAACGGGGGGCGAGATAGCGAGGTATTACTGTATGTATATATATATATATATATATATATATATATATATATATACTGCCTACAGTAAATGCCATACCAATGCACAGATGTATCATATACATATTAAATATGATACAGTAGAACTTTGTTATGATGTACTTAGCGGGTCTGTAAAATGTAGTACATTATATCCAGTACAGTAGTGCATCACACGGAACCATACATTGTGGTATGTTATAACCGGGTATATGTTATAATGAAGTTCTACTGTACTCACTTCATTCAAAAAAATATGATAAAATATTAAGTTGAAAGTGATGTTTTCTTAACCTGAGCACACTCGGTCTCCATGTTTACCACAGGGAAGGGATTCAAATGACCCGTGAGGACATCCAACGCTACACTCTACAACAGAAATACACTTCAAATGAAGACTCCACTCAGCTCCTGTCTCTAGCGATGACCAGCAGACCATTGGGAGAGGGAAGAGGGGAGAAGGAGGGACGGTGGGCCCCAGCCCATACAATTTCAGTCAAGAGTTACAATTCAGTTTAAATCTGAGATCTTTATTAGCATACAAAAACTTCCAAATTAAACTTCAACAATTGAAATGAACATTATTGAAAACAGACCACACTAGCAATTTCCACAAATGCTACTCTTAATAATAGAGCAAATAGATTCTTGGCATAAGATAGGATGTGATGTAATCCACCAAAGTCTCCTATAACACCTTTCATTTAACTTCAATGACAGATGCATTTCAATGAATATAGCACCATACAGCATCAGACAGCATTCAGCTCATTTCTCAAGATCTGGAGTTTTCTCAACTGATTTTGAACAGAAAAACAAAATCATAGCATTCCAAAATACCTCACCTGCCCCACCCCCACTCTCAAAGTTCTACATTCAGCATATAATATAATTCTTTTTACACAAATACTCAATACCCAGCACAGACATCCCGAGTGTTTCGTTACTTTTAAACTCAATCAGTGAACTTCTATGGTGCCACTATCATAATGCCCAGGGCATCATCAGCTGACGGCACACCTAACCCAATCTGAATTAGAACCAGGTCAAGCCAGAAAGGTCAACCATAAAAATGTCACATTGGTCAATGAAAAGAAACTGTGCCACTGCGTTGCACATGTGTAAAAATACTTGATGCCAAATCTTGTTTTGTCACTATTAAAAGATTCAGGCACACAACTACCACTGCCCTAAACCGTTCAACATTGATTACCTCTGTAAGTGTGTGTGTGTGTGTGTGTGTGTGTGTGTGTGTGTGTGTGTGTGTGTGTGTGTGAATTGCTTTGCTGCCTTTGCAGTTGAATGTTGATGTCTCAGACTGCATAACTTATTCACCAGATGTTTCACTGGTTTCAGGGTATGCGGACGATTGACTACAGGGCGATTGACCATAGGACGATTGACCATAGGACAATTGACCACTGGACAATTGACCACAGTGGACTTTTGACCACTGGACAATTGACCACAGTGGACTTTTGACCACTGGACAATTGACCACAGTGGGCTTTTGACCACTGGATGATTGACCACAGCGGACGTCAGGTGGTCAATCGTCCCGTGGTCAAACGTCCGTCGACGATAAGTAGCACATGTTAAGTAAGCCAAAAACACATTTACTAAATCAATGCATATTTTACTAAACCACGCATGTTAAGAATTTGAAAGGTCACAACATTCCCTTGTTAATCATCGAAAGTGCATGCACCATACAGCTGTGCTAAGCCTGATACTCACGGCTGTGGTCAATCTTTCCGTAGTCAAACGTCCGCTGTTATCAATGGTCCTTTTGTCAAACATCGCCTGTGGTCAATCATCCTATGGTCAATCGTCCTATGGTCAATCGTCCTAGAACCAGTTTCAGGAAAAGCATTGCATCTCTCTCTCTCTCTCTCTCTCTCTCTGTCTGTCTGTCTCTCTCTCTGTCTGTCCCTAAGTGTTACTCGTCAGTATAGGACAGCCTAAGATGGCTACCAGTTGCTTCAAGGCAATTACATCCTCATCATAGGAGACTTTCTCTAAAAGAAGACTTTAAAATGCTAACAGCGCCCGAGAATGCGTCAACCGCACACATCTTCTAGGAAATATGAAAAAGGAAAAGGACTCCTAAAGCCCCACTTCTAACTGCACTGAATCACAAACAAATAAACTTCAAAAGAGCACTTCTATGCTCAGTGCCCAACAGAACATTTGCTCCATTGCTTTGCATTAATCAAAGTAACTTCAACTAAATGAATTGTCGTCAATAGAAATGCAATGAAGACACAAAGCATAACGTCAAAATGAAAAGACTCAGCAACAATCACAGACCATTCAAAGGCAATGAAATGTACTCCTGAGGCTAAATAAATAAGTCTGTCACAAATGACCAATTATAATTCTATATCAGCAAGTAACTAAGTCAGATCTCTTGAATTCACAAAGCACTTTCGAAAGCAGTGGCATAATAGTAGCTTATTCATAGGTCTATTTCTTTTGAACTTCTTCAAATAAGTGAAACCAAAATGACGTGAAAGACAAGAAAAGATCAAACCACAAAATACGAACTGAAAGTCATGCTACAATAAAAAAACTGGCATTTACTGTGGGAAACAGCCCTTTGGAAAATAATGAAGACCAAATAGGTGACAGCAATACTTTTATTACTGATCAATTCATCAATATAACCAAACTTTCACAAGAAATTAGAACACCAGGAAGGAAATTCACAAAAGAAGAAATTGAAAACAACAGCCAATGGAAAATTCTCAGCAGCCAATGGAAACTGAGCAAGTGCACTGCTTTTCACTGAATTGTGCCATGACACTGATGCTGTGTTGTGTCAACAGAAGGACTGGTCCTTGTAATTGTCAACATCCTAGAGTCATGCCCCAAATTACCTAAAAATCGAAAATCCTGTGCACACTTGACATTTCTGGATGCTGTCATCCTCGCTCCTTTGGCTCTGTCACCCTGGCAGCCTCACCTACGAAGACAAAGGGACTGACTCCACCTTCAGTCTCAGACGTCATCAAACAACTTCATCATTCACTTAAATCCATCTTCTTCAACTATAGCCTCCAGAAACTGTTGAATAACTGTCAGTGATGGGCAACTAGTTAACTAATTAGTTGCTAACTAAAAGTTTAACTCATTTTTATATAGTTTAGTTAAAATGACAGTTTAACTAAAAAAATTTTAGTTAATAACTTCTTCTTCTTTAGGTGCCTTGTTTTACAACGTTGGCGACCATGGACTTCCACTCCTCTCTGTCGTATGTCACTTGTAGCAGTTCTACTTCTGATATTTAGTCTTTCGCATAGCAGGTTTTCGATGAACGTCAATCTTTGTCTCCCTCTTGCTCTTTTCCCCATCACTTTACCTGTTGTGACTAAGTTTTCCAGGCCTTTTTTTCTCATTATGTGTCTGAAGAATTCTAATTGTCTTTTCTTTATAGTCTTTAACAATTTCCTTCTTGAGTTTGCCTTTTCCAAAATTTCCTGGTTTGATGTTTTCTCTGACCAAGAAACCTTCATCATTCTCCTTAAAAACCACATTTCCACTGCCTCTAATTTTTCTTCATCTATTTGGAAATTGACCACATTTCTGCGCCGTATAGCAATACCGACCAAACATAAGTTTCCAAGACCCTTATCCTTGTTTCCATTGATATTCTCTTATTTGTTAAGATGTGTTTTAATTCCACAAATGCTGATTTTGCCCATGTGGCAGTCCTTGTTATTATATCCTTTTCACATTTCCCATTGCTGGATATCCAGCTTCCTAAATATTTGAAGTCATTTACTTGCTCTATCAGTTGTCCATTTATGTATAGTTGGCATCTTGGTGTAACTTTTTGCTTGGAGATCACCATGCAGTATGTTTTCTTTGTATTTATTTTTAGTCCCTTTCTTTCGCCTTCCTTAACTACTTCGTCCCCTAATTCCTGTAGCTTCTTTTGTGTGTGCGCCATTAATGCTGCGTCATCCGCGAATCTCAGGTTGTTAATGTTCTGCCCTCCAATTATGATTCCTTCCATGTTCTCTATTTTTTCCATGATTTCCTCTCCATAAGCGTTGAAGAATTCTGGTGATAAACCGCAACCTTGCCTTGCTCCTTTAGTTAATAACTAAATAGTTTAATTAAAACTTTTTAGTTGGTGTCCCGAATTCTCAATAACAGTCCCTCTTTATCTATTCTTTTCTGGGTCATTTTTTCCAAACAAACTTGACAAACTTCCGTTCCTGCAGTCTACATGTAGACTAAGACTTACGTTCTGTAAATATGAAATAGACAATAATTAATGATTTCAATGGTTCATTGACTGATATGTTCATGTTGCGAGCATCGTCTATGTTTTCATGAACATACCTGATACCTAGGAAATAGTTGTAAAATTAGTTGCAAAAAGTTTAACTATATTTGTTTAGTTTAGTTAACTATTTTAGAAAGTTAGTTTACAACTAAAAGTTTAACTACTTATTTTTAATTTAAATTTAGTTATAGTTTAACTAATGTTTTTTTGGTTAGTTGCCCATCACTGATAACTGCATCTCATTATATCCAATATTAATTATAAACATAAGTTAGTTAGTTCAGTTCTAATATACTCAAGTGAATTGATGAAAGCAACATTGTTTATATTCACTTTAATACTTTATAACTTTATCAGATGAATTTCAGTTGAAGTGAAACATCTTCACAAAACTTTTCCAGCCTTAAAAACAAGAATTACTCAGCTGATAGACTCCTAAACCGAACAGATTGCCTTTAAAAATTCAGCTTAGGGTCTATCAGCTGATGAGATTCAAGACCAAGACAAGAGTACGAAAGATGGCGACAATGACTATAGCATGAAAATACAAAGAGCTAACATGAATGTTAGAATTAAAATTAATTAAAATAACAATTTAAAATTTAAAAATTAAAAAAAAATTAGAAAAGCAATTCATTCAAACACATAAGACAACTTCTGTCTGTCTAATGCTATCTTATCATCACCACCACCACCACCACCATCATCATCATCATCATCATCATCAAACTTGTTTGCCTGCTTGTAAAAATTCAGTTGAGGATGTGAAGCAATAAAACTGCCTTCAACCCTTCAAAGCTGAACTTCTCCTCTGAGTCCCACAACACCTCAATGAATACATTGACTGCATAGCATGTCATAGGCAATACACGATAGATGCAGCTTTTATGATAACATGTCATTTTTATGACCACATTAATCAAGAATTCATAACTGCTCATCTAAAAGTTAGATCTGTGAGACCTTGTACCTGACTCTGTTCCAATCCCTCTTGTCAGCACTCTAATCATCAGCTGCCTTGATTACTGTAATTCTTTGTACAACAGTACTACCAAATCTAATGTGCAAACATTTCAAAGGATTCAAATCTCCATCGCTCGTATCATCACCAACCCCCAACTGACCGCCCTCGAGTATATGACCACAATAGACCTCTGTCACACTTAGAATCTACACCGGTTGACTGTTGAACAAAGAATCATAACGAAAACTGCCGCATTTAGACAACATCACAGACTGCTGTTTCAGTCAAACTCTTTGCTTAATCACTAACAAGATTCTCCCATTCATTGTCACATGTACTTTGAACCGACGGTGACATTGATAAGGCAGTGTTTTCTGCTGCATTCTCAAACGTCTGGAACGGTCTTGCTCTGTCAAAGAACTGACTAAATGCACGTCAACAGAATTCCCTCCATACTTATTTATACAACTGTAAATAGACAGCAGCAGAACATTCACAGGTGCAACACTTTTATAATCAATCTGTAAACTCAGAAAGGAAAGGATTTTCAAATATCACCGGAGAAGTCAAATGGAGTCAAATGCTGACTGACCTTTCTGGCTTGACCTGGTTCCAATTTGGAATGGGTTTGTTGTACCATTGCATGGCTGATGCCCAGGGCATTATGACGGCGGCGCCATAGAAGTACACTGATTGAAATTCGGAACATGACTGGAGGCAGTAGAGGGCGTATTGAAGAAAGGAGGACGTCACTGCAATCTGAATGCCAATGCCATGGCCCTTGTGTGTGTCTGAATCTCATTGAAGTTAGATGTCGGTTTCTCTGATTAAATTTTTGAAATGTCACTCTGTGTGTGTTGTGTTTGTTTATAGACGCGTCCTTATCAAAGACGATGAGTGCCTAAGTGTGTGTGTGTGTGTGTGTGTGTGTGTGTCCTCCTTTCTCAACCAGGGCCTACCACTGGCTATGCCACTCTGTCCCATTTAAATTACTCAAAGGAAGTCAGACTGTTTTTAAAAGGTGTTTCCAGGAATGCCTTAGAAACAAATCTCATTCAGTGCAATTTCATTTGGCACTGCAGTGCACAGGGAATGCAATCGGACACTTTTCAAATGAAGATTAGAAGATTTGCAGGAAATTCACAGAAGAAACCACAAAACAGAGACTTTCAGACTGATGCTGATGCTGCTA
This sequence comes from Metaphire vulgaris, assembly GCA_018105865.1. Lineage (NCBI taxonomy): Eukaryota > Metazoa > Annelida > Clitellata > Crassiclitellata > Megascolecidae > Metaphire > Metaphire vulgaris. Next base: position 340,500 of record CM030836.1, on the reverse strand, counting down.
AGCCATATGCAAAGCAAAGATCAACAGAAGATTATCCAACAAAAGCACTGTCTGCATACATGGGAACAGGTGAGTTGATTGATTGCCTCGGCAACCTCCTTTACACAGGTGCTCACCTGGTAACACTCACTACGAAATCTCATGCGCAAGATTTGTTTATGCCAAGGTCGCTCAGTAAATTCCCAAAGCACATGCATGCGCTATTTAGATAAACATAACGCACAAATACACAAAATCATAAGATCAACAGAAAATGTCATCATCATCATCATCATCATCATCATCATCATCATCATCATCATCATCATCATATATAGAAATATTTAGTCAGCAGAACATTCCTTCAGGAACACCGTCAAATAAGTATAGAGGGTGATCCAATAAAACCGGTGCTACTCAGTTTCATTGTAAATATTTTCACAACCTCTCAGTCAAAATGCATGAAAATTAGTAGACTTCTGCAGTGTCATATTGCAAATACAGTCATTTAAGATTTTCTTTCAAATTACAAAGTGAAGTGGCGCCACCTAGCAAAAATATATTCTAATTGAAGACATAATACTAATTACTATTTCTTATAGTTTATTATTATTATCTACTTCAAAATCTGTGCAGGTGAATGCTAATTGATTAGCGTCAGTGACTGCTTCTGTGAGAGACAAAATCATGGGAACAACAGCCGAGCACACAGTCGCATTTCATTTGGATTACATCTGAACTGCAAGCAACATAAACAACTCAAAACGATAACAATGACAAGGAATCCGTCTCATTCACAAGCACAATTCAATCCTCATCAACATCTTACTTTACAATTTTGTCTTGTCACGTTTCATTAGATGACAAAGACATCTGAGTTTCTGTTGAACCTCACCTTAATAATAATAATAGTGTATAATAATAATAATAATAATAGTGTATAATAACAATAATAGTGTATAATAATAATAATAATAATAACAACAATAATAATAATAATAATGTATAATAATAATAATAATAATAACAATAATAATAATAATAATAATAATAATAATAATAATAATAAATAATAATAATAATAATATATTGTATAATAATAATAATAATAATAATAATAATAATAACAACAATAATAATAATAATAATAATAATAATAATAATAATAATAATAATAATAATGCTCAAATGTAGAGTAGTCAAATAAGCCAAATAAAAGTGAAGTCCCTCAGCAACTTTGGAAAAATCTTTCCATTGAATAATTCAGTCTGAGAAAAAAATCTAACCCAATTTTGACTGTCACAAAGAATCATTCTCTAGGACAAAGATGGCAATGGGTCACTAAACTGACCCATGACTCACTGAACCATTGACCTATGACCTATGGACCCAATGACATCTGTGCTCTATGCTATGCATCTCTTTTTAAAATTATAATGTTTAACGTGGTTCAGCGGGGTCTGCCCTGTGTGAGAACAGAAGACATCCAAGGTCTCTTTCAGAAAAAGACAAGCAACAGCTGACCAATGACCAACCCCCCTTCTTTTTCTTCTCCTCCTGCAAAAGATACATTGTTGAGGTTAAATCAGATGAGATACAGTTGCATTGATCACAGATCTAATATGATTATCAGACTGCATTATCTCTGCCTTCATCTGCTGCATGCATCAGTCACGTGTCAGGCTCTCTCTTCCAAAACAGTCAACTGACGCCCTCTGTCCATTCAGATTTCGAAAGAAAGACCCCACCCACATTGTTCAACAAATCAAGCGAAGGAGTGACAGACACCGAGGCACTGACCAAAAGCACTGACCAAAAGCAGACGATGGACAACGGGGCAAAAAATGATATTGAATCAGAAAAAATGGTTAATTAAATGGCCAAATAGTTCAAAACCAAAGCAGGCACAAGTTGTATCTGTCATTCATTTCTCAGGTAAACAGCTTCTGCAAAATTAAGGAAAGCAGTTGAAAAGACAGCAGCTTCAACTACACACTCTGGTCATGAGATAAAGACCACGGCAATACCTAAGCAAACCTGTTTCATGTCCAACGCAAACTTTACTTTTCAATTAAATGGTGCTCCACATTCAATAAAAAAAATAGACTCATTTGAAATAAGAACACAGATTATCCATCTTACTCAAGAGAGTTGTAAATTTACATACAAATGATCGTGAGCCAATGTAATCCTAAACTTCTATAGCGCCATTTCATAATGCAGATAAGCATCACACAGGATCCACGTCAAATCCAGGACATCAGGTCAGGCAGCCAGATGACAGCTGACATCTGCTGATGCTTCTGTGCATTATGAAGTGGCACTATAGAAGTTCAAGACTAGATCATATTAGATGACAGTCTATGGTGGATAATCAGGTGAAAAGATGAGGTTACTGCATGTTCTTTGCCTATGCTGAAAAAATTAACCACTGTAACTTAGCCTTTGATTCTGATATTGAGCTTTGAACTGTCTACAAAAGACATTCAAGTGAGTACATGCCTTGATTTATATTGTGGCTAACTTCATGCTAATGCAATACAGTGCATTGACAATTTAATATACAAGACTCAGACCAAGAGGTACTCAGTTGACAGTGAAGAAGGAAGTGCAGTCCTCAGACAGATTACCGTACATCAACATCAACATCAAATTCAGGAGAATTTGTCATCAGACTGCTCCTATGGTAGTTTAGAAGACAGATCAGCAAAAGCCTTATAATCGAATAAGAACAACACAAATGTCCTGAGCGAAAGCTGTCACGCATACAAATACATGCACAACGCTTGGAGATGTCACTTGTGGGAAATCGTCAATCCTAGATTCTTCCAAAGGAATGTCGAAGATGATTTGGAATTGAGAGGGAATGCGCGATGACGCCTACTTCTTTACCGTTCTGCAGTGTCTTAGAAAGCAGCATAGAGCATCATCATCATCATCACCACCACCACCCCTGTGACCAGATAACCATGACGATTATTGCTCGCAGTCCTCCCCACCCAGCAGCTACTGCAGCGGCGAGTGTAATATCCTCTGGACGGGAGAAAATCCCAATTGGAAACGCACGGTGAAAGATATCTCTGCATTCAGATGCTAAGACCTACTTAAGCAAGACCCGATGTCTCCCTGTGGCGTGTTTTGCGATATCAGAGCTTTTGCTCACCGTGACAAATGGCCTGCTTCTAAGTAAGGAGCCGGCAGGGAGGGAGGGAGGGAGGCGGGGAGGGTGAATGGTCAGTGGGGGTGACACAGTGCATCTTGTGGCGGACATGTACGTCGCTCCCATGCGAATAAGAAATCATAAACAGCAATTTTTTCCAGTTTCTGCATAATACGAGCATTTAGCAACTTAGGCATTCAAATGAAGACGGAATAGAGACCTCAGAGGTTAGCCACCGTTAGAACCTAAGACTGCAGTAAAAAGGATCTGGCTCTCAAAATATAGTCACGTCCTCAAAGACAAGAAACGGCAAATAAAAAGCAACAAAGCAAAATCATGGATGCTGACAATTGCAAACCATTAAAATGCTTGAAATTACATGATTTCAATACATTCATTTCTATCCTCAACACATCTATATGCCCAATTAACAATTTGTAACTTAATAATAATATTATAATAAATAGTTTTGTGATTTCAGTTTGCAATCTTAAATCAAGAGTTGACATTTAAATTAGAGCAAACATTTTAGCAGCTGTCAGATTAATTTTACTTTCACACTCAACTGTTACTATTGGGGAGTGAAATAAGGATTCTCTGCTGACCGTAACTGCCTCAGCAAATGATTAGTTTCCATCTGAGGAGAGACACTCTGATGTGGGATTGCACATCTACTCAGCTGCAATCTTCACTAATACTCTTAGGTATTTAGTGTACATGAGGTGAATAATTGTCAATAAACAAGCAATCAAACGATGTATTCAATGACTCATCATCCAATGGCAAAAGCAAACTCTCATTTCCACTGAAATTCACTCCAAAGCTTATAAATGAAAATGTTCTTCAATTACTGTACAACTGCTTTTAAAAGCATATGCCTGACATACTGATGCTGTCTGACCAATGAATCTGTCATGCTTCGTCACAGCAAATATTCAATTTACATGTCACCTCTTGCTACCTGGTCACTCAAACAACACTGTCACTAGCCAGGCAACCAGATTCCAGAGAATTTTTGGTCAGATGATCAATCTTTTACCAGCGTCACATCAGTCAACATTCCTCATAGAACAGGCTGCTACCCTTTGATGCATCAATATTGAATAGGGAAATGATGATGATGATGATGATGATGATGATGATGATGATGATGATGATGATGATGATGATGATGATGATGATGAACAAAGCCACTGTTCTCTTAGCAAAACATGACATCTGACAAATGAAGAAATTCGATGCGCAGTGATAAAACTGAATGATTGTGACGAATGAAAGACAGTTATTGATGAATCCAACTACCGGAGCTATCCTGTATCCTGGATGCTTATTAGCCAATCATTAACCTCCAACATCCCGGAATATTCGCATTGCTATTTAAGTGAATTTCTCAGAAGACAGAGAATGCACTCTGCCGCGTGTCCTTAGAAGACATCACCTCACGTACACCATCAACTCAGCTCCTGTCTAATCTAATACCTGAAAATAGCTTTTCCTTTGCGGCAACTCCGACCATTCTTCATATTAAGATGGAAAAGGCAACTACGGCAGAAACAAATCCAGATGAGGAAGACACAGAATAAGGGGTTGGGGCTGCCTACCAAAAATAATTTCACATTCTCTGTCAACTCAATAAGTAACTTCATTAGAGCCACATCTAACCCATTTTAAGCCCCAATCTGTTCATTCAATTTTCATCAACAATTCTTTGGAGAATCTAAGAAATGCAAAACTCACTTTCATTTATGCCGATGAGAACTGTCCTCATCTAAACAGTGCACAAGTCTTTCACTGAATTCTGACAGTTTCTTTAACTGTGCGCTTGATCCTGATCACTATCAAAGCAGGTGAGAATGCAGATGCACCAAAATCAGTGCTTTAATCATTAGGACATCAGCGCAGAAGCAAATGCCACAAACAACACACTGTCCTCCTCACCACCTACTTCTCCGGAACCTTAGCTGACATAGAATAAGCAATGAGGAATACATTCTCTCTCTCTCTCTCTCTCTCTCTCTCTCATCATCATCATCATCATCATCATCAGTCGATTGTGAATTGAGGCCAACACAGAAGTGCACAAGCAGTGCAGCCTCATAAGTTAGAATTTCTTGTAGAAGTTCAACAAAGCACTTCAGAACAACCTGCGTTCTAAAACAGGAATCCTTCTGTTGGTGTACACAGAGTATTTGTGAATGAAGAAAAAACTGCAAAGAGAAAACAGCTCTGTCGATCAGTTCAGTGGTTAATTTGGTCCCAGGAAGCAGGAGAACAGTTGACGGTCTATGACTACTGCTGGCTGGCCAGACGACTGCTGTTGCATTAGTGAACCTCAGTGGATTCAATAGTGAATGCATAAGACATTTGTATGTGGTTTCAGAGTCATTCAGTCATTCTGCATGTCAGACATACATCTGACACGGGTTCCAATTAAAGGAAGTGACCGAACTATGCAAGTACGCACCGCGCTGTGATTCTGACCATAGAAAACCTCAGCACTGAGTGATTCCTTTGTCAAGAAACATTACGGCACAATGGCTGACGCTCTTACGCTGTTGCACGCGAAATGCGGCTGATGTCACGCGTCAACCATTTGCACTTCCGCTCCCAATGTCCATCCACGGCGATCAAAACCAATTGCAAAAACAGCACATTTTTGTGGATAAGGTTTGAAACATTTTTTTGATCATATCTTCCAAGAAATATGGTACTACAACTTTGGGTTTCCTTCAATATTCAGAAGAGCAAATATAAACAGGAAAGTGTGCTATGATATAGGAACACTTATATCTCTTGCCTTTAATACTGTAACTATTTAATTATTTAAGACATTTTTTGCCTGTGCTTATAAGCATGCTGTTGAGGTAACCGCACTGAGTAAAACTAACACGAACTCTCAAAATAACTGCATAAATAAATGTGTGTATAAGATTTTTGGCGTGCGTTCTTGACAAATATAGCTGAGGTAAGAACTATTTTTAAAATTGATTCTGTTAATTGATTATTTGCAATTGGTATGCAAAGTTTCTGGACAATTTGAACAATCATTCTATTTTTGCTAGTGTAAGGGATGTTGAATGCACGTGTAACTTTGCTGAATATGTAGGTTATAACTTATAATTATATGTCAGTGTAAAATTGTCTGTCTTTATATTTTGGTAGTTAATAATTCTGTTTGAATTGTGCTGCTTTCTCTTTGTGCTTTAGTCACTTGTGTTTTGCTGCAGTAAATGCGAATAAAGATACATATATATAATATATATATAATTTAGGGTGGTCCTCAAATGCACACAACATTTTAAAAGTAGATTTTATTGAAGTGCTTTTTGTTTAAACTGTTCATTTCTAATAAAAAAACATTGTTACCAAGTTTGGCTTTCATAGACCCCTATTAACCACTGTCACACTTACATTGAAAATTACAAACAGGGTCATTCCATGACAATGCAGCCAGTATTTAGACAATTGTTCACTACACCATCTCAGATCTGCAAGAAATTTTTAGGGCTTGAAGTACAGCTCAAGTTGAGTAAATGTTGAAATTTTCAGCTAGTTTTGTCAAAAACTCTCAGAGATATGATATTTTGAAGATACGAGGCTAATCGCGAGTCGACGCTACATGTTAAGTTTTACAATTTTTTGAAGTTTAATATCTTGAGAAAAACAGCAGATATCAGGCTGAAATTTTCAGTGTGCATACACTTTTCCCAGCTGAGTTGACTGGTGTATTAATCTTTATCATAGGCGCTACACAGCATGCTCTACATATGTCCAAACATCCCATAGCAGCCAGTTTTCACCGATTACCATGAATCAGCAAAACGTTAGACTATGTTTGTTGTGTCTTTATGTAACTACATATATGTACTCATCAACTGCAGACAGGATTTCTGTCAATGATGAGACCTTGTACCCACTATGTTCATACCAATATTTAGTTGTGACACTAATAACAAATGTCCTTTTAAAAGTAGTCCAATTATTTAGTACCAAAAAGGCATTTAACCAAAAACTGTTGAACTTTATGCCACTGTAATCAAGACTATTGCAAAGTAATCATAATAATCAATGAGTTCTGTGACGTGTCACTGGCTACGTTGTCATCGATAGATGCTGTAGCTCTTCTGTGGATTCAAACTGCTTGAGATGGATGCCACTAACAACTTTTGTATTGGTGGTTTCAGGCAGTTTCATCTTGTGAAGACCAAGTCCATGTTGTGGTTCTGATGTCAGGCTATTCCAGTCTGAACATTGCAGCAAAGGTCGGCTGTAATCAAAGCATGGTTGTGCACATTTTACTGAAGCACAAGGATACCAAAAGTACAGATCGACCCGTTGCGGTCGGCCCAGGAAGTCAGCCACCAGAGGCAATAGAGTCCTGAAGAACATCTCCTGATAACCGGAAGCTAACATTTCTGAACTTCTTCTGAGAGAAAACTATATAATTCATTAGTAAAGCCTTGTCTAGAATACTGTGTTGTGTCAGTCATGAGAAAAAGTTTTCTTCAGTGATGAAAGCACATTTTGCAGTCTATGCAACCATGGCAAGATTTTTATAAGAAGGTTTCCATGAAGAATGTCCATCCAAACATGTCAGTGTTAAAACCAAAGTTATGGTGTGTGGAAATGGCAGCCAGTGGGGTTGGGAGACTTCATATTGTTGACTGGATGGTGAATGCAGATAAATTTTGACATTCTAGAGATATTCTAGAGAAATGTATGCTGCCATCAGCTAAACAGCTGTTTCCTAGTTTCCTTATTTGTTTCAGGACTGCAATGCACCCTGTCTCAAGCGAAAACTGTTGCTTGTAGGAAGAAGAATCATGGAGTTCAGTCCATTGATTTGCCGGCTCAGTCACCTGATCTTAACACTATTGAAACTTGTTAGTAGTGTACATTTTGTACAATGTACAGTAATAGTGTCAGCTGAGATTACCAAGAATCAGCTGCAGAAAAGGCGCGAGCTGATTGAGTCTCTAATTGCAGCCTGGAATCACATAATAACACATGAGCACTTGTCAAATTGGTCCATTCCATAAATGTCATTTAGTCAGAAAGAACAAGGGTTGGCCCATAAAGTACTAATGACAACAATAAATAAAACGGCCCTTTCAAGAACTATTTTATAAAATTCAAAAGCAATTATTGTTAAAGTGATTATAACGCAATTATCATGCAACTCCCAGTTTGACCATTTTAGTAAAGATTCAAAATCACATTCCATATTTCCTCATAAAAGTCTGGGAAAATGCATAATCAAGTGACATCACATACAGAAATGAAGGCAGAATTAAAATTGATACAAAACAATATATAATAACCACAATTCTACAAGAAAATCTGACAATACTATCAAAAAATTATTAAAATACTTCGTTTTGCATAATTACTTTTTGACACTGTAAATATAGGGTCGTGTGACAGTACTAAATATGTTTAGATTCGTTTGGAATTTTACCCAATTTGTTTTTATTCCAAATGGAACAGGAAAATGCAAAAGCACTTTGAAAAAGTTTAACTTTAATTTTGAGGACCACCTATTATATATATGTATCTTTATTCTTTATTTAAAATATATATATATATATAAACTGAGGATTTTTGAAAAGCAATATGTCACTGCCTCTGCTTATGCATCAACATTTTGTACAAAATAAATTGGTTACTTGTCACCTAATAATGCACAAATGGCTGAGAAAAAAAATCACAAAAAAGCTCATTCTGCTGTTATGATAGGCACTTCAACAAAAGAAACTATGCATGATAAATTCTAGTCTAAGATCCTGACACCATATTATATGATGATTTCAAGAACAGAACTTAAAAGTGAAATTTGCTTCCAATCATCTCTCTAACAATACAACCATCAGCAGACAAAGACACACAACCACAAGCACAAGCTAAGCACAAAGAACATCATGAAGAGAGCAAGAATAGCATTTGAAATGCCTAAATTATAAGAGATCAATATCTGCTATTAAATATTTCAGCACCTCTCGTGGCTTTTGGCTGCAGGGTATCATCATCATCACCACCACCACCACCACTCCATTGACAATTTCACATAATAATTGAAAGCTCCTGTAGACCAACATATGAATACCGTAAGGGAGAAATAAAACGAAAAATCCTTAAAATATGAATGACTTGAATTCAACTGGATTCAATTACAAACGGTCAATAAATACGGAGCAGAGAATGAATGCACACGGGACAACATCGCCCATTTCCTCTGGTAACTTTCAAAGAATTCCTTTACAGCCGAGTTTCTACCACGGCTGTTTCTAAAAAACCTATACATTCCTGTATGCGTGTACCCGTATATAACAGGACACCTGAATATTGGCAATCGTTAGCCACCAAAATGGCAAAAGGATTTGGTTGGTGAGTCAAAATAAGTCAATCAGATTATGGTAGCTATCAAAGTAACTCACTTTACCTATACAATAAACCTATATAAAACTTTAAATATTCTTAATATTGCTGATATTCATAAACAACAAACCTCAATCTTTATGTCTAAATATACTAACAAACTTTTATCACAGATATTTTATAAAAATGAATATTTTAAAATAATAAACAAACTACATACTCATAATGTAAGAATTTATAACCAATATACTATTCCTTTTGCAAAAACTAGCGCTAGAATATTTACTATAGCATTTATTGTGCCTCGAATCTGGAATGCTCTCCCTCATTCATAACTAATATAATAAATTTAAATGAATTTAAAAGAAGAATTTTAAAAAAATATACCGGGTACTACTTTCCAAATAATAAACTTACCCAATTAATTAATTAAATTTATGGCTATCTCAATGACTTATGTTGATTTTGTCTGCTAATTATTTCATATTTGTAATTTACTAGATTACTACCACATTCTTAGGGTACCTCTCTGCGGGAACATTGTTCCCTTTCGGTACCTATTGATTCCAACTTATGTATTCAGTACAAGATGTAAGATATTAATTTCCTAATAAGAATAATTTTATTAATTTCTTTGCTCCTAGATTTAAGCCATAAAATTTGATTATATATTATGTTCATTAAATAGACTGTTTTATATTAATTAATAACAATAATAGATGGAATGAGATTAACAACGGAAAAAGATAAATGGAAAAGTTTTGTGTCTAGCTATTGCCGCTAATGAGCTGGCAGAAAGCAACTATGATGATGATGATGATGATGATGATGATGATGATGATGATGATGATGATGATGATGATGATATTAATTATGACACTTTGGCTTTTGTCTTTGAAGAATTGAAGATATTAACTGTTTTTTTGATTACTTTACTATATGTTATAATGATATCTGTATGCTTATTCATTTATGAGTTAGAAGCAATAAACTTTACTTTACTTTACACCTACAATATCTCACTTACAGTTGCAAAATCTTAAAGTTCACTACACTGACAGAAGTGCAGCATGTTAGCCATATTCAGAGCTAGCATGCCAGCTTTGGTTCATGCCTGAGAATCTCCAAAATTAATAGAGTTTTTTTTGAATACTTGACATTCATTTGTCCATTGGCATCCAATGAAAACTAATATGGTCTGCACAAAGTGTAGAGTGTCCCTGTATTCTGGCACAATAGCGGTGCTGAGCAGTTAATTTAATAGATGGAGGCCAACTACAAAGATGGTCACTGGCCATCAGGAAAACACAAAGCATCTGCACACAATCACACACAAGCATACAATGGCCAATTGGTCAGCAAGAGAGAGAGAGAGAGAGAGAGACAGACAGACAGACAGACAGACAGACAGACAGACAGACAGACAGAGAACTTTATTAGTTGGACTGAAAGTACTTTAGACTGACACCTAAAGCATTATTACAAAAGCACAATAACTATTACTACTGAGAAAGGCTAAATCAGGGACTATGGTGACATTTTGAACATCACTCCTCTCTTGACTCCATTTGGCAATTTCCTCAATCACTTCTTGACATCGGAAAATCAGTTTTAGATATTAACTGAATAAAATAAGTTTACATGAATAGCAAGGTTCTTCAAAGTTGAATCTACAGTTGAATCTACTCATACATTTCAAACATTTTCTAACTGAAGGGAGAAAATATCTTCTCTTAAACAATGTTTGTCTACTCACTTACTAACCACAACTACTTCACAGAATGAATTAAATTGAGTGACCAAAACCTATCACAACAATCAATATAACCAATTCCCATTAAATTCTCAATCCATGTGAAAAGCATCAATGAGCCTGAAATGTATCTATTGCTGTCACAACATGCAAACTATTCCAACGACTGATATACTCAAGGAATCAATCACCATTTGTAAAATACCATCTGAATAGCTGTGGTCAAAATCAGGGCACAAGAGTCGATACTCACCCACGGCCTGTTGTCTCTGAATCGAAGAACTCGGCAAAACGTGCAACGACAACTGCTGCCAATGCAACCATCTGAGCAACACTAACTCTAAGAGTGCAAATGTTTTACCCATTGAAGCCATCTGTCTATCGAAAGATATGCTGAAATCTGCACTGTCAGGTGCAGTGCTAGTGGCCTTTGCTTAGCAAAACAGTCAAAAGAACAACAAATGGCAGGAAAGAAGTTAACAATGCTACAGTTAACAAAGCTATTCTTCCAGAATTTAAATCTTCGCAATGAGATCTGCTTAAAATCAAACAGCAAAACAATCTTCCACCGATGTCCAACAACTTATTTCCAAGTCCATCAGTTAAGTTACTCAAGACATAAGAAATCTGTCATTTCTGCAAAGAACGTGCTTCAAATTTCTAACATTCTGCATAAACCACAGTCAAATGTCAACCAGGTAAAGTTGACAGAATTTGTGCAGAAGACGAGGAACTGTAACCCATGAGAGCTCCTCTCTCCCGATGCAAAACGACGACCGCTCACGATAACTCAACTTCTCAGCCCATCCACGAGATCGCCTTCAAATTTATTGAACGTCTGCAAACTGTTTCATCGACGAGCGCTTCCACTCCTAACGCGACGCTGTCGCTGATTGGTCAGAGTCGACACGTGACGCAATCACATGACTACGACGACTGCAACGGCCCCTGGCGGCGTCTGTCGACTGTAAATTCATCACTCGGCTGATGTGCCATTGTTGTGATCATTGTTAGCACCAGCACCGGCAACTGATTGACCAACAACTGGCACAAATGACCAACCGCCAGTCTACCTGATATGCAACGACAACAATGCACTCTCACTCCTACTGGAATTATGGTAGATCTACCTGATTCACAACCTTCTACCTGAATCACAGACTGTCCCTTATAACAAACATCTAATCTGGATGACATTTTTCTAATGCTATAACCATTATTTTTACAAAATCTGTTTAGTTTTATAAAGTTCAGAGATTTCTATGTTTAGTGTTTAGCAGATTTTAATGCTCTCTGTTATAATCTGTAGCAAATTTTAGTGAACAAATATGTAAAAAGGAAAAGGTAATGGGGAAAATTAAAAAATGTATTGTGAAAAATTATCAAAATATGCAAATTTTGACAAATTGACAACAATATCTTATAGTTATTATGACGTAGCAGAATGAAATCTTGGCTCCAAGGGAGAGAAGAGCAAAACATTCTAACCAATGGAGAATTCTTGAACATAAGCTCTTTGGCTCTAACAGAGTTTATTATTAAAGGTGAGAAAATATATCCCAAATATTCAAAAGTTATAATTTATATGGAAATTTGATTTGTTCCATGGATGAGTTCGTTCTTAAGGCAAGTCTGTCAGAAACTGCCGAAGCAAAATGGATGAGATGACAGATCATCTTCGTCTACGGAGTGCATTCATCATTTCCTTTTAGAAAATCTTAGCAGCATCCATCATTTTAAAATGGTTCACAAGTCCACAAGAGAGACGCCAGGAGTTACTCTGTTTATGGCATTCATTTCATGGATTTCTTGTGCTTTCAGTTGAATCATGATTGTCCATGGCATTTGCCATTGTAGTATGTGACTTGTTTCACTACTAAGTCTCACCTGAAAGTGAAATTATAATAGAATACTAAAAAATGCAATTTGTGGTCAAAACCAAAAATTAGTACAGCAGAAGCTGGTTCTGATTTTTAAAAAGCAAAATGGAAAACAGGAAAGAGGCAGGCTGCCTGTCGTGACCACAAAATCCAGATCAGGTGACGGATAGTATTGTAAATGACAAAATGTCGATATCCTCGCAATAGACGTGCAGATATACTTACGTAAATTTCTATTTGAAAGGCAATTTCTGGGCGCAAAGCCTGTAAACTATCACATTTGTTTTCAGATTGAAAATGTTTCACTTGATCTATCTTCACTGTCTATTATTTATATGTAGACCTACAGAATGCCATGCATACGATATATATTTCCATCTGGAACCGGTCTTGCAATGGAGGCCACAACATGAGTAAGTGGGATCTATGCAGTGAAAAATTATACAGAGGCACGCAATTGGCAGTCCAACTCAACAGTGATTTGTCGTCGAAAGATACAAACAGCACCAGCAGCAGCAGGAAATCGAGAGGACAGCACTTCTGCCAATGATGCACGTCTGGCAAAGCGGTGGCTGGTTCAATGGAAGAATTGATAGGTAGTCCCTTAAACATTTAATAGGTTTTCTATCGTAGGAACATGTACGGGCAACGCAATGTCCCAATTGGTCATTCGAGTGGTTTTATCGACGAAATACACAGCCACTGCATTGTGTGCCTCGGAACTCTTAACGGACATCCACAGAACGGAGATAACATGGCCGCATGCCCCTCTCCGGCCTCTCCCCCCACCCAACAGGCTGCGAGCTCCGCTAAATCTTTAACAGAAATCAAATACCATCAATGCATTGTTCTACCAGATGCATAGAAACGTATGCAGAATCTCAGTCTGTAAAACTTTTTGCTTTTTAAAATAGCCTAGATCTACGTCTCATGCAAAACAGATGCGAATAATATCAAATGAGAATCCATGACAGTGGCCAGACGGGAATCATTCTGGAGGAAACTGATCAGAGTATGTTCCATCATCACTTGGATAAGTTCTTGCAGTTACCAGTACTAAATCAATCAAATATTCAGTCCAATAGTTAAGAGTATTTCGTCAATCTGTTGCTGGAATCAGTCTGAATCAGATTGGGAAAAATAAAATTTGATTCTAAATATAATCTTCAGAAAATATAATTGTTAAATACTAAATTTGCCCATCAAAGTTGATATATATAACTTAATTAAAAATTTCAATTAATAAATGCCTATGAAAAATGTCAGGTACTATTTTTGGCTCAGAATTTTCACTGCTATTTGAGATCAACTGAGGACAAGTTTCTTATCTAAGTTCATCAGCCTTGGGTGTCTACTGCCATCTATGGCTCTAAATCGACCTGATTAAAGATAGCTTAACCACAGATTTATGCATTAATTCATTTGTTCCAATAGAAAGGAAACTCAGGCAAAATGAACAAGCATCAACAAAAATCAGGCAGTGGAAAAATAACATTGGCTGCAAATTTTAATAAGTTCTCAAATAATGATGATACCATTCATTGTAATTCAGTGCTTGAATTGCTGGGAGTTTGGGGGCGTAATTCTATTTTGAGGATGATGACGTCAAGAAGGTTCTGAAAAGTTTGATTTGCACATGTTCCACCCCCAGTGGAAATGAGTTGAATAATATTGCAACATCTCAGAAGTGCACTAAAGTGCAATAAAAAGTCTTAGAGAAGATGTTAAGACAGCAACTTCCATTTTTAGTTTGGAACTACCGGTATATTGATTAATTGTCAAAAGAATTCTGATTAAATTAAACCGGTTGTTTTATACTAGCAAAATGATACCGAATATAAATTGAGCAGCCAACTGTGTTACTGAAGCAATAAGAGGAAGACTTATTAAGATGCTTAACTACATAGTCACAGATCTCCTTTGCAATCACTTCCATCCATTAACAGCCATTTAATCCCACTGTTTTTAAGTGCATCATCCATCCTAAGTGCCTCTAATCTGTTTTTTTATATCTTAAGCATGACAAACACACTCTCCGATTAGCTTAGGCAAAATCTAATCCAGTCAAAAAGCCATTTATTTAGAAATCAAATTCAACAGCCAACAAAAAGAGAAGAAGACAAGGGGTGAGAAAACCTGAGGAACCTCAGACCATCCCAATCTCCTGTAATGGCAACCAAAGGCCAAACAGAGATTAAGTCTGCATTAGAGGCCTGGCCTGGTTGCTGGGTAATTAGATGGATGAGGCTCTCCATGCAGATTAACTCAGACACCAGCCTCCATTCCAGTGGCAGACAATGAGTTATATGAAACCAATGCCTCAGCAGCAGCAGCAGCTGACAGAAAGCATCTGTACAGATGACACTAAGCAGATGTCCTCTGGGTACTGTTCTGATGGATGTTATGGGCACTGGTAAATGTCAACAGTTTCTCCTCAGAGGCAAAAGAAGGCACTTATGGCCGAAGAACAAGCCCCATACAGAAAATGGCTGTCAGAAACCATGAGTCTCGCAGACCAGCTGTTGACCAATCAGATTTCACCAGTCTGCTTTCCTTCCACCTTTTCAAAAGTTGTGCACAAGATGGTGTCTGATGCTTAGTCTGCTCCAGAGAGTCTGCTTCCCTATCTTAATGTCATTAGAGCATTATAGACAAAAACTTATGTTGGCATTTTCTCACATCATGCATTTTCCTGCCTTATGTTCCCTGCAATGGCTTAATGTCATAATTATAAAGATCAAGTTATTCATTTTAAGCCGAGGTAAAGCAGGTCAAAGTCACTTTCATCAGAACTCTATTCTTACTTCCTTAATTGAGTACCAACTTTAGCACATATGCAGTAATTTAAGAGAGATATGACCCTTATGTTAAAGAGACTATTCCTATCAGAAATGTTCAATGTCAAAACCAAGCCAAACTTTAAGATAAGCAGACACAATTTTTCCAATAAAGAGCTTATTTTCCTGTCAGTGATTTTTAAAGAAGTTAATGTAACTCTAGTGAAGTGATGACAAAGAAACGGTTATACATTTTCATTTATATAGATACAGTGCATGCCTATAATACACGTGTTTGGAATCAACATTCCTGGAATGTGTCTATTAAAGTTTCAGAGTAACGGTACTGGAAATCAGTGCTATGAAGTGAACTAGATGCATTTCTGGATAGAAATCAGAGACGGCTGTGGTTGCCATTTAGCAGCAGTCCAAGTGGACGTAGTCTCTCTCGTAGGCAATCACAGTCACAAAACAGTCATTTCAATGCACAACCAGTCAGCAGTGAATACACAGCAGCAGAAATATTGGTCATCTAATGAGCAACAGCAATAGGATGCAGAGATGATCATTAGCAATACTAGTACACCGGTCAAGTGAAATAACTCTTATATGGCACGTCCACTTGTTGGTCAATATCTATTAGATAATTTTCCTCTTATACTCTTCTTTTCTTCTTAATATCCCTATAATAGTCAATCCCCAATGCATAGAACTTTCTTCATAGCTTAATCTTTGACATCCCTCGGTCATTTTGTTTGCTCTGCTTTGAACTCTTTCCTAAATCTCAACATTGTCTTTCCTCACAAATGGATTCAATGCCTGAATGCAATATTATTTATTGCAAATGTGGATGTAGGCCTACCATTGTCTTATATTATCTCATTATTATATATTATATCTATATTATACTATATTATATCTTTACCTCCTTCTGATCATTCCTAGAATTCAGTTGCCCTTTTTAGCTGCCTCAGCACATTGTCTATTTTAAGACCATTCAACTGCTTTGCATAAAATTACACCTAAATCTTTCTCTGCAGTTGTACATCCTAAAATCTTTCCACATAATTCATAGACTATTGCAACAGCCTTTTAGCCCTTATCACACACAACCAAATCAAGAGGCTTCAAGCTGCTCAAAATGCGGCTGCACGTCTGATAACTCGAACGACATCACAGCAGCACATTACTCTGGTACTCCGTGATCCTAACTGGCTACCTGTGATGCAGCGTATCAGGTTCAAGATCATTTCCTTGGTCAATAAATGTTTACGGGCTGAGGCACCAGAGTACCTGACTTTTGACTGTCAGCTGCTACGCGACCAAAACCGAAATCGACTGATTGAACACACGGTCCAACTCAACTTGGATCTTCATGTCATCGGAAAAATTATTTTGAGATGTTTGACAATATGTCCTCATCTGTCCTCATCTACGTTGTTCATCTGAGTGATTCTTCAGAAGAGGCGCTATACAATTATTATGATGCATTGCACTGCATCAGGACCTGTACATTGTATTTGCACTAATCCGGGAACTAGATGACTGTTTGAGCAGCTGGATCATGGCGACCTGCAAGAACCTTACTCAGCTGTGGCATGATTAGCTAAAAGTTCAAATGCACTACAGAACTTGTTTTCTTTACTAATGTCATTTTACATTTCTTAAAATTCACTCAGTCATAGAAATTTAGCAGTAGTCAGGTTTCAACTATCAACATTTGCAATGGAGTTCAACAAAGTGTGCTCACCAAACTGTGATTGTCATTAACATCATTAAGCCCATAAGATTTTCAGAAACAGTAAAATAAAATGAGAAATATTCCTAAAATCCCTCAAAGTTATAATAATAATATAATAATTATTATTATTATATTATTATTATTATTATTAGTGACTTCAATTCAGTGCCATTGTGGTAATGAACTTGGCATCAGTTGATGGTTGCTCCAAATTTGAATTGTGATCCTCCGTTTGTCAAATCCAATAAGTCAATCAGATTTCCTATTTCAAAAGGAATCTGGCAAAGTACAGCTACAGCTGTCCAGAGTATGCTTAGAATTAACTTAGTAAATATTTTGTCAAAGCTACTGAAAATGACACTCAGTGTCAACAAATATAAAATAAATCAATCAATATGCAATAAATCAATCAATATGCAATAAATCAATCAATAAGTCGTAAATGACTATTCAGGCAATGGGTTCACTTGCAGTGGAATTTTTTCATAATGTCATGCAACTGAAATTCATGTTAGAGGCTGACTTGGTAGATTTTGGGTTGTCTCTTCATCCTCAAACAATCTTTTTCTGAAAGAACAAATCTTCAACTAACATCGCCTTTTTTTACCGAGAGAGTGACTGGTCATCTTCCCCATTTTCCCACTTCTCTCAGCTGTGACCCCAAACTGAACCTCAACTTCAAACAGATTGCTAAACTGTAAAAAGACTGAGACCAAGACAACTGAAAAGACTGAGGCAAAGACCAAGACTCTTGGAACTGAGTCTTGAGATGTCTCAAGACAGAGACTTGAGTTTTGAGAACTACAACCCTGTTGGAAACTTTACTGCAATAGCTTTGAAGTCTCTGTTTGTATTTGTACAATTGCTACAAATTACCAAACAGAAAACAACAAATTTTGCATCATGAGCTGGCTTTCAAATTTAAATACTTCAAAGCAAGAATTTATCTTTTCTTTGAGCTGGAGTTATTTCAATAAGAATGAGAAGAGGACATTACAAACAGTGCATGCATAGTGAAACATATTTAGATGCACTCTGCAAGATAGGAAGAAAACTAAATAATCAATCTATAGTATCGATAGTAGGAAATCTCTATCGGTGTTCATTCAAAATAAGACATTAGAATTGTATAACTGGACAACACACATGCAAGTGCGTGCATGGAAATACCAAAAATGCCAAAAATAATCACAAACCTAGACAAAACTTGTCATTTCCAAAGAAGCCAGCTCCACACTGACAAGAGTAAGAACCAACGTCATTCTGACACGTGGACTCTGCAGGACAATCGTGTCTTCTGCTGACACATTCATCCTCATCTGCAGCATCAACAGAAAGTTCCATCAACATATGCAATTGCTTCCATTCTGTAGCAGCACCAAAGGTCAGGGGCGGGCAACCTGTGGCCCGCAGTTCGCATGCAGGGTGCGGGGACCTTTGATGTGGCCCTTCAGATTTTTTTAACTCACGAAAAATAATTATTTTATTTTATTTAATTACGGGACTTACCTTCCCTTGCAGTTATTTAAGATAATGGTTTGAAGATGTTCAGTTTACATTTGCATATTGTACTTACTAATAAAGTTCTTGACCGACTTAATGAAGTTAATTTGAAGTAACAAGGGAAACGTTTTTGCACACGAACTATTTGCAGAGGTCAAGTCTTTTCAAGTGAAGCTCCGGTTGTTTTCTAAGCTTCTCAAAGAGCAAAATTTTGCACATTTTCCAACACTGTATCAGTGGAATTTTAAAACGTCGCAAAAAATCATACAGCCGTCAGATTTCAAAACGTGAAGGAAGAGTTTTGCTCTTCCACCACGGTAGCGAGTTTGAAGCTCTTTCTTGACCAGTTTGCTCTTCTTTGGCACGGATGGATGGTTTCATATAATATTGAAAAAGCTTCTACTGATCTGCATCTTGGAATTAACCTAGCCTACAAGGTAAGGTGTTTCAGATTTTAAGATTTTAAAACGTTCTCCGAGGTGCCTGGTCTAAATCATCATAACTCCCATAAATTGGGCGTCTTCAAAATTTTTAAAATCGTTCCAAAGACAACTGTTTTTGCTCTTCCACCACGGGTCACCATGAAAAAAATTAAAAACGTTTTCTTGATTTGATTTGATTTCTTTTTGGCACGGATGGATGGTAAACCCCGTACAATAAAAAAAATGCTAAACAATGATGCAAACCACATCTTTGTGGCTTCTATATAGCCTGAAATATAGTAAGTTTAAAAAGTACATGTTCACAGTTCAAACAAACGCTTTTCCACAAAATTAGTTACCCAAATTGGTAAGGTCTTGTAAAAATTAATTCCCCCTTTGACGGGTTAATAGACTTGCAGAATGACAACATTCTGACGGAGAATTTCAAAGAATTGGATTTAACAGATTTTTATGCATTACTAAAAATGATGAGTTTCCAAACCTAAAACTCTTCTGAAGTGTTTGCATATCTATAGCCTACTGTAGCAATAGTCCTTCCACAGTCCAAAGTCAAACAGAGTATCAATTTTAAGATATTTTTCTGGTCTATAAAACCTGTTATACAAGAAACCAGCTATCTTAAGACCCCTCTTATCTCTCGATCGACTTTTTAGACATTTGACAGAAAAAAGATTTCTGAAAGACCTTGTATAGTGTCGTTTGACATAGCTCACTATTTTTTCATGGCATTTGGAATGCTCTAGTATAAAACTGAGGCAGAATATATTGACTGTTCTAGTATGGTTTGATGCAATGAAGATGGAGACACAAGAAAATGTGGATAAAATTCGTTTCCACATTCTTCTGAATTTTTGCATATCTATAGCCTTCTGTACATCAATCGCAGAATAGTATCATTAATGACAAAATATAGTAGAAAAATACGTTTTGCTTCGAAATCCACGTGTGTTCACAATTTTTTGAGCAGTACTGTACACAAAAGCATTTGACTCCATACCTCATGAAAAATTATGGTTATTTAAACTAGTATAGCAGTATACCAGTAGATTACTATTATTATTATCATTACAGTTTTTGAACTTTAGTATTTGCTCATTTTATTGACTCGATTATAACAAGAAATTACACACATCCCTTGGACCAATTTTTAATTTCAATGCTGCCCCTTGCACCTAAAAGTTTGTCCACCCCTGCCCCATAGGAGATATTAATGCAGCATCAATCACCAGTCACCAGACAGTCAATACTGCAGGGCAAAGGGTCACTTTACAGTGGCCGGAATCAGACGTGTACCTAAAACTTTCTGGTGAAGAGAAAAAAACTGCATACATTTTGATGACTTTTAAGGAATAAGTGACATGCTAGGAGATGATGTTAGGAGGATTGCAATAGAGATGTTATTAACTTTAATTGCCTTGAGAGTAAAATATTGTGTCACGGTGTTTGTAGCAGAAAATCATCAAGGAACTTGCTTGGTAAAATTTTGAAATGCTTAATATTTTAATGTTAAGATTGTTGTAAGTATAAGTACCGGTAAGTGAACTGAGTTTGAAATGTGTATGTAAAAAGATAATTGACCCAGCCTGGATATGTATAACTGACACTTGGACAAGAACTTAAGTAGATAATAGCGAGTTTTGTCTTTTAAATGAATATACGTTGTTTAGGAGGGAGAACAAGAAGGTCAGAGGTCATGGAGCAGGAAGTGTGACATTATATGTTAAGGAAGAAATGCACGCAATTGAAATAGGGGATATACAAGACGAGAAGTATGAAGAAAATCTGTGACAAGACATTCAGCATCTCAACCAGAAAATTCTAATGGAAGTACGCTACAGAGAACTAGATGCAGATAAAAATATAAACATTGGATTGTGCTTCCTTAACTTCATTGAAAACCATATTGTGAAAAGTGCTTACCAACACAGACTCCCTGGTCAAATTCATACCCTCTGATGCAGACACACTGTCCAGTAGCACCATCACAAGCAGCAAGATTCTGTATATATGCATATGGACAGACTGTCCTAGCATAGCAAGGAAGACTCTCACTTGCAGAAGCTGAGTCAAGATCTAATGATAAAGAACAAGTCTTGAATAATCTCTAAAAATGACTTAACTAATAAATATGGTCTACAGTCTACAGATGAAACATCATCGCAATTTGAGCAAAATTCAATCATCAATTTTAGAGACAATTGACTTTAACATGCTTAATATGCATAACTGATGCAACATTTCTTGGAACTCTTGGAAGCAGTACAATAATAATGTTCTATGTCATGTAAATAAATCTACTTAGCAAAATACCAGATGCAGAGACTTAGCATGCAAAGAGCTGGAAATGGCTTTAATTATTATCATTGGACTCTATGAGAGAAAGAGTTACAGCTCAGCTGGCAGAGCAGTGTCAAGATGTTCCCAGAGAGCAGGGTGCACATGAGCCACTCTCACTCAGAACAAAATTCCCAACCGCCATTGGTGTATCATCCACAATCAGTGAAGGGATAAACTCTCAGCTGCCTTGGCAATCAAATGCCATCATCCATCCAAATAAAAATCCGTCACACATGATGAACATAATCCTCTGAGTGAAATTCAATTCTGCTCCAAAGCTGTCAATATTACGCTTTGTTAAATCATCCGAAAATACAATAAGGACAAAACACTTAGAGATATGTGATTCACGTTTCACGAATTTTGTCATAAACTCAGATGAACACAATAGCAGGCGAGTAGATTGACGACTGCTGATGAGAATGATATATATATATATATATATATATATATATATATATATATATATATGTATATATATATTGAGAGAGAGAGAGAGAGACAGAGAACTCATGGCAAATAAATGCCAGCACACAATGGACACTTGTCACCGATAACACAGTAACAGTTTTCATAATATTTGCATCAGTTTCCAAAACACGTTCACTACACACTTGCGCTTTGCATCACTTCAGGAGTTCCGGGAATTCTGATCTACAGCAGATGAAGCAAGATAAATTAATTCTCTCTCTCATATATATAATTATATATATATATATATATATATATATATATATATATATATATATATATATATGCATGCACATTCCAGTGACAGCAGCAGTCTGTTACAAAATGATTCAATTATCTGTTAAATGAAATATATTGCATCTATTGAGCAGCTGTGGCCTTGGAAACTGTTTGATGGTCATCTCCATATCTCAGCATATTCAATCATTTTCACCATAAACCATTTGCAGCTGGTGTCTGTCTTCAGAAACTACAGAGACTCCAATTACATCAGACAATCTCTACTGGAAAATGAAGAGATGCTAAAGGCTGCAGTGGGTGAAAAGAATCAGAAGCCAAGAGTACAGCTGAACCACATTATTCCTTCACCATGAACTTCACTGGGAAATGACAGTAGCTTCATACTACAAACTCTACAGACAACAAAGTGACCCTGATGCAGGTAAAAGAAATTACAGAAGAATCAGGAAAATGTAAAGATGCCGTTTTAATGTCTTTGTCAGTTAGAAACTGGAGGATAGGAAAGAATGCAATGCCGCTTTGCATTCAACACAGAAACTTCATTATTGTGTGACTGAATCACAGTGCTTAGAGGGTTAAAAGGTCATGGGTTCATGAAACCTTTATAAGTTCATCAGTACTGAAGAGCATCATCATTTATTTTCACATATTCTAAAATAGCATTTTGGGAACCGAGTTCTCCAGAACACTTCAATCGCTTAACAAGTTTTATTTTCATAAAAATACAACACCTCAGACTTGTAAGATGGTGACCAGCTGCAATTGGAAGACTCAGTTTGAGTTTGAGTTTATTTTACATACAATGTCACATAAACATACACATCATGTATATAACACACTAAGTTACATATAACATAATATTAAATATACATTTAAATTTAAGTAAATGCTTTGAGCATAAGAAAAGAACAAGATAACAGACTTATAGCTAACTTATACTAGATGATAAGGAAATAAGAAATAAAGCAAAGAAAATAAAGGAAAAAGATAACGAGATATATGTAATAAGCTAATACTGTAGGCCTGTGTGAAAAAGGACTACCTAAGGAATCATTGATCCCGAAAGGTGGTAATCCTGTAAGGAGATTGAGAGAAAAATACTAGTTAAACAAGTGGGGACATTAAAAATCTAATTACGAAGAAGTTCCTTATTAGATCAAGATGCTAACATTTATGAAGTTAAATTATATTATAATTTATAAAATTATATTATAATACTGTATACTGAAAGAGATAGAGTAAGACAGATGAACCTTTGATTTACTAAATTTAAAGTTGGTGTAGTAGAAAATTTTTTTAAAGATTTCTCTTAAAATGAGTTAAATTTATGATTGATTTTAAATTAGTTGGAAGGAAGTTCCATACTCTTGGTCCTGAGTACTTAATCTTGAAGAGCCTAGTGTTGGTATGAGCATAAGGGAGATATAAATTATTGCTATTTCTTAGGTTTCTATTTGAGCTATCATTATATGCATCCAGGAATTTAACAATATAGTAAATAGTAGGTAATAGGTTATGTAAATATTTAAATACAAAAATAGATGCTTGATATTTAAAAATATTAACCATTTTAAGAGTTTTAAAGTTCTTGTATAAGCTATTTGTGTCCAGATAAGTGAGTCCTTTAACCCCTTAACTGGGCAACTATTTGTAACTCAATGTAAAACGGACGAGCGTTACTCGGGGCGCCCAGTTAACGGGTTAAATACTAATCTAACCGCTTTATTTTTAAGAATTTGAATTGTATCTATAGTGGTCAGGTAGTTATTTCCCCATGTAATATTTGCATAAGTTATGTGAGAGTGGATTAAAGTAAAATAAAGATTATGAAGTTCTGTTGGTTCCAAATAATTTTTAATATGCCTTATAATATTCAGGTTTTTAGATATTTTATTTGCCAAGTGATCAGTGTGATCTTTCCAGCTTAATTTATGATCTAATATAACTCCCAACAATTTATTTCATATAGCTCATTTTCTATGTCTCACCATGTAAATGTATCCAGTATAACCATAACAAAATCCTAAATAAGCCTAAAAATGAAGAAATATTGCATCACTTTGTTTAACATCATCATACACACATCATCCAGAGTTTATTGCATCATTTTCTGATGCATTACTACAAGCCAAACAGAGGACAGGAGTTCTATTAAAAGGGTCATATTTTGCCCAAACATTAAACTGCAGCTGATCAACAGGATGTTTTAATTAATTATTCAAAGAAAACCTCTTAATGTAACAGAGATAAGCACACCCAAACACACACACACGCACACACACACACATACACAAACACATACACACATACACACACACACACACATACTTGAAGATCAATGACTGCAGTGCAATTGCTGAAGCTTAGAAATTCTTCGTTTGACTTGAGTTCAGCATAGAGGCCAGGAAAATTGACTACAACTCTTCTCCACCAAATGAACAATAATTCTGATGAATCCCATAATTTTGGTTCTCTCCTGCGTCTATCACTCAGTTTACAACAAACTTGAAATCAGATCTTCTGAAGCCTATGCTACATGACTACAGAGAAACTGCCAACTGCTAATAATCAATCACAATTTACACAATTTCATTTTTTCTCATTAACATCCATAATAAACATATATCAATATGAAGCAGAGAAGAAGAAAAAACTTGATTAACAATTAACACTTAACTAAATACATTGACATAAATTGTTTATTGAAATTTTATTTTCAATGACAAAAAAGGTTGACCTGGGGACATCTATTCCATAAATTGGTCAACCAAAAAATAAAAATTAATAATTAATAATAAAAATAATAACAGAATGTAATTTTCAAGTGGACTATTATTATTGTTATTAGCATGACATGCTTGAACTGCAAGAGTCAATTCAAGTCAATTCAGTCACAGTTCATAAGTTCATCAATCCATAGGTCACAGGTCAAGAGTGAATTCAAACATACAAGATGCCAATGCCACAGCTTTCCGTGTTACAGATAATTATGCAGCTACGAACTGAACGGCCTTTAAAACAGATGGCACCTACAACGAAATGCTATGATCTGCTACTGACATACTTACCATATATTTCCAGCTGCGTTTTGTTTCTGCCCGACCATCGTCTCGTTAGGACTTGATTCTTATGTGCACGATTGAAAAACAGCTTCACAGCATCTACAAAATATCTGTTATAAACTATATCATTACATTGGTAATTCTTATGCTATCAGTGTGCAATTTTATCACTAAATATGTCTATTAGAATGCTTCCCACCTCTTGTCACTGAATCCTATCAGAAGACTCAATGTCTGCTCTAGGTCATTTGCAGTATGTTCTATCACTTTGTCTTCAGTTATTTTCTTTACAGTCCATCATTTCTTTAGCCATGTTTTAGAGGGGCAGTATTTCTTTTGTACCTATGGGATAAGTTACACTAAGATCTAACTGGCAAGGCACACAGTGTGAGTATAGATGGACATACAGTGTATTTATTAAGCAATCAAGCAGTCAGATGATGAGCCGTGTGGCCGTTGAGTGAAAGGACTCACTGAGCTTAGTGGTTGGCAGAAGGTGAATAACAATCTGTGCCGTTGGCTCTGATGGACAGAATGCGGACACAACGGACGCAACACACAACAGACTCAATGTTGTAAGTCCAAATTTCTTCACTTCTGCTGTTCTGACCGCCTATTTCAAAGACATAAGAAAATCTGTTTCACTTCTTAGTCATCAATCACAACCTCATGACCTATGGTCAGTTGGTCACTCTTTAAAAGCAAACTGCAGAACTGTCTGCAAAAATAGGAACAATTTTTGGGAAGATGCAAATTTAACTCATTTGTGTCTAAGAATTTATAACTCGAATTAAAACCACAAATTTAAATGCTAAACAAATTTATCTTGGAAATGTAATAACAAATAACCAAAATGTCTGAATTTCCCACATCTGAAAACATTTGGCTATTAAACTGACAGAGAATGAGTTTAATAGGACACGTGACCAAAAGCACAATTATCTTTAGGAGGAATGTAGAAATCGTGGAGTGATAGTAAGTATGACTGCAGAGGCTCTTAATATGAACAATTTTTGGGAAGATGCCAAATTGCTTTCAATCTCAGTTTGTCTCTAGACTTTTATAACTGAATTAAAACCACAAACAAGATGTGAAGTTTCCACAGTAAACTTTCAAGACTGACCATTGGTTGACTTGCAGTTGAGTGATCTGTGATGAAAGAGAGAAAATAAAAAGAAGGAATCTCAGTCATGAATTAAGACAAATACTGTCAAAATTTACAGCTCAGAATAACAAAAGATTTGGTGCCATTATGCAGAGCAACTGACGTCATCCAAGCAATGTGCTAGACAACTAAGAAGAGAGCCCAAATTCTAGGAATAATGGAAAGAACCAAACAGAGAACTAAGACAATGATGGTATTGAATAACAAGAAACTGTCCTATGAAAGCTTCTTGTAACAGTGCCTACCATGATGCAGCGCAATATATAAACAATCCTTTAACCCTGTGGACCCGTAAAGCCGCAAAACCGGCTTCCGCTAGCGTTCCATAAACCCGAGAAGTCCTTTTTGAGTTATCCATTGCTTCTGGAGGACATAGACCATTCATTGTTCGCTGAAGGACAACAAGCAATCATTGGACAATTGGATGTGTCAATAATAAAGGCACGCCATCCAATAGGAGACAGACCTCCCACTTGCATACCATACCACACTCGCTAGAGAACAATGAAGCAAATTACCGCTTTTGTGTCGTCTTGTCACCGAAGCAATTAAATTGACGGTCTCAGTCGACCCAAATGCCTGTAGATGCGGTCGCATACCTTTCGTCGATAAGGCTTTCAGCATCATATTCCTTGGACCGGGTAGCGTACGCTCAAACAGGTGGCGATTTGTGACCTGGAGCAGTGGGGATATGTCGAGCTTGGGGAATGTAGTTGTTGGAAGATGCAGCAGTAGGGGGTGCAGTTGGGCAGTGGGGGAATTCCCCCTTCTCCCTACAGATCGCGCCCTGCGCTCAAACCACTAAGGAGGATATTCTATGCTTGGAAGTAAACTCAGTTCGTTGGCGGGCATAATTTATCCAGCGTAAATAATAATAAATATGTCTAAATTTCGCGAATAGTGACATCCCGTCTGCGCCAAAGCGCCACGAATTATATTATATTATATTATATCAAATCATATTACATTATAATATATATGTATTATATTATATATATATTATACGGTATATATATATATATATATATATATATATTTTTTTTTTTTTTTTTTTTTTTTTTTTTGCCTCGGTACTTAGTTCCCGAGGACTTATTACAAAAAGTGTCCGGAGACAGAAAAATATATACTCTTCAGCTCTCGTCTTGACCCGGATCAGAAGCAGAGAAAGTCCCTTGGAAGGCGATCGCATTAAAGCGTTGTAACGTCATGGAAATGCGTTGGAGCAAAAACTTCTCTCTCTTGTGTCTCCGGAAAGAACGGAAAGATGACGACCCAACTCTTTTATGAAAGTGAGTGCGTCGTGACTGATAGGACCAAGAGTCTCAAAGGCCAATGGCAAGAAGAAATAGTCGGCCGACAAGTCAGTGTACTTGGCGACTTTCCTGACTGATGCTGCTTCAGCAGCAGCTCCTGTAGAGAGAGACGTCAATGGCAGATGAGTGGCAGCGACTGTGTCTGCCACTGTGACGTCCCACACCAGGCAGCGGCCTGCTTGCCAAGGAATCATGGTCATGCCGTCCGGTCTCTTTCCATCGGATCTGAGAAGACCGGGCGGTTCCTTGACCGATGGTATGCCAGCTCGCACCAGGGCCCGGTAGACTACGTCATTGAGCATGGAATGTCGCGCAAGACGACCTGGTCCGAGTTTGCAGGAGAGTCCATGGGACCCATTTTCCTGGACCTGCTCTCCACAGGGACAGAGATGCCGCTCACAGATAAAAGCGCCAAGACGGAGACCCACTGCAACTCTGATTGTCTCGTCGTCTAAGCGCAGTCCACAAGAGCTGATGGGCAGCGCATGAAGCCAGTCGCTGGCGTGTTCCGCTGCCACTGCTCTTAGGCGGGCCTGATGGTATTGGCTAAGGTCGGAGCTAAGCAAGTTGGTCATCTCCCTGAGAATTATTGGGCGGTCCCAAGTGGCCTGCTTAACGAGTGAGCCTGATGCTGGAATGGGGATCTGGCTCTGTAGGCTCCATTTGGTGAGAATTGCAGCCTCATGTGAGTCAATGGCCAGCCCAGCCTTCTGGAGAATGGATGACTGGAGTCCGCGGGTGCTCGCAGCTGAAGCCAAAAAGGCAGAAGATGCCAGCGAAGACACCCGACGAATTCCCAGTCCGCCATCTCTAATAGGCAGCGTGGCCTGAACCCATTGGTTGTTCGATAGGCGCATGTTTAGGATCCTGCTCAGTCCCTGGCGCATTGTGTCGTCAAAACTTTCCAGTAAAGGATGGCCGGTGCAAGGAGTGCAGCGCAACATGTACAGCAGCTTTGTGTGAGTGAGGGACAGTTTAAGGAGAATTAGGGCGTCCTGGGTGTGTATTAATGGTAAGCGGCTCAGTGCGGTGTGCAGTTCGGTTATGCGCCGCGACATAAGGGTCTCGAAGGCCTCCGCGGTAGAGAGGGGTGCCCCTAGCAGGGTGGCTTCCTGTGGGTGGATGCTCTGAAAGTGTTCGAGGACGGTGTTGGCGATTGGAGCCGGGCCTTTGCAAACTACCTCACACTTCTGATAGTTCAGTGAGAGGCCTAGCTCTGCACACCCTTCCTCGAGAACAGAGACATCTCCTGCCACGACCTTTGCCTCCCCTCCCAATGTAATGTCGTCCAGATACCCCAGTGTAAGAGTTGCTTTCAATTTCTGGAGGACAGGTTGCATTGGGAGGCAGAAGAGGAGGGGGCCTAAGGGGTCCCCTTGTTGCGGGCCCATTTGCGATGGTAACAAATAGTGGCCGAACTTGAGAATGCTTGGACTGCCATACGACAAATGTCCGTAGGCCGATAGCTCTGGCAGCAAATCTGCGAGGGCCGTCAACATGCTGTCCCTTAGCACGCTGTTGAAGGCGTTGCTAAAGTCGAGCTTCACCAGGACGTGGTTGTTGGGCATTGCCTCTAAGTAGCGTCTGGCTGAGTGAACGGCGGCCTCGCATCCACCGGGGCACCCTACTCCTACCTGCAAAGGTGCAAGGTATTCAGGTGCCCTGGTCATCGCAAAATTTGCTGCGCACTTTGATGCTAGGCGACGCCAAAAGTACCCAATTGCAATGGGGCGCAGGCCTCCTGATGGTTTACGGAGGGCTAGCAGGTTACCCCCAAAAAGAATAGGTTGGACCTGAATAGGACAGGTGCCAGCGAGGAGCAGATTGGTGAGACCAGTGATGGCAGAGAGTAATCGACTGCCCGCTTCCGAACCGGCGATAAGTTCGGCTACAATCTGTGGTCTCAAGCCGTCCGGGCCTCCTGAGGACCCAGTCGGGAAGGATCGGATTCTGTTTCTGATCTCTTCCTCTGAGACCTGTAGTGGAGGGCAGTCGCTGATTGGGGGCATCTGCACCCGGTCCGGGGTTGGAGTGGGATGCTTAGCCCTTAGCTCCTCGAGTGTCTGCGCATTGGGGGTGACTGGTTCCTCGTCTGACATTAAAATACGCACGGCCGCTCTTACGTTGCCATCCTCGAGCTTGGATGACACCGAGGCGGCCAGCACCTGGTTTCTGCTTTTTCTGTTAGGCAATTTTGCTGAAGCAGGACCTGCGCCGCTAGAAACAGATTGAATGTTGGTGTGCAGTTCCTCGGCAAAATTTTGCGCGCGTTTTTTAAATACAGACGAGGTGTTGTGCTTCCTCCCGCCCCTTGGCAATTGCCTAAGAATAATGGGCGCGAAGCATATCAGGTCCCGCCAATGATCGATGGTGGACGGGGAGGCTAGAATTTTGCTGATAATATTTGTCAACAGTTGACTTAGGGCGGGTCTAGCTGCCTTCGCCACATGTTTAACCATTGGGCCAAGTAAAGTTGGATGAAACACAGTAGCGGCGTCGTTTGTGTTTACATAGTCGCTTTGAACTTGCGCAGCCGCGGGAGTGCTAGCATTAGTCGGCGAGACTGACCTAGTTTCAATGCGGCTCGACCTGGTTGTTGCCCCTGCAAGATTGGGGTCATTACTGCTGTTAATTCCCAGTGGAGGTTGATTTGACCCTGGGCAGGGGTTGGAGTGCGGACCGTGGAGGTGTACGCGACCATCCCCGTTGTGCAACCTTCTTACTGTCCTGCACACCGCACAGAGCCCGCTGGCCTTCTGGGAAAGTTGAGCCGCGGCCGGCTCAGCCATTCAACCATTACCATATACGCAGTGAGCGGACCTGGTGAGTGCACAAATGGGCTAAGCCAACAGAATATAGAGTGGAAATCAATGAACCATGAAACGTGCATAGGAACGAAACAAAACGTGGTCAAAACCCAACAAAAACCAAAAGGAAATCCAGCAAAAACATTAAAAACAGATGCACACGACCAACCCAATGCAGCATACGAAAAACGAGAGAGAACTATCCATAAGAAAACGTCAAAAATTCCAAAAGAACGTCGCTGTTCGGAAGTGCATCCGGTCTCGACGAGAGCTGTGTCGTATATATGTATATATATATATATATATATATATATATATATATATATATATATATATATATATATATTGCCAGAAACCCGCTTTAATTACCAGAAGTGGTACTGGTCGCCCAATAAGTTGCTGGAAACTCTGATCTTGAACAATCTTATTTCTTGTAGCTTATTGTATACATGCATATTTGATTTCAGGTGTCTAAACTTACAATGGATTCAAATAACTTTTTGTATTTCTTATTTCTGGTGGCTTATTGTATACATGCATATTTGAAATGCCCCTTTCAGCATCTGAAGTGATTGAATTGTCGTGAAGCAGTGGCGTAGCCAGGATTTCGGAAGGGAGGTTTTGAAAAAGGTCATCGATAACCACCAAGGAGAGGTTTTCACCCCAAAATCGCCTCAAAAAAATAAAATTGCCTGGGAATACGTACATAACATATTTTTTCGCGCCGTCCAAACCTAACCGTCCCTAACCCCAAACCCCCTCCCCGTGGCTACGCCACTGTCGTGAAGGCATACCAGCAAACAAGTAACGTTAACATGATACTAATAGCAGGTGTCGAATAATTGCCCATAAACCCATTTTGCCCTGAAGGGATATCTCGGGAAAGAATGACTAGCGGAAAATCGGGAGGCGGGCACGCCTGAATAGGGGCATTGTTTGGTATGTTCCTTCAGAAAGAATGTGACGCTCTGGGAACAGAATTCAGTGAAAGAATATAACGCCAGGGAGGCGGCGATAGGGTCGATGCTATTGGACACTCTAAAATTCCAGAGTTGTCCAATGCTCTTCTGCTAAAACAGCAAACCATTGTTCGTTGCTGAATTGTGTGACATATGGGCAGGTGCTTCAGAACAATGTAAGAAATGCGCCAAGCATCCCCATAATTTCCCCCAGGAGGCCAGGGTTTATGGAACGGACGCCCAAGACCAATAGGGGTGAGAGAGTTAAGAAAAAGTTTGGAACATTGCAACAGCATTTTAAATGTGAGAGCAGATCAAAAGAGAGAGAAAGAGAGAGAGAGAGAGAGACACTTTAGCACATGATTAATCTTAATCCTAACTAGAACGCAGGCTCACTTCGCTCGCGCAGCTTCGCTCACATTATGTGAGCTTCGCTCCCTGCAGCTTCGCTCGAGGCAACGAATATTCCAGAACGACCAATCAAAACGCTTACCCAGCCAACCAATCAGAACGCTTGAAGGTAACCAATGAGAACATCACACAGCCAACCAATGAGAACGCTCACAGCCAAGCAATCGAACGCTCAAACGCTTGAAGGTAACCAATCAGAATGCTCACACAGCCAACCAATCAGAACGCTAGCACAGAGCACAGAGGAAGAATCTTAATATGATAGATGAGTCACTCCAAACTAGTGTTGTAAAACGGATTTTTAACTGGTGAAAATTCTGCTTATTTACCAGAAATCCATTTGATTTTTTACCAAATGGATACTTGACCAGTGCAAAAAATATTTTGAATGTCTAAAAAATATTTTTGAGTCCATTTTGGTTAATGCTTTCAGCACAACACATGCAATGTATATCAGTTAGTGAAACTAAATTAACAGTTTTGCATTGGCAGTTTGCTATGATATATACTTAGTCATGAATGGCTTTATTTTAGTATAACTGCAATTTTCCAGTTGTATATTGTAACCATTTTGTTGTTGTTGACAGCTCATTACTGTTGTCTACACTGCTATAATAAAACAGTATTATTAAACACTACAAACAAAACTGACAAGCTTACAGTTGTCAAAATTGACACCATACTTCTGTATAAGTTATTGTTACAATAATATGTGTTGTTCTGTCATTAAATGCTCAAGTTCACAACAAACAGACTGTTGCTAACATACCATAGAATCTCAATCCTAATTTAACCATATGTGAAATTTCAGGCTTTTATTTACGATCATAGAATAATTATCTCATAACATTTTTTACCGGTTTTACCGGTAAATTTACAACATTACTCCAAACTGCTTTGTTGCATTGTATACTACAAATGTTTCATGTATACACTACAGCAAAATGTCAAATTAAATATGTAAGATCTCTTAATTATAAGAGATCTAAACAGTACTTTTTCTTAAATTAAGAAGTTCTCATGCATAATAATTCTACCACCTTCCACAAATTCATTCGGTCATCAATGGATGAAACAGATGAAATCTCAAGAGACCCAAAGCCAATCATCACTCAATTTCTCTGCTTCTTATCTTAAGATCCAGTGCTGCAATCAATATCCTATTCCCCCATCACCAAATCCCAAATGAAAAAGACAGAAGGCATTAAATATCAAATTAAACAAGAGACAAATGATTATCAGGAACCTGACAGAGAGCAAGAGGGTGAGAGGCGGAGAGAGAGAGAGAGAGACAGACAGACAGACAGAGACAAAGACAGAGACAAAGAGAGATCATACTGCAGTCTGAATGCTGACCTAATGAATTACCTTATTACACATAAACTTAAACATCTGCTGCCATCTACCGAGTATCTGGTAGATCTCTGTTTAAAGTCTGTTTGTCATGTGTCTGAAATTGTGAAGCCAAATGGAGCACAGAGGGAATCGAGTGTTGCCACTCGTTATTACTTTCACCATAAAAGCAACAGCAGAAGACACTGATCTGAATTGGTCTCCATAGCGTAGATATTCAGATATCTGAGCCTGAAAGAAACGTTGGCGAAATATAATCACCTCACCCCTGAGGTCAATTCACTTCACTGGTTACCCATCAGGCATCAGAATTGACTTCAACATCTGCTTAATGGTCCACCAAGTGCTACAGTCAAACCAACCATCATCAACCGGAGAGTCCCTGTTCACTGTCCAGGCTCATAACAGACACTCAACCAGATCATGCTCAGATGCACTAACTCTTCAGATATCGCACACCTGCACTACTCTTGGTAAATGCGCATTTTAATTGGTTGGGCCAAGAATATGGAATTCACTCCCAGCAATTGTCTACTCCACTGAGTCTCTTACAACATTTCGATCCAGACTCAAAACGCACCTGTCCACATACCTGTCTGCCATAACCAGGACCAGAAAATCAGACTGACTGGATATGACAATGGGAGATTACAATTCAAATCCAGAATTACCATCAACTGATGCCAAGTGCATTACTAAAATGGCACTATAGAAATTCACTACTACTACTACTACACTATTACGTCTACTACTGCTACTGCTGCTGTTGCTGTTAGTACTACTATTAGTCTACTACTACTACTAGTCTACTACTACTACTAGTCTACTACTACTACTACTTCACAGGTGCCATGCATTGCTGCGTCGGCGACCACGGACTTCCACCTTTTGCAATCTCTGCTGGAGTTCCTCAGGAGTTCGATGTTGCTGTCTATCTCCAGTCCATCTCTTAGTTTGTCTGTGTATTTTGATCTTTGTTTTCCTCTTGATCTTTTACCCTCCACCGTTCCTGTAACTGCCAAGTTCTTGAGTCCCTCTTTCCTCATCAAGTGCCCCAAAATGTCATCTGTCTTAGCTTGATGGTAAGCCATTAGTGTTTGTTTCTCTTCCATCATCTGTAAAATTTCTCTATTAGTTCTTTTATCCATCCACAGAACTTTTAGCATTATCCTATAGAATCACATTTCTGCAGCTTCCAGTTTCTTTTTCATAGCTTTTGATATGGTCCACGTCTCTGCTCCATATTTAGCAGAACTGACCATATGTAGCACTTAAGTATTCTGAGCAGATGTGTTCCTTCTGATATTTTCTTGCTTGGCAGAATCTGTTTCATTTCCATTAAAGCAGATTTTACCATGTGGATTCTTGTCTTGATGTCTTTGTTGCTTCTTCCGTCACTTGTGATAATGCTTTCCAAGTACTTGAAATGCTCCACTTGTCCTATTGCTCTTCTGTTTAAAAGAATCTGCATTTGGGCACTTCTTTGCTTTTGGTGACTACCATAGTAAACGTCTTTCTTGTATTGATTTTCAGTCCTTTGCCTTCACTCGCTTCTGCCAGTTTGTCTACTAATCACTGCAGCTCCTTTTCTGAGAATGCTAAAAGTGTTGTGTCGTCAGCAAATCTTATGATATTGATACTGTTTTCTCCAATCTTTATTCCTTCCAGATCCTTGATCTTTTCAAAAATTCCCTTGTCACATAGATTGAAAAAATCCGGTGATAAACCATACTTTTGTCTTAGTCCCTTTAAGAACTTTATCCATTTGCCTATATCACCATTTAGCCCTATAGCTGCCTCCTGCTTCCAGTATAAATCTGCTATTAACCTTCTGTCTTTGCCATCAATTCCTGCTTTGTTCAGGTTTTCAAGTAGATCCTGTGTTTAACATTGTCGAAGGCCTTCTTGTAGTCGATGAAGCAGAGGTATAAGTCTTTTTGTTTTTCGATGCATCTTTCTCTCAGCATCCTCAGAATAAAAATTGCATTCCTACAGCCACTATCTTCCTTGAATCCAAACTGTTCTACACTTAGTTTATTTTTTTTTCTTTGTCGTGCTCTCGTGAGCAGTACTCTTAAGATTATTTTGATCACATGGCTTATAAGGCTTATGATTCTATGTTCATTACATTCCTTGGTGTCGGTTTTTTTCGGTATGGCTATGAAAATTGATCTGCATAGTTCTTCTGGTAAGACTCCTTTTTTGTAGAATGCATTTGTTATTTATTATTTATGATTTTGTTATTTAATAATAATAATAATAATAATAATAATAATAATATAATAGAAGAGCATGAGGCAAAAACACATAAGGTGAGCATGCATTATTTGGATGGGTGTATGATGTCCTATTCAAGTCCCATAAACAGGTATCACAGTAGTATGTACTTGCACACTGTACATGTATTCATCCCATGTGATGTGGCCTTTGTCTACTACCTCTTCTCCTGAAGTTCTCTGCACTGTGCAGGTCTTTTGGTGGCCTAGACTCAATCAATTGCTAAGCCTAAGTGGGAAAATGATGCACAATCCTATAAAGCCTTGTACAAACCAGAGCAACAGGATGAGGAGGACAGGAGGAGGAGGAGGAGGAGAAGGAAGAAGAGGAGGAGGAGGTACACTGCTTGGTAAATTGATTTAGAATCATTTTGGACTAAAAAGACAACAGCCAATGACGATGTCTCAGGGGCAAATGGATATTGAATATCTGTCAGAATACATGACAGTTTGGTGAAGATGTGAATGGTGTCACCGGATCAGAGATGGTAATGCATGAAAAAGCAGTTCACCGCGATGGAAGAGGAAGCCAATTATTTTGCTCATAACGAATCATCTCTTCCATCTTCTTCTGTCTTCATTATTTATAGATAAGCAGAAGGACATGTCCATCTATGCATGGAAATGGACACAGGGCCAATAATAATAATAATAATTATGCACTTCTATAGCACCAGTTCTCATACTCAAGGGTTATCAATTGATGGTACTTCAAAATCCATCCGCAAAAGATCCAGGTCATTCCAGAGATCAGTCAGAGGGAGAGAGTAAGACGGACTATGGAGAAAAAGCCAATTGAAAGAGATGTGTCTTAAGTCTGGATCGGATGGAAGATACTCAATGAATTGGAAGATCTGACAGCCGGAAGGAGAGAGTTTCAGATTTTAGGCCCAGAAATAGAAAAAGCTCATGAGGTGAGGTCACCAACCGTCGCCCTATGCTCCTGTGCATCACCGTAGACAGCTATGCACATTCATCGCTTAATAAAAGTGTTTCAAGTCTTTTTCATTCAAAACTTTCTTAGCCTAGGATTCTGGTTCAACAATAACATTTAAAACTTTCACTGCCAAAACCCAATGCTCTGCATTCCTCAGTAATTCTGGATTTTGAAATTTTAATAATAATATTAATATTAATAAATAATAATAATAATAATAATAATAATAATAATAATAATAATAATAACAGGGCTTAAAGTGGTTCAGTAGGGTGTGCCTTGTGTAAGAACCACTATGTTTGACTCATCCATTCATTCACATTATGGTCTTGCTGTGTAATTGCATTCTTTGCAGTCTAATAGCTCCACAAGATCAATCTACTATCCAATAGTACTTAGGTTTATTTTAAAAGCATTTACACTCTTCTAATGTTTGTTTATTTCGGGGAAAGTAATTTTTCGCACTTTTTATCTTCATTTCTTTTAAACAGCACTATTGCTTTTGTGGACGCAATACAGACATAGTGGCAATGAGAAACTCGTTTTAAGAAACTCGTTTTCTTGCCTCGTGGAGAGCAGCGGGGGGACATGAGTCCTGGTGCCTCCAGGCGTCCACTGCATCGCAGGCGCGTCCACCATAAGCAGTGCAGGGAAATTCCTGGAGCCGATCGTTTACAATCAGCTCCTCACGTATCGGTGATGATCCACTGAACAATCCATCAACCTGTTTGAAATCAATACGAGAACAGCTGATTAAAATACCACATCCATCACA
The DNA here is from genome assembly GCA_018105865.1 of Metaphire vulgaris. Classification (NCBI taxonomy): domain Eukaryota; kingdom Metazoa; phylum Annelida; class Clitellata; order Crassiclitellata; family Megascolecidae; genus Metaphire; species Metaphire vulgaris. The sequence goes on along the minus strand of CM030836.1, from coordinate 302,783 downwards.
CAACTCAATCAATCAATCAATCAACGTCTATGGTGCCATGATAATAATGCCTAGGGTATCAGCTGATATCACACCAAATTTAATACGAATTAGAGCCAGGTCAGGCCGGAAAGGTGAGTCAGATTAGTGGGGGAGCATTCTAAGGGAGGGAGAGGCCAAACATTCCACTGTTACAATCCCTTAGATTTTCTCACCATTTACTGGAAATGCTTTTGCTCTCAAATTAGTAAGTTATTGCAACAGATGTAACAACTGCTCTTAAGTCTGTTGATATCAGAGCACTGTGTAAAAATTTCACAAAAACTCAGAGAAAGGAGGGAAATTTTGTTCTTACTATTATAATTATTGCTATTTAGACAATTTTTATAGTGCAATGGAATTGCAAAGCAAAATTCAAGGACACTTAAAGAACCATCACTTTAAATGAAATCATATTTAAGCAAAACATGTCAAAAGCTATAAAACTATCAAAACTAATTCTAAGATTTTGCTAGCACTCAATTTTAGGTAGTTTCAAGATTCCATTTTCGTGACTTTTCTTAAGCAGTTTTATAGGCAACACCCATTATTCTTGGTTCCAGCTTGAAATTGTCATACCAAGATAATTTTTAAACAATCAAAGCAATATAAGCAATAATATTCTAAGCGCAGATAATGCCCATGGGCAGGGTCCCTTATTGAATGGGGTCCAAGTCTGTCAGCTTACGCCTGTTCCATCAAAATATGCGGTTGGAATTACGTGGCAACGCCATGACCCATCAGGCCAAGCTACAATCGTCCAATGAAGCAGAGATAATGAATTTCATGATCGATGTGAATATAGATAACGGGTCGGCAATATCGAAGCTCCGATCAGTTATGAGAACCGGAGTCTAACCTCTGAAACCCACGGGACACGTAGGCTGCTAAATTACGACATCATTATCCGATTCGGATGTCGGATAGTTGGTCTGCAAAGCAGATGCAAGGATTAACGTCTCGAGGTAAATGACCAGAAATGATAAGTCCTGTGTTTATCCAGATTCTGGCTTTCAGACGCATTTGTTTACCCAAACAGTTACATCATTCATGGCTTAATTTCAGCAAGAAAATCACACTGGATTTGGTCATATCCCGAGAGATAATCCCACACAGTGCCAGGCCACTGCTCTGGCCAATGTCATAAGCCATTAATGATCAGCATGATACAATACCTGATAATCCCATCCATTTGGCCATTTCTCTAAGTAATTTTTTATAAATATTTCACTTTCTATCATGACATCCAGACTTTGCATCATCTCATAATTTTTGCAACCCAAATGCATTCTGCTATTTTCCACTATTAACGCTGTTATATTCTGCTCACTTTTCACTTTACATTCTTTATCAAAAATCTATCATCTCAAAGTTCAACGCTCCCTTAGGGCTTACTGGTTTCTGTGCAAAGTTCTAAATTGTTGTGCAAAATTTTACCACCAATATAAACCTATCAAAGACAAATGATTAGTGAAGAGTAATTAGAAAACTGATGTCCATTATGCCATTTTATTTTTTATTAATTAATTCTTTCATGAATTTTAATCTCATTGGTTTTTTCATTAATCAACACACATATAAATTTTAATAACAGAAAAGGTTTAGTCACAAATCACCATATAACTATTAAGGACACACAAGGACAGACAGTAACACGCTTAAAACCATGTTTTGTGATTTCTTTACAGAAGAATGACTGAATAAAGAATATAGTGTTCATAGTAAGGTTCTAATGCTTTCCACTAAAGACACATCCTTCCACTCACCACCCATTGCTAAAAGTCTTCTTTATGTGCTACACAGTGCGGCTCAAACAAATGTGGAATAGATTGACGAAGTTTTGTGGCAACGAGTATTTTTCCAAGCATTAGGGGCCATCCATATAATACGTAAATACTGAGAGAAGGGTACTTGGATTTAGGTGATTTTGTGTACGGATGTGAACGGGGAAAGGTCTCGACCGAATTTATGAAGACTGCCTACAGCTATTCACCAAGATCGCCATTTGTGGAGAACCAGCCAGAAAAGATGCCACACAAATTCGTCGAGTTGTAGATTGTTTGTTTGCCCACAATTTCTCGGTGCAAGTTCTTCGATACTTAAGGCTCTCAGGTGGTTAGCCTGACCACTAAACTCTCCGGAAAGACTGCATTTCCAAGACGTTGACCATTTTCCAATCATTTATTATAACATCATTATTATTTATAATTCTTGCAGATGACTAAACTTAGCGTGATTTAAAGTGGCTTAGGAGGCATTATACACAGGCAATAATGCCTCCTAAGCCACTTTAAATCACGCTAAGGCACAAAAGAACAGCCAAAGCAAACTAGCACAACACACAACCTCGTTATATAGTCTAAGGCTGTGCGGTCAAATTTGACCGTCATCAAATTTGACCACTAACAAAATTAATAGACATTAATGCCAGAAACAGATAATTCAATTAGCTAAGCCCAAGGCTCTTCAAATTCGTATGTATGCTCAAATTTACATATAGCCGCCTACGTAACAATCAAAAAGCAGCCGATCGGGCAGACATGTTGCAATTGCCCACATTCTGAAAATATGACTTTAGCATACATAGTATATGAATGGCCCTTTACTGAAGCCCCATCTGATTTAGGGTGCGTGGTGGAGCAGTGGTTAGTACAGTGGTCTGCCAATCTTGAAGTCTGTGGTTCAAGTTCCGACAGTGGTAGAAACTTTCCGATTGCTTCTGCACCAAGCGCATCCAGTTGACTCAGCCGTGAATAAGTACAGAAGAATGTGCATCATTCACACAGTGAAAACTTACAGGCTCTGCATGTTGACAAGCCCATGAGCAATGTCCATCAGTGGCGCAAAACCTTTACATAGCAAATGCAGGAGGTCACGAGAACCGTCTGTTTTTGTGGCACTGTTTTATCTCTAAATGCAGACAGCTGCTTAAAAATTAGTTGCACATTAAAAAAATTTGCACAGCATTGAAATCTTTTGTGCAGCAGGATTATTTTCTCTCCACGACTTAGAGGGAATGTTGCTTCAGATATAAATGAAAAACAGAGCTAAACAAATAACATTTATTCTCCAGAATTAAAATAAGGATAAAGGTGAAAATTGATCTTGCAACTGTGATCGACACTAAAACAAATCATTAACAGCCACAATGGAAGAGGAAAATCAGTCAACATATAAGGGCTTTCAGCTGTTCTAAAAGTAGGCAAGTGCTGTGTTCATTGTATTCATGTATACAATTGCAGGCTGTATTTCTAACGAACAATTCAGCATTTGGATTCCTGATGAAGGCTGATGCCTAGGCATGATGATAGCGGCGCCATAGAAGTTGATTGATTGATTCATTGATTGAGAGCATAATCATAATCAAGTCTTGTCTATAAAGCCAGAAGATCAGATCAAGTGACACCGCTTCTTTATGAACTTCACTGGCTTCGTATTCCACAGCGGATTGAATACAAATTGGCGATCCTTGCTTATCGGTGTCTTCATGGTCTGGCGCCATCGTATCTGTCTGCTGATTTCTGCAAGACTTCTGACATGAACTCTCGTCAACGATTGTGATCTGCGTCCAGTCTTACTCTCATCGTTCCGTCTACACACCACGTTACCATTGGTGACCGCATGTTTCCGGTAGCGGCTGCCAAAGTTTGGAATAGCCTGCCACCATCAACAACTATGGCAAAGACAATAGAAGCCTTCAAACGAGAACTTAAAACTGCTCTCTTTGTTCGTAGTTACCCAGCACATTGATCGTTGTAGGATATACAGTACTGTATTTTTAGTTGTAAGGTGTCCTAGTAGCACGTGTACGATATGCCACCATAATCAGTTCATTATTATTATTATTATTATTAATTATTATTATTATTGTTGTTGTTGTTATTATAAGGTCTAAAACTTTCAGAAAATCAGGTCACAATGCAAAGTGGAGTAGAATCCAGTGTGAGAATGGAGTTCTATTATAGAGATATTGGCAATCACTGGTTATGGAGTCCTGAACCTTCTCTGATTTCAGTTGAAGACATCGGCATTTGATGCTTTGTCTTTCATAAACAATGCATGCAACTGAGTACTCGGATACAAATGCATCTCATACACATCCTCAGAGCACAAACAGCGTACATGACAACAATTAAAATATCAACTTATATATATATATATGTGTGTGTTTGTGTGTGTGTGTTTGTGTGTGTGTGTGTGTGTGTGTGTGTGTGTGTGTGTGTGTGTGTGTGTGTGTGTGTGTGTGTGTGTGTGTGTGTAGAAACAGAAGCACTATCATGTGCTGGGATGCCAAACCGTAAAGGACTGAATTTCTTCATTTGGACGATAATATTGCTGAGATTTGAAGAAACGGATTGCATATTTAGAATGACGACTGTTTCATGGCCAACATCATCCATTGGATGAGAGAGAGAGAGAGAGAGAGAGAGAGAGAGAGAGAGAGAAGAAAGAGTCTGATGACAGAACTAGAAACCACAACGGCAATCGACTGCGAGATTCCACGCAATAAAGACGACCCGTTGCCAAGAAGACTCAGACAATCAATCTCATTCCCAAAGCAGTCATTAAAAATATCCTCAGACACAAAAAGATAAAATCAAAATAAATCCATCCAGAAATGCTATCAAGGTCCTCCAATTATCATAATCTAAATTAAACAAGCAAAATAAAACAAAGTGCCAAATGTGACCAAAGAAACTTTTTGTCAAAACATAATTTTAAATTTAAAGAAGATTTCAGTAATTAGGTAGGAATGAAATGAAGATTACATTATAAAACTCATAAATGATGAAAGAGTAAAAGACAGTAACGCATAAAAGAAACAGATTAGATGGTCTGAATACATTGGAACATAAAAGCCTGTTGATGAGTTCAAAGGGTGCAAGTCTTTAAATACAGAGCACAAGCAGACCACATTCCGGTAACACGACTTTGATGGACTTAATAAAGAAATGAACGAACTCAAACGAAAAGCATCATGTTAAGAAAACTGTTGCAAAGGCAACGATTCACATAGGAAAAGGAATCCAGTGGTCCTTTGTTCATCCTCAAGCCAGCAAAACTCCAAAACCCCGTGTACACAAGTGTGTGCATGTGTGCATGTGTGTGTGTATGTCACATTTTCTTTGGTACTGTTATAGATCTGGTTAACGTGATTGTTAGTAATCCGTAAGCAAAGTTTCTGAACAATTCGAATAATCAGCCAGTGAGTGTATGATAGTATAGGGAATTCCTGGATAACTGTGTAAATTTGCCAAATCTATAATATTAAGATCCTTGCTCTGTATGTCTCTCTGCTACCTTCAAGCGTTCTGATTGGTTGGCTGGGTGAGCGTTCTGATTGGTCATTCTGGAACCTTAGGTGAGTTCGCTTCGCTTTGCAAAGCGAACGGCGACGCGAAGCGAACGGCCACGCAAAGCGTCATAATGTGTACAACGTCGCGATGCGTTGGTGAGCGAATCGAAGACGACGTTGCTATTGGAAACTTTGAAGAAGCGTTTGACGAAGCGTACGTTCAATTGTTCATTGCAGCATCATAATGTGCACAACGTCGCGATGCGTTGGTGGGCGTAGCTTGAGGAAGTTGCGCAATTTTAACATACACAAAAAATACGTGTACAGCATCACAAATGGTCACAGTTGCGTGATTTTAACATACATAGGCCTAATTGTTACGTGGCGCAGAGCTTGGCTAGGTGGCGTATGTACATCATTGAAATGTTGTTCAGCATGAATTCAATGATTGGGTTTTAGTATTATCCTGCACTGCGAGCGAAGCGAGCGCGAGCGAAGCGAGCATCTTTCTAGTACTTAATTAAAATCTGAATAAAATTTTCTGTCCTCTTTATGTCTTGGTAGTTAATGGATCTGTTTGCATTGTGTTGTTTTCTGTTTGTTCTTTTTTTGCTTTATTTTTGTTTTCATTTGTGTTTTGCTGCAAAGTAAAGATCAATGTTCCCTCTAAGCTGTGCTGTGCGCTGTCAGCGCACAAGGAATCCCTGAAATTTGGTATTTTGCACACAAAGATATTCGGTTGCGCACGGGTAATTATCAAACTTTGCACACACAAATTGTGATTTTTAATAATGTTAATAATGTTATGTGCAGCAATCTATGCTGTTTGTAAGTTTATCAGTACTGCTCAGTAGGTGCTAAAAATTTGGTACTAGTAAAGCTGTAATTTGTCTTTGACATGGTTCAAAATGACCTAGTTCACTGCTCAGTGCTCACAAGACTTGGGCCACAAGTTATTTATGCTCATGAGGATCTATTTTTGCTTATGCAGTCATTCTTTAGAGGGAGCATTGGTAAAGATCCATATAAATATGGATTCTATTTGGGCCTCTGGCTAATATTATGCTCTCTTTCCCTGTCCAGTGCATAAGCCTTATATTCTGCTAATTGCTCATTCTCCACCTAAAAATAATTTTTAAAAATAATGAAAACAATAATAGTAAAACAACAGTATAATAATAATAATAATAATAATAATAATAATAATAATAATAATAATAATAATAATAATAATAATAATAATTGGGTTTGAAGTGATTAAGTAGGATATCTCAAAAGCACACTGTGGTCTTAATGTCTCTGTGTAACTGCTTGCATATTTAATTTCAGCATTTCATACATTTTCAATATAATCACTACATAATAGTACACATACTACACATGTATATATGAATATAGCACAGCTTATCCATAAGCTTAAATTCCAAATCTAAAATGCCACTGCACATTTAAGTTACTTTTAAAAGCATTCACACTAGTCATCCATTCTGCCTTGTCATCTAATTCATTTTCACAACAAAACAGAATGATGGAACTCAAGGACATGAAACTGTTTAAGAAATGTGTTGGAAGACACAGATAACATTTATTCAGCACTAGAGTGGTTGACAGAAGTGAACTGGATAAGAAGATGGTAATGGCTACTAGTATAAATGCTTTTAAAATTAAATGCTTTTAAAATTAACCTAAGTACTATAGGATACTAGATTGGTCATGTATAGCTATTAGACTGTAAAGTCCAAGTGGACGTAGTCTCTCTCGTAGGCAATCACAGTCACAAAACAGTCATTTCAATGCACAACCAGTCAGCAGTAAATACACAGCAGCAGAAATATTGGTCATCTAATGAGCAACAGCAATAGGATGCAGAGATGATCATTAGCAATACTAGTACACCGGTCAAGTGAAATAACTCTTATATGGCACGTCCACTTGTTGGTCAATATCTATTAGATAATTTTCCTCTTATACTCTTTTCTTCTTAATATCCCTAGAATAGTCAATCCCCAATGCATAGAACTTTCTTCATAGCTTAATCTTTGACATCCCTCGGTCATTTTGTTTGCTCTGCTTTGAACTCTTTCCTAAATCTCAAATTGTCTTTCCTCACAAATGGATTCAATGCCTGAATGCAATATTATTTATTGCAAATGTGGATGTAGGCCTACCATTGTCTTATATTATCTCATTATTATTTCTTTACCTCCTTCTGATCATTCCTCAAATTCAGTTGCCCTTTTTAGCTGCCTCAGCACATTGTCTAGTTTAAGACCATTCAACTGCTTTGCATAAAATTACACCTAAATCTTTCTCTGCAGTTGTACATCCTAAAATCTTTCCACATAATTCATATGTTTGCTCCTCTTCCTGTCTTCCAATGTGCATCGCTGAGCCCTTGACTTCATTTAACTGCATTCGCCAGTCATGTTCATTAAAATGATTGTCCTTTAATAAATCCATGTTGTCTCTCTATTAAGATCTTGAACCTCATCAACTGATTAGCAACCTTAAGCAGAACGAGTGTCAAACTCACTGGTCTATAGTTTTCCAATACAGCTTTCCTGTTTCACTTGGAGTAATTAATGCATCCTTCCAGTGCCAAATGTTTCTACTGGCATCCAATTTTCTCTTTTGGAAGAGCAGTAGCAGAAGAAGTCAAATCTAAGCAAACGGCTGCTCTTTTAAAAGAGTCTGTTTATGTCTAATTCGTTTGCTGAAATCATTCACCATTCACAAGTGAAACGCATAACAACAGTTCATGCTAGTTGGTCAACACAGTGAGAATAGAGTTGCTGAGACATTGACTTCTAATGTTCAGAGAAGGAAGTGTCACAGTCTTTAATCGATCAGACGAGAAATGCCAGCGTGCTTATTTTGTCACGCAAAGCAGCAGTGGCAACAGCACCTCAGAGAATTTCTTTGTATCGTCAACTGTCAAAATAACGAAGACAAGGACATTCACAAGTCAGACACGACTGCATGCAAGGACAGCAATGGATAAACAGTATCATTGTGAAATAGATACATCACCCAAGCTCTCATTCTCTGACCATCGATAGCTACCTCTGAGCATCAGAAACTGTGCCATAAAAGCCCATGATTATTATTAATATTATTATTATTATATAGACCTTTACTTGTGCTCCGTCTTGCCAAAAGCATTGCTATCTGTTTATTCATCTATGCTAGGACACACAAGTATTCAGCAAAATTATGGCATGACAAAATTAAGGTTTCTGGCATTTTGTGTAACCCATGCACCCATAGAGAATACTTAACATCTAGTTTGCATGTACTCAGCTGATTCATTTGGGATGTTTCATGTATATCCCCAAAAATCTCTTGAGAGGGGCTGAAAGACCCATAGCATATGTTATAGGGCCATTTCTATCATATTTTGTCCCTAATCAAATGACAGACAAAAGAGTCTGAAATCACTTCTTTATCTTCACTTTACCAAGACAATTTCTGTGAGGTTCCCTCTGCATAGAATGCATTTTCACAACCCAACAAGAATCTGTAGATAATTATAACACAAAATATTATTTAATATGTATTGGCCTGTGCTTGCATAAAAAAAATAAATAAATAATGTGATATAAGGTGGTTTAGGAGGCTGTGTGAAAACCACTGTAGTCTGTAGTAATTTTCCACATTCAATAACCTAGCTTTCCCAGATAGCCTTTGAATCAGTTTACTGTTTTGATTGTTACTCCCACCTCATCCAAACTGTTCCATTTGTCTACAACCTATGCACTAATAAATTTTTCTTTCTTGGACCCATCCTCTACTTAAACAATTTGCATTTGTGGCCTCTTGTGCTGCTATAGTGTGCATGCTTTAAAATTTTTCATTTCTTAGATTTTCTTAGACAAATTCTTAGACAATAAAATTTCTTAGACAAGAAAATAAAATAGTCAATATATAAGCCTCCATGACAAGACCAACCTGCCTTGATATTTTAAAAAGAATAACATGAAAAATATTTTAAAGTTTTAAGATATAAAATGGCTTTGTCTAAATCTGATATTTTAGCTTCAATCATTTAAAAACATGAGGCCAACAACAGTCCATGAAACGTCTAAGTAACAAGATGGAAATAAATAATAATAAATTAAATGCAAAAAAACAAGCATAAAAAGTAATGGGAGTTTTCATACAAATAAATGATAGCATTAAATAGTATTGGCAGTATTCATCAATAATTGTCAATTTGAAAATAACACTCTGGACGCTGTAGCCCATGCAATGCTGAAAAAGAGTTACACTATAGTCAGAGGATTGTAGATTCAGAATGACCAGCCAAAGTGAAATGGAGATATTGCACAGTTCATTATTCCTTAGGTGATAATGAATGGTTGATTGCATGAAAACCATGCATGACCAGCTGAGCAAAGTCAACGATACCGATTTCATGACGAGAAACCAATATGGCCGGCCTCCTGAGTTACTGCTTAGTCTACTGGACAGAGACCCTCTGAACGCAAACAAAATATATAAGCACAGTCACCATGAATGGACATAATGGATCTAAAGGTGACATATTTCGACTGTATTATGATCCAGATGGTCAAACAGAGCTGCTAATGAAGCTGCATCCAGAGTTCTCAGGCTTGAAATGCTTCAGAGAGTTTAGAATTTCTGTTCAACTTATACACCAAACAGTTGTATTCCATCCTCACTTAAAACTGGCGTAAAACACTTTGCAATCAGTGTGTCTTGGAGACTTTACTTTATTAAAGGATCCAAGATGCAATGAATTCATAATTGGCAGATAAGATTATCACACTAGCAATGCTGTTTTAAGTGCTTCTGTTGTAAGAACATGATAATATCTTGCTCGACTGATGCCATTTTCTTTTAGGGAGAAAGCAAAGAGGCAAAATTTACAGGAAAATAAAGAAAAACATGAATGCTTTGTTCTTTTCAACATTACCCAAATCCTATCAGCATCTTATCATGCTCACAATCTGATCACCTAATAACCAGATACACTTAAAGCAGTATCCTAATAAAGTCATGGATCTTGAATCTGTACAAATATGACTTAAAGTTCTTCAGATGCAATTTCATTCCTAAAATGAAGCTCGTAGATGCAAAATAACAGAGAGATAGCAATAGCTGTTTCACCATCCAGCACCCCAATCAATTTTACCATTTACAGATTCTATTACAAAGATTGAGATCTGAGGTTAAAGGTTACAGTTGTTAAATGTTTAACGACTGTCAATGAAACTGAAGTTAAGGAAATAATTGCACTTGAAAGTTCTAATTTAAGCTCTTTCCACTTCAAATAACAGCGTAATGTTTGGAAAACAAATGGTGTATTCTTCAACAATGAAGCTCACGTTGTCTGTGAAATGCATCTACGTTTATTTGAGATTAAAATTTAAATATTTAAAAGTACATCAGCAGACCATTGTCATCAAAGACAATAATTACCGAGACAATTGGTAAGTGGTGTGGTCTGCAGCCGAAAAAAAAGAAATAAAATAGAGAATCTTGGTCAATGATAAAACCAGACAATTTTCTAATCCTATTGATGAAAATTTGAATTCACTCAAAGGCATTATAGCAATCCTTGAAAAATTTTGCACTGTAAAAAAACCAAGAGCACTCCAAGCTAAGCTGAGCTCATCAGTTGGCAGACAAATTACTCCAATTCTTTCCAGATAAAAATGGTCATCATACATCAACACATTTTAAACAGAAGACAACTTTGCACTCCAACAGAATTCTCCATAGTTGACATCATTCCACTCAAACACACTCCCAGAAATATACCAAACTGTGTTTTCTTCAGCAAATATGGTTTTTCAGCAAATATGGTAAGCAGGAGTTTTGAATGAAGCTATACCAATCTCCATTCCTAAAGTAATGTTTTAACATTTTTGGATCAATGGAAACTCATCTGGTTATCGATAAAAAACCCCAAAGAATGATCACTTTAAACCTCTTCTCCAAAATCTACATTAGCTGTGAATGTTAAACGAAGAATTGTATTCAAAACAGGCATTTCAGTTTATTATTATTATTATTATTATTATTATTATTATTATTATTATTATTATTATTATTATTATTATTATTATTATTATTATTATTATTAATGTACTGATTAATGTGGTAACTCATTCAGAACAAACTGCGTGAATATATTCAGTCAGGTCAGGTCAGGTCTTTATCCTCAAGCTGTGTCCAGCTATCGACTTGTCCATGACATCTCTCCAAAGTTCTCTGTCCTTTGCTATTTCTTCCAAAGTCATTCGGTGTCTTCCGTCAGTTTTTCCATTGAGATTCAGCCCTGCCATGTGCAGATCCTCTTCCAATCCGTCCACCCATCGTCTTTTCGGTTTTCCTTTAGATCTTCTTCCCTCTGGTTTGTAGTTGAAAATTCATTTTGGGTTTTTTATTTCTTCCATTCTGAGTATGTATCGAGTCCATTTCATTCTTCTCTTTCTGATGACTTCCATGGTGCTCGGTTGCAGCATTCTCTCTCTGACTTCTTCAGTTATAATAAGTTCTTTGTATCCAATCCTTAGTATTCTACTAAGCCATTTATTTTCCGTTGCTAATATTTTCTTTCTCCAGTTTTTTTATGGTCCAAGATTCACATCCATAAATTAGTATTGGTATTACACAAGTGTTGATAATTCTTAGTTTTGTTTTCATCCCATGTCATGTCTTTTTAAAATTTTGGAATGTAGCCTGTTGAAGGTTGACCCTGTCATTGCTATTCTTCGTTTAATCTCCGAGCCTCCTTTTGCTTCCAATTCACTTCCCAAGTAAACGAAATTCTTCATTATTTCAATTTCTTTTCCACTGTGAGTTACTTTTGGCCAATCTCCCTCTTTCTTTGTAATTGGCATTATTTTTGTTTTATTAGTGTTTATTTGTAATTCAAATTGTCCACTCTCTGTTATTAAGGCCAATGTTAACTCTACAACCCTTAAGAGGCATTCCGCTATTAGACATGCATCATCAGCATATTTTGCATCATCTATGTTTCCTGGCTTTAGAGAAATATTATTACAAAGTTACAAATAATTTGTGCAAAACCACCATGTTTTAAGTCTCTCTTAAGGTATCCAAAGTCAAAGAGAGCTGTATATATAAATGGAGGTAGGCAATTCTATGCCCGTGCCGCGGCCAAGGGAACATTGCAGACTGTGGTCAAATTCAGTGATTGAAAGCATGCTAAATCACCCAAAACCTTCTCCCTCCACAAGATTGGCTGATTCGTTGTTGCTAAATGTACCGGTGCTCAGAACCAACACTGAATCTGAAAAGACAGCACTTCTGTTGCAGTCCATTTTATGACGACAAACCCTCTTTCTCTGTCTGTCACATCTTCCAATGAACTGAGCATCTTGAACTCCAGACTTTACACACATCTCACCCACTTGGTTTATGTCCAGTCTGTCTCATTGACTGACCTCACCAATTAACTGAATCTCCTGAATAGCCTTTGCAAAAATGAAACATGGGGGGCGACTGATGAACGTCCTGCAATTTATAAACATGCATCGTTAAACTGAAAATAAAAAGTAACAATAGAATAGATAATATTAAGAACAGTTTACTTTGTCATGAAGTCACAGAAGAGGTTCGTTGGAAAAGATGGTCTTAGTGTGAGATGCAGAAAGTCAGGATCTATGTTCTGCAAAGGGGAATAATATTTTTCTCACAGCATAGAAGCCAAAAGGTCATCGAGGTCACAAGGTCACCATCACAATCATCTGGGCAGCCAAGGAGGTCAAATGATTACATTGCAGGAGACATTCTACTAGAGGACAAGAGGGCAAAGAATGAGATTACACAGCACAAGACCATAATAGGAATGAATAGCCCGGTGAAACATAGTGGTTCCCACACAGTGCCGATCCTACTCAACCACTCTAAACCATATTATTATATTCATTAATATTATTACTATTGGTACTGCTGTTATTATTACTAATACTATAGAATTCATGCAATACAACAGAAAGACTTGATAACAAAATAGTTTTTTTTCATTTGTCACTTGCCAACTACAGTGTTCTAAACATGGGCAGAGTTTATCAGATGGCAGGGGAGCTAAGTCCCCATGAATATTCTCAAAAATTTGTGTTTACTTATTGAACAGGCATGATAACGTTTTAGGCCCCCACCTCATGAACATCCCAACAATAAACAATTTTTTCTGCTGCTTGTCGAACAGTATAATCAGCAGGCCCACCGGGGGCCAGGGTCACAGGGGCATGGGGGATCGTTGAAGGATTGTGCTTGTCTCCCTCCTTCAACGTTTTGGAGAAGTATGAGAAGCAAAAAAGGTCATCACCACTTTTTCTCATTTGAATCAAAACATTTTTGGGAAATAATTTTGTTTGTTATAAGCTATTGAACTATTCAGACAGTAGTGATGACCTTTTGCATGTCAGACTTCTACTGGCTGGAGTTTAGCCCCCACCCCACAAGAACAAAATCCAAACTCTGACCATGACCATAACATCTATCAACCTTACCTGAACCAATCTCTAAATTCTGGCCATTGCTATCACAAAATTCGATTATGTACCTAAGGATATGAAACTACCAAGATACTACTTTTACATGCACTTTACATATACATGAGATTTTGCTCACATAATCACCTAAAACAAGTAGCATGACTCATTTTGACATTGATGCTTTATTATGCATGTATCTGTTACCATTGCCAAGCCAATGAATAAGAGGCATGAACATTCATTTCAAATGAATGAGGTTTCTTAGAGAATCCACAGAAAAAGGAAAATAATTTCATTAAAAGAATAACTGAATCAGGTGAATCTGCTTTGAATCATACCTGAAATAGAAAAAGATGTCATACCTGTGAAAAGTTGGATTCAATCTGTTCAACTGTTGCTATTCCTGCAAACAGAAGAAACAGCTGAGAGGCTTCAAAACAGGCAACAAACCAAACACAACTCAGCAATCTGCTATTGTTATTTGCTTATTTCAACTCTTACATTATATACCATAATAATATCATACCATAACATCATAATATAACATAACTCATTTCATCATAGGACACTGTTATAGAACGACAATTATTATAGTGTCATATTATTAATCAAGTGAATTCAGATAATCACAAAAGGTGCATTGGCAGACATAAGATGGCAACATTTTATAACTGTAATATTATAGCATGAGCCAAAAATGGATACCAAAAGAGAACACAGTTCCTGCCAAAAGGTGTTTCAGTAGTAATAACAAACAGGTTTAATCTAAAACGATAAGTGTAGCAATAAATTTTGTTAAAATATTTTTTATTACACTATATTTTTATCGTAATTATAATTAAGCTAGTTAAGTGTTAAAATTTTCATTTGAATCAGTGCAGGATTAGGATGAGCTAGCGTTATTGTTGGGGTCAATATACACCGTAAAATCTCGAGTACAGTGCACACTTTTTTAACTAAGCATTTTCCATAAAGTTAGAGGTGTGTATTATATTCATATAATACCAAAATTAGATAAATTTTTCTTCATTTTCATCAAAGACTTAATTTTGCCAGCACTTTCCTTAGGGCTTAGCATATCATTTGAACAGCAAAGCAAGCAAAATCAATTAGGGAGAAAGAAACAGAGAGAGGCATTTGTAAAAAGAGGGGCAGGGGGAAAGTTGGAATTAAATTAATGACTTTATTGACAACTTATTCTATTGTTGGCACTGTCTGCTGTCAGAAGGAGAGGGAGAGAGATGAAGAGAGACAATTTGCAGAGAGGAGAGGAGTGGGAGATGACAACTTGGAACCACAATGATGGTGGTGTTAATGACTTTATTTCTGCTCAGTTAAATAAAGCCAGGTGTCACTGCAGCCAGATTCTGCCTATAATTAATGACAGTCTTATATTGGAATCTCTGTTTAAAATGATGCAATGGTACAAATTCCCCCATTCATTAAAGTAAACACCGGCTCAGGAACTTCTACCAGTGAATCACTTGACATTTGCAACATTCACAGTTCTGTCAGCAATAATTAAGCTTACCAGTGGTCGAGTAAAACATTGCCGAGTGTGGAGATTTAAGGGTTTGCATTATATTCGTGAAAATCGATTTGACCTTTGGATCTGTACCACAGAAAGCAGTGTGCATTATATTCCTGTGCGCATTATACTTGAGATTTTACGGTAAGCAGAGAACAAATGTGAAAAAGTTGTAAAGCGCTCAAAAGAGTGGACTCTAACAAAATGCTGATCCAATGACACAAATACATGTCTTTTTGTGTATTTAAAATTTTGTTTGAATCCATGCAGGATTAGGCAGGAGCTAGGGTAAGCGTTGGGGTCAATAAATTAGCAGAGGAATGTAATGAGTGTCGCAGTAGATCGCAAATGTTGCAAAGCGCTCAAACAGGTGAACAAATTCTAATGAAATTTTGCACTAATAGCAAACTTCATGAAATGAAGTGCTTCTGTCAGTTTTATTTATAAATTATATTTTACTAGTTTTAGAAATTTAGACAGTCAACATCAACATAATGACATCAGCAACAGCATAGAATGTCCTTAAGTTTATTTACCCGGTATTTTAGTGTAGAAATTTCAAGTTGCAAACCAAAAAGTAAGAAAAGTAAGTATTCAATCATTGAATGATAACATAAATGCTCAAGCATCAATTGTTTAACTCTTAGAGCCCTAGTCTCCCTAGCAATTAGACTACATACTCCTAACCGGGAGGCCGCATTAGCAGATACAATAGTTTGGTTTTAATTTTCTAAAATTTTATAATTGTATTATTGGTAAAACTTTGAATTAAAAAAATTTTGCTTTAAAATGTTTAACTGTGTTAACTTTTTTAATGGTGATCAATGCTTTAACGTGCTTACACATTCATTAATGCACTCATTTGAAAGCCCTATTTTTTACCAACTCTTTAAAATCAACAACAAATAGCCAAAAATAACATCAAAAGTGAGATGAATGCAATTATGCAAAGCAGTTTAAAGCCAAGTAGACAGACAACGTGCTGAAGAAGCAGCTAAAAAGGGCAACTGAATCCTAGGAATGATCAAGAGGAACATAAAGAGCAGAGATGAAGAAATAATAATGAAACTACACATGACAATGGTACTCTCCATCTCCCACTCTCTCAACTGAAAGCCAGACATCATCTAAGGCAGTGCTTCCCAACCATTTTCCAGCCACGGCACACTATCCAAGAAACATTCCTGTAGCCAACAGCACACTGCAGCCGAAATGCACACATTTCAATTTTAAATGATGCATTGCATAGGCCTACTAGTACTGTATATTATACTCTAGTCTAGTAAACAGTATAATATTGACTACCGTTCTTCCTCAGTACATATTTTCTTTGCAATCTCTACCATGATTTCATGCTTAACTTCATTCGTTTTAACAATTACAATGATCATAATGATATATCATTAGAATAATTCTCTGCTCTTTTTTATTTTATTTTTTCTATGATCTCAAATGTTTAATGTGAGTTATTGATTTACGTGTTATGTATGTAACTAGTATGTTTTTTGTTGTTTTTGGAAATAAACCAGTGTTATTATTATTGAAGATATATAATTCAACTTATATTTAACAATTAATCAAGCACCATTATTAATTTACTATTTTCAATATTTTGCCACAGCACACTTCTACCGTTGCTGCAGCACATTTGTGTACAGGTTGGGAAGCACTGATCTAAGAAGGGTAAACACCACTAAACAGTCATCAAAGACTCAGCAGCATTTAAGAGAAAGTGCAATTGTGCCTGAAACCAAGAAATGAAAAACTCACAAACTCTATTTTAAATGAAATAATTCAAATCTGAATCACACACTTCATATTCAGACTGCACTTTCTGCACTTAATGTACTGCACTTAATTAATGCAGAAATTAAGATCAATCTTCGAACTGAGTGGAGCGTAATCTTTGAAGCATAATCTGAAATTCTCATAAAAAGAGAGAGAGGCTGAGTCATTTAAATAATGACGCGAGACAAGAGGAACGCTCTCTGCATGTAATTGAATTGACCTCAGAGTTAAGAGTCGACTTCCTTCTATAAACAACAGACTGGTTGTGTGGTCAGTGGCCATCAGGCAATGAATTCAATTTCGCTAAATCTTTTGGTTTGACGCTCGTCGAGCGAAAGACTCAGATGAAACAGAACTCATCGTTAATTCTGCGCGGAGTCTTCCACGAGTCGCAATTTATTTGCGTCAATGAGCATGAAAGGACACAACGAGACGAGAGACAAAGAATCGCGCTCAGTCTAATGTGCTCCTCGTAGATTCCGGCTTCTGAGAACGACAGCATGACCAATCTCTCAAAACAAACAACCAATGAACGACACTGTTCGTAGAAATACTACGACCGTGTATTTGGTGAACGTATTATGAACACTAGCACCTCAAAATCAAATGGTGAAATCATTGCGATTTCCATCTTTGGATGAATCATAAGCGAAATACACCACCAGAGTCGGTGACAGCAATAACACAGTCTGCCTGTTTTGTATAGAATGAAGTCTAGTGAGTAAGAGCAAACAATGTTGACTGAGAGCATATAACTGTCATGGATTTATGACTGTTTTATAATGCAATGGCCACAAAGAGCAATATTTCCAGCCGTAGAAAATGTTTCCGTGGCTTCCGGGACATGGTGAAGGCAAAATGAACGCCATTCAATGACTTTTATGATCTGAAAAATCAATGGATCTACGTTGAATTTCTACAGAAACCAGTTCAAAGTAACAGACTTTGTAAAATAAAAATGGCTGGATGTGAAAATTCTGGCTCAGTCAAAAACAGCTTCAGTTGATGAAAAACACCGACACAAACCACAGCAGAACAACAACAACAAAAGGAAAAATATCCCTCAATATTTGATGCTGAATAGAAACACATTCTGGTTTGTAGTTCACCAGGAGAGTGAATGAGAGAATGAATCTCTCTCTCTCTCTCTCTCTCTCTCTCTCTCTCTCTCTCTCTCTCTTTCTATCTGTCTCTCTCTCTCTATCTCTTCCCTGTATCCTTTCTTACCAGTCAATAAGTGTGCTTGCTCTCTGGAGTATCACAGCCGCCAGAATACCTGGATGGTTGAGCATTTCACTAATTGACCGATTGATGAAATATTCTCAAAGGTCTCAACACAACAAAGAACTTTGGAGATCGTTGACAATTGACTCTATCTTTGTAGTTCAATTTGCAATAAGATATCAAACCCTTCAAGTGCACACATTCTCATCTAACGTGTCAAAGTGCACTGTTCTAATATCTCAATGAAATGCTTCACTATTACACTATTAATCATCATCATTATCATCATCATCATCATCATCACCATCACCACCACCACCATCATCATCTTCTTCACTTTCTACCTGCAAGGCAGCAATAGTTAGATACAAAACATTTCCACTTTGCTCAATATTACACTATGAAGTTCCACCAAATTCATTTCAGAATTGAAAAAGAAATATTTTAAAATCAGATTTACAATTGACATTAAAAGGCAAGCAAAAAGTAAGGCACAGAAAATATAAATGTGGATAATACATACAGATGAAAGAAACTGATTGGAAAACCTCAAATCTCTGCAACAATTCCTTCAAAATTTCAACATTTTATTCATAAAATCAAGATCAAAGGAGCAAAATGAAGTCTGTGATGCCAAATTTTCATAATGTATTTACATCATCTTTCTATGTGCAATCATTTTTGAATCAGCCGAATTTTCACAAAAAACTCTTAAGCGTCAACACACAGATAACGAACACAAGAGCAACACCTATGATGCGTTCACTAAATTCACGAGTCTCAATGACGAGGATTGCAGAATGAAAACGAAATGCCTTACCTGGATTGGAGACACCTTCACGAGGAACACGGCTGATGGAACTCAGGTCAGCTGATGAGCGTTTCCAAACAAACCAAAACACTAACGACAACATCAGTGCACAGATGGCGCCAATTATGACAAAACCCACAATGGCAGCAGTACCTGCCTTTTGTCTCTTAACATAATCCTACAAATCACACAAAAGAGAAAGCAGTGGCAGACTACTCGAGATAAATAGCATAAGCCACCTGCGCCGCTGCTTGTCTCCGCAGAAACTGGAGATCAGCGCCCGGACCCTACTCTTCTTCAAGTATGGGACTAACCTTACTTTACAAATGAAACAATCACAAGCAATTTTTTAAAATTAAATAGAAAATACAACTTCAAACAGAAGTCAGCATATATACCGTATATACTCGCGTATAAGTCGATAAATTTATGTTCTAAAATTCGCTTAAAACACAGTCAACTTATCCACGAGTATATATGGTAGGAACATAAGTGATTTCAAGCAATTGCCCCAAATAAATCATAAAATATTCTTTAAAAAATTCCATTAAAAATCTGCATGACAATTATTTACAATCCTTGAAAACAATGAATTTAGAGAGCAAACATCACAAGCAGAACTATTTTGTCATTCAATTCACTTCTGAGTCACTGAGTCACTAAGATTCACACAAGGCAGATCCCACTGAACCACTCTAAACCCTTTGTCATAGTCTTTGCCAACCTTCACATTAAAATCACCCATACCGGTAGTCTTCCTTGGGTGTATTTTAATAATATTCATAGAAGGTTGTAATTTCATCTTCATCGGCTATAGCTGTTGACGAGTATATCTGTATTATTGTGATGTTTCGTGGCTTTGCCTTTAGTCTAATAGCCATTATCCTGTCATTGACAGTCTCATAACCCATTATGCAATCTGCCACTTCCTGTTGTATCCATATTGCCACTCCTTGTTTCTCATCTCCAGAATACACTATTGTGTTGCCATGAAGTGTCCTTGTCCTTCCTACCTTACTTCCACTAATCCACATAGGTTCACTTTCATCTTCACCATTTCTTGTTCCATGATGTAGACTTTACCCATCTGTAACAGGTTTCTTACATTCCAAGTTCTTTCTCATTAATTGTATTGTCCTTTTGTCGTGGATGTTGCTAATTTCTGTATTTTTTCTTCCAATAGCCAACTTATCTTCTCTGCCTTGGTTGCACGACAGAAGGAGCTGACCTTGTTCTTCCGGGCGACATCTGAGTTGGCATGTGATACTTTCCTCTGGGATGATAGAGTGGTGCTATTCTGTTGCCTTCCACTTCACAGTGGAGGGACCCTTCCAACGATGCGACTGGTGGATCCCTTCTGTCGTATATCCAGCCGTTGTCACTTGCACACAATCATCCGCCTGAATATCCTGGAAGGCTCTCTGCTGCACGAGTCTTCACCGCCCATGTTGGCCAGACGGCTTCAGAGTTCCTGCTGGACCTGTCCACCTCGCATAATATGCCCTAGGTGGTTCTTGGGTCCAAAGACTTTCACCACTGATGGCATAGCCCCAACAGGCAGTCTCCTACTCCCAGTTGTTCACCCCTCCATCACAATTACGTGCAGGTTGGACTAAAAGGGGAGTACAAGACCCAGTTCTCTTAAATTCAATGCAGAATTCTATATGAGTCAACACTGCATCATCAGCCTCATCAAGTCAGACATCAAAGAAAATTTTTATATAACACCAAAATTCTCTCTTTTCCATATTATGCCATCTAGCCAAAACATCAACCAACCACCAATCAATCAATCAAAATCAATCAATCAATCAACTTCTATGGTGCCACTATCATAATGCCCAGGGCATCAGCTGATGGCACATGAAACAAATTTCATGACAAAATCCTGGTCTTCAGAAATCAAGCTGAACTGTCCGTCTCACTTACAAAGAGAAAACGATTACTTTCAGAGAAGAAAAATTCTTAGAATGACCTCAAAGCAATTCACTCACTTTCACCACTTTCAACCAAATGCCTGGCATTCAGCAATATGAGATTCTAAGATTAACTGTTGCCTGAAGCATCTGCCACAGACACACTGACTGAATTATGACAAAACCAAAGGACCACTCAAACAATGGCCGTTCCGAATCTCTTCTTCAAAAGCCTCACTTCTGACAAATGAAGCTCGAGAAGGCGTCAATAAATTCCTCATTAATTCCCAAATCGAAATCTGTCGGATATATTTTCAATTTCTCAAGCCAAGTGACTGCAACCAGGGGCATAACGATGGGGTGGGGGTATATTGTATATACCCCCAAAATCAGTCTACCTTAAAGTTTTTTAATGTAATTTATCTCTTTATATGTGGTTATATGTAGTTTATTGGTTTATAGTTAAGGTTTATAACCCCCAAACATTTATAACCTCCCAAATCAAATTCCTGGCTATGCTCCTGACTGCAACCACAGTTCAACACATATCAAAGTCAATATTTCTGCACATCATTTTGATGCAAAGATGCGTAAAAATATTGACTATGATGATGATGATGATGATGATGATGATGATGATGATGATGATGATGATGATGATGATGATGATGATGATGATGGCTAACATTTTACAGGAGGATCTAAGGAAACTGCTTCAATGGTCTGTGGACTGACAGATGCACTGCAATACATGTAGAAAAATCTAATCATAGTAATGAATATGCTTGTATATCAGGGTTATGACTTATGAGACGACAGCACGTCACAGCAGTATTAAACTCTGCCTCTATTGGCAATAGTGTAAATCTAGTACCGTATATACTCGCGGATAAGTCAAAAAATTTAAGCCTAAAAATTCGCTTAAAAACGCAGAGTCGACTTATCTGCGAGTCAATGCAAATTTCCAAAGAATTTTGGGAAATAAATGCATTTCTAATGAATTACAACGTTAAGCCATGTTGCGTCTACTGATATTTAAAGACGCTTCCATCAAAAGACTCTGGACGTCTGGATCTTTTCTTAAGTAGGCACCGTCGCTCTACTACAGTAGCTTTAGTCTATCAATTGATTAGGGACCAACCAGGTACACAATTTCCACTTGAGTACTGAATCCGAGATGTGCCATTTTCCAGAACCAGGTACAAGCCGAGTTGTACTAGTAGTGGCATCTCCAAGTCCAGAGAGAAATTAAAAATTTCCAAATCTTGCTACTTAATTTCGGATTAGATGTTCTAGGATGAGTCATTGATATTTATTAACTTTATTTTCTACAAATTTGAATGGCGGCTGCATTCGCAAACAGAAACGGCGGAGGTTGGTGGAAACCATAGACTATAATATTTAGATTAAATGGAATTTTTATAGACCTATTATGAGCTTGATTTCATTTTCCATTTTTAACTAATTGTGTGCGTATTATTTGCCAAGGAAAATACTTCCAAAAAACCAATATTCGGCCGTGGCGAATGTCCGAGGCAATTCCATTTGGCCGCTACAATTAATGGCATGCCAGCAAAACTATTGCTAACTAATGCTCTTGCCCTTAAGGCATTACAGGCTTTGGCTGGGACCACCCAGGTTGCTTTTGTAAAGTCCCGCTATGACCCAGTTTTACGGTCGGCAGCCCAGCTCTAGGCAACAATCATGATGCGTGATGCATTCTGATCTAGTAAACAATGTGCCGGCAGTCCAGATGAATCATAACGCCCACTGTACTCGCAATGCATTATTATTATTATTATTGTTATTATTATTATTATTATTATTATTATCCGAGACGACTTCTATAGCGCCGTAACAAAGCCAAAGCCACAGTATAAGGTGCTCTGACATTGTTGGCATGTCGATGACAAACATAGGATGATGATCTTGAAAGTCCGTTTTGATGGAATGACGGAATTCTTTGCCTTGACGAATACGGTGGTGAATCCTATAGAAAGCGGTCTTTTGTAAAAGAAACGTTCACAGCAGACGGCAGTCGTTCCATCTAGTCTTGGAGGCGCCCGTCTCAGAGTTTACCATAGAGTTCTACCGGCCACGTCCGCTAGAACAATAGCGCTATATAAATCAACCTATAACTAACGTCAATGGAATAAAGGCCGGTCCAAGATGGCGGTCCAGATACTCGACGGCAAATGATCAAAAACGTCCAAATCTACCCGGAGAAAGTGAAGAGGACCCCACGAAAACAATGACAAATTTAGCGCTAAAACCCAGCGCAAGATGCCGGCAAACTGCCAAGAACGACGATCTTCCGAGGCATGCGCATACACGTACTAAGCAGCTGGAGGGCTCCAAACCGGCATTATGGGTTATAGCAAGTGAGCAACAAACACCCCAACCACGATGGCCTGCAAACAGCTTGGAGACGCTGGGATTGGGGAATAGAGTGTCCGTCTGTTGACCCAATTTCAATGTAGATCAGGTGTAATTATGCAATTCAAGAAGTCTGTAGGTTCCTAAAATTTCGTTGTCGACTTATACGTGGGTCATAGCAAATTTCCTTAATTTTTTACCTAAAAACGGGGTCAACTTATCTGAGAGGTCGACCTATCCACGAGTATATATGGTAGGTCCTTAATTTGCTAAATTTATCAATGATTTATGAGCAGGTCCTTTCAATTGAAACATATACAACATGACTAACCCAGCCCTAGTAACAATTCTAATAACACAAATTTACAACAACTTGCATTCAGAGAGGATACTAAATAGTTAAAAGAAAGAGTGCACAGACATGGACTGCATTAGAACCTCAACAAAATAAGTGCATATATTCAAAGTGTACCACTTGGAAAAGAAAGATATTCCCTGGTCCAACATCGATGAGTGTGTGGTTGATGATGATTGCCGAAACTTCCAACTCACTTGGACCGAATCGGAAAACATCGAGTTCCACTCTGCTTCTTCTGTCCTCTTCATCCTCAATCACAATTTCACCCTGACACAACATCACATGACAAACAGAACTCAAGACCAACAACAAGTCATCAGATCATCACAATGAGGAACTATAGGAACAATTAACATTGCTTCATTCTTAGAATCTATTCTGCAAAACTTAACCCCTTAACTGGGCAACTATTTGCAACTCAATGTAAAATGGACGAGCATTACTCGGGGTACCCAGTTAAGGGGTTAACAATATTTCTTCAAATGTAGGTCTATTGAATATCACATAACAGATGACTTTGTGAAATTGTTTCAATGTTCTTTTACAGAACACAAAGCCAATCTGGCTCAGTTGGTAGAGTGTTGTGCCCAGCCACTGTCAACCTGGGTTTGATTTCTGGGCATTCGTATGTTCACCGGACACATTTAAAATCGTCTACCAAGTGCCTTAGGCTGATGACTAGCTCATTATTATCAAGTTGCCATATAAATGCAAGAATAAATACAGCCATGGATTAACCATTGGGAATTTTGGGACTGCTTACATTAGGGCAACAGCTGACCAATTACAATGGAAAAGAGGAACTGGCATTATTCACAGTGATCTCATCCAAACAAAACGAAAATGATGCAATTACGGGGTCAAAATTCCTTCCATGCATTTGCGTTGGTAATAGCCTTTATGATAGATGAAGTATTTTCAGAAAATAAGTGGTCCAATTGGGAACAAAGTCATTTACTTCATCCAGTCACTGACTGTACTTCACCTGCTGACATTTCTCTTCAAACCATTTCATTCATTCATCACTCATCCACTCCAAAATCAATCATCCAGTTCAACCGAGTAATCGGAAGAATTTGTTCAACAATTGTTACTATTGAAATTGCACGTTCATGGCTTTTATACAAAATACTCCTGTCTATTCCTACACATGCAAAGCTCCTACTTCACTCTTCACTTTATAAAAAATATTGAAAAGTGGAATTGACTGTACAGCCAGATGTTTGCTGCACTTATTGTGCATTGGGTGGTGTGCTCAATTTCTAAAACAAAAATAGGCAAGATGTAATACTTGGGTTCAGACAAATCCCATTTTTAGTACCAACATTTTCAATCTGTACTTGTACTTGCATGGGGTTTTTGGAATGCAAACCCCTGTACAGGTACTGACTGACCCAGAACAGGAGGGGGTTTAAACTCTGGCACAACATCCATCCATTAGGCTAATGACAAGCACATCCTCACAGATGGCCAAGTACCTGAATTTGCACTGATACCATCGTATTTTGGAACAGTGAAGTTAATAGAAAGAAGTTCAACAGGTTGTATAATGCAGCCATTAATTAGAGACCTTAGTGTGCCTGCTTCTGGCGCCTAAACGCGTATTTAGCCAAGCTGGCTTGATCGCGAGACCCTAGGGCTAATGCAAGACTTGTACTGCAGTAGTAACGTGGCTATAACCGATGCAAGACTATAATAATAATCTTTATTTCTCTAATTTTTTTAGTGCAACTGTGATGATATTTAGATGCTAATAGTGTCAATTTTATTCGTGGCCGAACAAAATGTCCGAGGACAAAATGTCATGTAGAAAATGTCCAAAATGTCAGCGGAAAAAATGTCAGGGGACAAAATGTCAGGGGACAAAATGTCACAGTTTAGGGGTTAGTGTTAAGAGTTAGATGGCAATTTGTCACATTTTTTTCCGCTGATTTTATCCAAACATTTTGTCCGTGACATTTTTCCTCGGACATTTTGTTCTGTTTTATTCAATAACCGTGACAAACAACTACCCGTTAATAAAGTGTAGGCCTATTGCTGTTTGTATTTGGCTATGAGGATCGGTACTTGTAATCTTCGGTGTTGTACGTGAGCCTCACGTGCTTGTATCGGAAACTACCAGAGATGCCATTCTTACCAGGTACTTAGGCTTGTACTTGTAAAACTCATATTTTTGGATAATTGCTTGTAGCCATCCAAAGATAAATTGTGTCCTTGCTACATCTCTGGCAATATGACAAATCCCATTCCAAATTTTCAATCTCTAGTATGGGGAGGCATCCAAACCCCTCCCAGGTGACTGACCTTGAACAGGAGGGGGTTTTAAACCACAACATCCATCCATTGACTGATTTTTTGTCACTGGCTATCAGCGCCAGAAAGAATCCACTTCAAGCTCGCATTTTAGCCTGGATGCCTGACTTACCCTGCATAATGGGTGACTGAACTGGTACAAGTGCTAACTTCTAAGGTCGAACGCCTGAGATCTAATAAACCTCACTGGTCATCCCGAAGTACAACTGTTGGTGATTGCTTTCCTGTTAATATTCATGGACAAGATTACCTGGACGCCCAACAAAAGATGCCTTACATCACTGAATAAATCAGCCTCCTGTGCATTTTCATCTGGACTTTTTCAACTTGCAATTGCTCATTTGCCGCTAAAAACACTATACACCAATGTTTTGCATTTTTATCCCTCTTTCATATTTCCAACAAATTTAATAACAATTGGGATATAGGGATCACAATCTGGCCTGAAACAGAAACCCCTTAAAAAAGTTTTTCTGTTCCAAGCTGATTTAAAAAGTTTTGATGGCAACCTAACTTTCGTGAACGAAAGTTGTAGTGGAATGTAATTGGAACAAAATAAATCAAACATTTTGAAAATTGGACAATTTTGTTCCATATATTCTTCCTATCCCGAGCACTCTCCTTCCGATAAATTGTCGCTTTGAATTTAAAATTTGTATTTCTTTTATAATTTGCTATATCTCGACCAAATATTGTCCAATTTTCAAAATGTTTGATTTATTTTGTTCCAATTACATTCCTCTATAACTTTGCTGTTCTAAAAGTTAGGTTGCCCCAAAAATTTTAGCAACACAGCTTGGAACAGAAAAAAATTTGTTTGGGAGGGTTCTGTTTCAGGCCAGATTGTGGACCCTAATCCCAATTGTTATTAAATTTTGCACAGATGGTTTGAAAGAGGGATAAAAATGCAAAACATTGAGATACCTCATCCTTTTAGCTTTCACAGAATCTGAGCAATGGTTGAAAAAGTCCAAAATTACATGCAAATGCACAGGAGGCTGCATTTATTCAGCCCCTGATGTAAGGCTCCTTTTCAGTTGGGCGTCCAGGTAATCTAGTAGTCCATGGTTGAACTGTCTGCCTCAATCTGTGCAACTCTCTCCATCTCTCAAGACCTTCAAAGAGAAACTTAAAACCTGGCTATTCCGCAGGAGCTACTTGTGATATCTTGTGTAATTCTTGTGTGGTTCTTTGTAATGTGTTCACACAGTTCTTATAGGACGAGTTACCACATTAATCAGTACGTTGTAATAATAATAATAATAATAATAATAATAATAATAATAATAATAATAATAATAACATCTCCAGAAAACCAGATATTAGAGTGGACGGGTGGTCAATGGCGTGGTGACACACGTGGCACAGATTATATGTACCGGTACACAACATTCATTGTCTTATGTATTTCTGGAGTTTCAACTTCACTCAACTCCAACTGCTCAAAAACGGAGTCCACCAAATGGTTCTTTTATAATAACTTTGGGAAAGATTCAGACTCAGCCACTGTGTGTGTCTCTCTCTCTCTCCCTCTCTTTCTCTCTCTCTTTCTCTCTCTCTTTCTCTGTCAACAGCTTAACATCTGATGCAAAATGTTGGGTTCACTTTCCAAGACTTGCCTTAGAAAATGCCACATCAGAGGATTTCAAGTGATCTTCTCAATATCATCATATATAAAAAAAATTAATTTCTGACCCAAGTCAACTACTAATTATCTGAACAGAATACTGCCAAGTGGTAATGTAAACATCAATTTAGAAATACAATTGAACCAGATTGAGATCAAGTAATCAAACACAGAATCATGAAAACATAACCAGAACTGCTGAAAACTGGAAAAATACCACATGACATTCTAAAAGCCACACCAGGACAATTGAATGGTTGGGTGGAATAAGGAGTCAAATGCAGTTACCACCTTAACGGTGAGGTTGTCAATTGAAGGGCCCAGGGGTGAAATAAGGAACTAAATGCAGTTACCCCTCTTATTGTTATTGATACACAAACCATTGAGGGTCGGATACAGTTACCTCCTTATTCCACCCAGCCATTTAATTAATTATCAATTGACTGAATAAGTCGAGTGATTGGCACAGAAAGATGGACATGAATTATGAAAGGAACTGTATTTTATTTCTACATTAAGAAACTCCACAGAACTGGACAATGGTATTCAAACAGTTCATCACACAGCGACAGCGCACGAGACAGCACATACACTGAACGTCTCAACCGAAACACTATTCTTAGTACCCACTGAATATATCTGAATTATGACCAGACAATCTGTCAAACTGAGAAATAGTACAATGCAGATTTTTACACAAAAATACATAAAGGTTGTTAGCCACGATTTCATTCTGCACTAAAATTGTGCATTGATCGTAATCAATATGAAGAGAAATCGGAAGAACTTCAATCGCTGGAAAAGCCACTGGCAACCCTTCACACCATGCCCAACTCACAGCCGCTTATGACATTTATACTATTTGCTCGAGCAATTTATCACCTCAAAATAATTAATAATTATATTCTGAGAGTTGAATACTAAGCAATGCTTCGCACAGGGAAATAATGCTCAACAGAATGCTTCAATCATTCAATGCTATCCCATCACAATTGTCAACATGACATAGTTTGCCTCAATAAGTCTTACTCAGTCTGAAACTTCTATAGCACCACTTTGCAATGCATAGAAACATCAGCCAATTGTCACATAAGATCCAGGTCAAATCCGAGATATCAGGCAGGACAACCAGGTGACAGTTTATAGTGGATAAGTCAAGTGAATATGTGAGTTTTTAATTGTGAACATTCTAATATGTGACAGTAAATTTAGATTAGTTTTGGATTCCAGTTGGAAGACAACCGAACAGAGGCTGCTTTGTATGTTTACCCAAAATCCAATTAATTAGAGACTACTATTTAAGTTCAATGTTAATTCACTGCATTGATTATAATCATAATTATGACATGTGTCTTGGTCATCAGGTCTACTCCTTCACTCTGACCAACTCTAATATGTTTCATTGTCAGCTTACTGCTTGACTTTCTTGCTTTATGTTTCTGACAGAGAACAAACTCATAATGTCACAATTCATCTTAAAACCATCTCAAATGTGCAGTTTAAAAAATTGTCTGTTGAAGCTCCAGTTAAATTAAAGTGCAGTTGTTGTCATAAAACGAAAGCAGGTGTGAGTGATTAAAATAGATGCTGAGCTGAGCAGTGGCAAATGATCAAAGCCACAGAATACTGAAGCAAAGGCAAAGGCTTTACAGCATTTCTCACTACAAAATGCTAAACTGCACCAACAGAATTCAACACACATGGATGCAGAGACACAACTGACCACCACAGCACAATGGACTGCTAAAGAGACAGAGTTCCCCTTCTCTCTTGATGAGGAATTGCCCCTAAATGCTGTCTCTGTTGTTTGTTAAATCATGAATCAGAATGATGTCTCATCAGAAGTGCCTCTTATTGTCACATCATTGGCCAAAGATAATAATCGATGACAATAGTACTCTTCTGTTCAGTTGGATGTCAAGTCAATATCAAGGAGCCATGCATCATAAGCCATGATGGCATCGCAGCCAAACACCAGATTCTCTTCACATTGTCTGAAAGGATACACACTTGCTTGTGTGTCTATATAAGAATCAACATCAGATTAAGATTTCAACACAGTAAAGTACAGGCATATTATCGCTTCATCTGCAAGCATTACTGTCAACTTAATGGTTGTGATGAATGTCTTCTGTGACCAGAATCAAAACCAGATTCCAATTGAGAAAGGCAAACAACAGTGGAGCTATAAATGGCAGACCAAGATCAATGGCAAACAGAAAGCCTTTCATCAGACAATCGTCTGCAAAGACAGTCACCGTCCTTTGAAGGCAATGCACACACAAATACATAGTTATGGATAAAAATCTAATTGCAAAACCAGTGTAACCCATTTGGCTTCCCCTTAGGTGCAGCTCATTCTTAAGTGGGAGGGGGGCTAAGGACATTGCTAAAGAAGATCAATCAATGATTTCATTGAAATATCTCAAGATGAATTAGGGTCCTTCTGAGAAATTAACAATGGATCACTTACAGCTCTCAAGTCTCTTTGTTTTCTTTAAATAAATTTCAAACAAAGACAATGAGTAAATAAGTCAGTTGACTCTTCGAAAAAAAGGTATCCTCCATGACGCAGTTGAGTATGACATGCGTTTAGTTCTCATCTATAACTGCCAGTTGTGGCTGATAGTCTAACAGTCAGAAATTTCTGCTGTCCACATATTGGACAGATGACTTTGAGTGGGCTCTAATGCCTTTCAGCAATCTTCCCAGTTTCTAAACAGCTCCAAATAAACCTATTACAGAACCAGTTACAATCTGATCAACACTGTCAAATGTTTTTTGAAAATCTATGAAGTAGCCAATATTATCTTGCTCATTCTGGTTGCTTTTCCACCATGGGCGTCTGGAGGGGAGTGCAAGGGGGTGCAATTGCACCCCCTGGAAAAATTGTGGAGTTATGAAAAAGTACCGTAAAAAGTCGAAAATTACCAATTCACAGGTTATATATCCTGACCTCGACTTAAACCTTGTAACTGTTGCAAAGTTTCCATACATAGTATGTTTTTAATTTATTTCATCATTTCAACATACGATCTAAATAAAAGTTCACATCAGCGCTTTGGTAATTTATAGGCGCCACATAAATATTAATTAAATATTGGCGCTACATAAATATAAAAAAATTCAAGATTACCGGTAATTAAGATTTTTATATTGTCAAGAATGAGCGAATAGCAGGTTTAAAATTTTCTTAATCGTCAGGAATCAATCTGGGAATGTGAAAATCATTCAGTTTCTCGATAGTTCAAAGCTAAAACGCAGTTTTTCAATCAAAACAATGGCGCCGCTGTCCGCCATTGTTCCGACTCTCACTATCACCTCAAGAGGGTTGGCCGCGATGACGTCACTGACTTATTCCGGTCAATGACTTTAGACACCTTCAAATATCCAAAATCTAGGGGTCGACTTATACTCGGATCGACTTTATCTCGAGTATATACGGTAAATTACTTGTTTCTTCCGTCACAAAACCTTGTCTTGCACCCCCATGGAGAATTTTTCCATTTATTTCATCACAAGACCCTGTTTTGCACCCCTCTGGAAAAATTTCTGTGGACGCCCATGTTTTCCACTAATAGTCTTAGCACTAGGATCCATTGCAATGCACTTTGGTCTTTAAATTCCAAACTGCTTATCGGTCAGATATTCTTCTGTGTGCATGCTCAGTCTCTTTATTAGTATCAACATGAGTATTTTCACCCGATCATTCAGCAATGCTATTGTTCTTGCATTCCAAAATGCAAGAATTCATGTGTACAGTATCATTACTAAACTGATTTCATCCACTAATTTGATTCCTTTCCTGTGTTCCACTCCATGTTCCATGACATCTATAATGGCTTCACTTCTGCATTTGATCAATTCTCCAGTTATCATGTCGGTACCTTGACTACTATCATGGATGCTAATAGCCATTTCAACTTCCTCTACTAATATACTTTAATGTACTATTATTTCTTTTAGGTATGCAATTTAGTGATGACACTCTCTAGTTCCTTGACAAACTTCTTCTGAATAATGGATCCCATGAGATCCCTAAGCATTGCAGTATTCCACCCATCTCTGCACGACTTCCACTTTTTCATTACTACTTTGTCATTTGTTACTTCAGTGCCCGTTCCTTATCCTCTTTTAGAAGCCCTCGGCTTCTATTAAAGCAAATGACTTTTGCTTGTGTATAGGAGACCCAGCTTATGATCGAGACTCGGCTTGTATGAGAGGATTTACCTCAAGCCACTCTTATGCAAACTCATCCTGGTAATTTTAGATATCCTGTCACTGGTTCTCCAGTAACTGGTTTTCTCCTGTTGCCTTCTTCACTTCATTGCATTTCAATCTGTGTTTTCTGCTTGGCGTGATTTATCTTCCCTCGCCTTTTCCTGCATGCGCTCATAGGATATAGACTAGGGAAGTAACTAAAGAGCATTACACATAGGCGTAAACTTCTATTAGGCCACTCAAACTCCACCTTTTGAGAGGCCAGGCTAGGACAGGGGAAGGTATAGTGGCTGGCCTCCCCTGACTTTTTTGTACGAGTTTATGCCAATGCTTGCACCATCTCTTTATGTTCTCTCTCTCTCCCCCCCTCTCGCTCCCTCTCGCTCTCTCTCGTTCCAACTCTTCAAAATCTCCTCAATTGTCACAACCATTGCATAGACTCTCTTGTCAATATCTTGCTTATTGGCTGGAATCTATTTGTTCAGATGTTTTAATCCCATTTCCTAGGTTTATCCATATGCCTTCTCTATATCCATTTCTGCAAACTTGGATATATCACTCAAATTTGTATTTAATCTTTCTTACTGTCTTGTTTGGTTATAATTTCAAAGTCAGTAATTAGAATTTGTACCTATACCTGGAATGATCTGCATAACTGAAAAGTCATTGACTTAAGACTTATTATGCCTATCACGTTTTTACAATATAATATGTAGTCAATATCCTGAAAATTACTGACAAAGCTTCTAATTTGAACATAGAAAATAGAACATAAAATATTGTTAGTAAACCCAAGTCCTAAAATTATTAAAACATGAAAGCTTCTCAAATCTTCACTTGGAGCAGGCCCGTAGGAAGTGGGAGTGCAGGTGCACCCTTGGCGAGGGTATCCGGCACCCGGGAGCAGTGTATCATTGGCGCCCTTAACACTGACAAGCAAAAAAAAGGTGGTCACATAGTTCTCGGCGCCCCTCAGGTCTTACGGTGCCCCTCCCTCAGGTCTTATGGCACCCCTCTTCATATAGTGCTGACGAGCCAAAAAAAGGTCGTCGCACATGTTCCTTCTTTATTGTACATCTCACTTACCCGTATACCCAATTTTGGCGCCCCCTCGCCTCGGCGCCCGGGGGCATAAGCCCCTCTGCCCCCTCGCTATGGCTCCGACCCTTGGAAAAAATTAGGGGGTGCATTGCACCCCCTGGAAGATGAGGCTGTCTTTTTTTGATTATCAAGATTTTTGAAGACATGATAAAGGAAGGGTGATGACCTTTTTTAGCTTGTCAGTTTTTTCATGATAAATGATGAATTTTTAGCTATGCTCCTGAACAAATGCACCCCTGCTAAAAAAAATTTGTTCCGACGTGCCTGACTTTAAGAAACAAAGTATTATTTGTTTCACGTTTCTTCACTGGGTGGCTGTCACTGGTGTTTAAAATTCTTTAGGTTCATGTAATTTTTTTATCAAATTACAAAATCTGAATCTGTAAAATCTAGGCTTCACAACAATGTTAAAGTCTAAATGTTTTAGCTTGAGCCAGACAACTGAGATAAGCAGAAATATGTACAATGCTGAGCAAAAAAATAATTGTAATATGCCTTTGCTTTCATAATTTAATGCCTTGTGGGCTCCCTGAGTACAGCATCAACTCAATAGACACCATTGTAATAATAAGGAAGAATCTTTAAAAACAAAGTATCTGATGCCTTGCTGGCTCAGTTGGTAGAGCGTAAGTCCTGCCTGTGTCTCAGTCTGGGTTTGACCCCTCCTAACAAAGTAACAAGGCTGACATAGAGTGGAAATTGATATAGCATGAGCATTAGGCTCATGACTAATTCATTAATTATTATCAAGACACAATATAAATGCAAGATTTACATTTTAAAATCTAGTAAAGAGTTTCTGATGACACTAAAAATCATTATCATCACCATGGGGCAAATGGAGGCAACTTCCCCACTTCCCCCTCCAACCTGCCCCCAGACCACCTACCAGATTCGCACAAATCCTGTGAGAAAGTTTTTTGTGAAGGGTGTGTGTGGGGTTGGGGTAAGGAATCCAACACGCCAGCCCCATTTATGATTTTGCCCCCAACCCAAAATTCCTGGCAACGTTACTGCAAAAATTACATTGCAACAGTGTCTGATTTGAAAATAAATATATTTAATTCCATAATACCAATCAGGGGCTGTCCATTAATTATGTCAACAAAATAGGGGGGTTTGAAAAGTTTGACAGTTGTTGACAGGGGGAGGGGTCAAGAGAAGTTGACGTCAACAATTTAATTTGCTTTACAAATGATAAAAATAGGAAATTTCATGGAATACTATTTATTACAAGGGGAAAAGCCTGACAAGCAAAAACAAGGTAATCACCACCACATTATGACACTTGATGAACAAAAGAAAGGGAAAATGGTCATCGCCGCAAGTATAATAACCTTCTAAACTTTTAGGGAGACCCGTCACTGATCTTAGTTGGGAGGGGGGGGTCAAAAGTTTTTGACATAATTATAGGGGGTCACTGAAAGTTGACAGCTGTTGACAAGAGGGAAGGGGGTCAAAAATTTCCCAAAAATTGTTGACATAATTAATGGACAGCCCCTCACATAAAATTCCTACAAAAACGAGACAATAAGCTGAATCGTCGATACCTCGATGTTCTGACGAACGTGAATCTCCAGAAGTTTACCAGTAGATGCAAGGACGAAAGTCTCTGGACTGAAATGGACCGCCCCACACTCACCATCAGACGCTGTCTCTCCGTTAAACCCGAGTGGCTGCACCATGAGGACAACGACAACCGAAGACAACCGAGCGCAGATACGAAACACCCTCAACAGACTCATCGCAACTAACAGCGTCCAGTTCAAGTCGATGGATTTCACCGATACACTGTCTCCGATGCTTTCATTTCACTTGACAATTGTTCTGTTCAACTGACGCTACAAAGACATTCGCTTCTATCACAGGCAAGATCTGTCGATGATTTGCTTTGCACTCTTATCTCTTCGACTGATAGGCCTAGCAGTTCGTGTACGAACTGTTCAAACGCAAAGACGCCGTTCGTTGTTCGCCATTGCTCGGCTCCGTCGCCGGTGGACGATCGATGAACACCGAGTCAACGACGAAACTCGACCGACCGACTGACGCATCTACTATTCTGAAAATTTCACAGAAAACACTTAATTTTGTTGTCAGACATATTAAACTTAATTATTATGAAGTCAAATAATAGACTTATTTCTGTTGCTGCTGAGGGCTTAAATATAACTTACAAGGCTTTCCTCCTAACAAGATTTTTGTGTTAAAATCTGGGGGTTTTAGACGCCACTTTTGCTAAGAAATTCTGCATTTTCTGGAGTTCACTGCGTGGCGTGATGAACGCTTGGTGAACATTTAGAGACCACGCCCTCTGTCCAATAGCGATGCGACAGTGTGGGACTTAGGCTAGCACTTGCTGTCTGAAAGTGAAGATAATACATGCAGTCATTGCCTAACTGTATTTGATTCATGTAGTTTAAAACTCTATAAGATATCAATATAAGAATATTATTATTATTATTATTATCTGATAATTTATAGAGCCCTATAACGCTGCATACGTTAAATCAAGAGTGGCTTTACAATGAAGACAAGCCATCAACCGACGACTAAACAAGTGTGTCTTGAGATTTTTCTTGAACTGATCGATAGATTTCGAATTAGTGACAAGTCGGGAGGGAATTCACAGTCGATGGGTTTCCCTCTGGTGACTGATCTTTCACCTAGAATCGTTGTTTGAATTGGTGGGATGATTAGGAGACCTTGTTACTGGAGCAAAGCTGACGGTTACTGGCCGGCGTAGTGTGTCTTCGAATCAGTGTAGCAAGATAATCAGGACAGATTTGATCATTTATAGCTCTGAACGTTATCAGACATCTCTTGTATATTATGCGTTCAGGAACTCGAACCAGTTCAAATCTCTTAAGACGCCGTGATATGTTCGCACCATCTCGCACCAAAAATTAGTCTCACAGATGTGTTGACACACTGTAGACAACGAGTCGATTTTCTGGCAGTCCATATAGGACGCTATTACAATAATCGATTCGTGTCAAATTAATGAAAACACCAATTTTGATCACTACGTCTGTCGGCATATCTAAACTGTTTGATTTTCCGTAGGTGAAAATAATATACTCTTGTTATATTATGCACATGACTCTTAAGGGTGAGTTTCTGATCCAAGATGACTCCAAAGCCGCAAGATTTGTCGGTGCTAAAATCGCGCCTGCAATGGAGCCACTTTTGTTAATAGATGAGTCCTTCTCGGTTTTCTGAACCAGAGTATTTCAGTTTTCCCTGGGTTCAACGCCAACCTGTTTGAGGCCATCCACTGATCCATCACAGTGGTACATGCGTTATTCTCAACTCCAACTGTTCTTTATCTGTTGGTGAACATGAAGATAGAATCTGGATGTCGTCGGCGTACGCGAAGGGTGAAAGTCCATAAGATCGCACTATTCGCCCTAGGTCAGACAAGTACAAGACGAAGAGTAATGGGCCTAAGAATAAGCAGCTACCACTGGATTACAACAAAAGCGCTATATAAATTCACGAGATTTTACTTACTTTACTTACTTACACCGCGATTCGCCTACACGAAGCCTACGGCTAGACTCTAGAGAATTACCTCGGTATTTTTGCATAAATATTGCATGAACGCCATTTCCAATTGCATTAACTTCACCTGTGCCTCCCTGCCTGTGCCTAGGACTTACACGCGTATTTTAAAGAACGCTAGTAAAAAGACGGGAGTAATTCTAGCCTAGGCATTTTAAACGCGCAGTCCATGGTTATTTTAGTTCCAATGTTTTAGAGGTCAGTTCATGGCATAGAGTTATAATTAAAGGCGTACGTGTGCCAAGTGACCCGTGACGTCGTCTGTGTGCCTGTCTCTCCGTGTGTCTGTGTGTCCGTATTGATGATAAATCAGCGTGAAGGAACGCCTCCAGAGGTTTTGCGTTTTTTCTATTATTATTCAACCAAATTAGAATAAATGTGATTAATTGTAAGCGAGCTGTGGGATGAAGTGAGTCGTCGGCGAATTTTCAATCTATGAATGTTCTCAAAAGGATTTTAATTGCTTTTTCGAGTCAAAAGATCGGATGAGAATCATTGAATGAATAGACTCAGTTTAATTGGTCTTTATTTGTAGTTTTGTGTGAAGTGAGAATTGAATACGAGCATTAAACACAGGTGAGTGTGACTTATCTACTGTAGACTCTGTTGCGTCCATTGTTGTAGAGACTGATGTCTACCTGTGACTACCTCATCTGTAGTCTACGCTTGCAGAATGACCATGCATGCATGCAGTCTATTTAACTTGCCATGTGGCCAAAAGCACATAAAGTCAGTGGTTGCTTAGAATATAAATCTGGAGATACATTTCGTAGGCATGGATACTGCTTTTGAATCGTTACCTTCATCCTCAGAATTAATCTGAATTTCTCGCTCCCTTCTGTTGCCAACATAAATTTTGTAATTTGAAGACATCGGTGTCTGAGATTAAATCAATTAAATCTACAATGGGATAGGGATAAAATCAAAGAAAAGGCAACAGAAATTGCGGGGAAGATCGAAAAACAAGTGACGACAACAAACACAGGAGGGACAAAACAGAGAAGAAAGATGGGAAAAACTAAAAGCTGTGGTAGTAAAGAGAACTGGAGCAAGAAGTAGGAAGGAAGAAAAGAAGGAAAGCTAAAAAGCCATGGGTGACAAATGAAATGATAGAAGACATGGAGCAGAGAAGAAAATGGAAGAAGCAGAACACAGAATATGCAAAAAAACTGAATATAGGAGACTAAATAACCAGCTGAGATGATCGAACGAAAAGGAAAGAGAAATGGTGGGAGAATAAATGTCAAGAAATAGAAAAGTTACAAGGACAAGGGAAACATGATCAAGTATTATCTATATTGAAGTAAAAGATTTAACAAAAAGAAATGATTTTAGTAAGGGTGAGCAGGGAGAATATTAAAGACAAACAAGGAAATACACTCACAACTCAATTGAAGTGGAAGAGTTGATGGAGAGAATATATAGAAGAATTATACCTGAAAGACGGCAAACCAATTTGAACTGGATATAGAGGAACAGCAAACAGTTGAAATCAAGAACTAGGACCAGGACTGATGAAAGAAGAAATTCTGAATGCATTAGAAGAGATGAAAAACAACAAAGCAGAAGGAACAGGGATGGACCACATACCAGCAGAAGCAATAAAGATACTAGGAGAGAATGCAACAAAAGAAACTCTGTCTTAGACTGGTGAAATCTGCCAACAAATCTATATGACAGGAGAATGGCGAGACGATTTTCTACAATCAATAATGATTCGATTAAAAAAGAAAGTAAATGCAATGGAATGCTGAGACCATAGAACTATCAGTCTATTATGCCAATTAATTAAGATAATACTCAAGGTCATTACAAAAAAAGAGTACAGGCGAAAACAGATGTAATAGGATTCTATTGAGAAGGATCAGTTTGGGTTTCAGAAGGGAAAGGAACGGGATGCAATCGGATGCTTAAGAATGCTAAGTGAGAGAAGACTTCAAAATGGAAAAATATCTATATATGCAAATTGCAGAAAGATCGTTTGACAGAGTAGATTGGAGGATTTTGATGAGAGTCACTGAAAATGGGTGGGAGTGGATTGGAGAGACAGAAGACTGATAGCAAACCTATACCATTGGACAGTCAGTGAAGGTGAGAATAGAGGGAGAACTGAGTGAATCGTGTATGATTGGCAGAGGAGTAAGGCAGGGATGTCCACTGTCACCGACTGCTGTTTAACATATACATCAAGAATTAGTACAAGAATGCGATGGAAAATACAGATAAGGGAGTTAAAGTTGGAGGAGTACTACTAAAGCGCGGTGGCACACTGTTTGAGTAAAGAGCCAGGTATGCTAGATCAAGCAATCAAAAAGGGCTTCAGGAAGTAATGGATAAACTGATACAAGTGTCAGAAAATTATGGAATGAGAATCAATACAAAAAGACTAAAGTTATTACAGTAATAACTAAAAAGAAGGAATGAGAGGGGAAATAAAGGTTTACGGACAGATCATAGAGCAAGTGAAGGAATTTAGCTATCTAGGAAGTCTGATAACAACCGATGCCAGATGCAATAAAGAGATAAGAAGACGTATAGCAATAGCAAAAGAAGATTTTACAAGAGAAAGGAGAATGATGCAAAGTAAACTAAAACTAAACCTAAAAAAGAGATTGGTAAAAGGGTTGATATGGAGTGTGGCGTTGTATGGGGCGGAGATGTTTATGGACAATGAGAAAGGAAGATATAAAACGATTAGAGATGCTTTTGAAATGTGGAGTAATTAGGAAAATGCTAAAAGTAAAATACAACAAGGCAAAGACAAACGAGAAGTCATGAAGAGAGATAGAAGAAAGGAGTTGGTGAGCAGATAGATAAAATCCGGAAAAGGCAGAGAAATTGGATGGGACATGTCCTCCGACATGACTGCTGAGACTAAGAACAATGATCGAAGGAAAAATAGAGGGAAAGAGAGTGAGAGTGTGTCCAAAAGAGAAAGATGATGTTGGAGTGGATGATGAATAAAGGATATCAGGAACTCAAAGAAGAAGCAAGCAATCGATCAGAGTGGAATAACTGGATACCTGGACCTGTCGAGAGACAGAAACACTGATGATGATGATGGTGTCTGAGAACGTCATTCAGTATGATTTAGTTTAGCATCGACCTGGGATATTTAAGTGGCGGCCCGTGGGCCATTATCTGGTCATATCTGACCCACCAACAGGTATGAAATGACCCGTTAAGATTCTGAAGAAATAAGGCATATATTCAACTCAAAAACTTGTAGTTTGTATTTATTTAGTGACTATATTCTAGTTATTAAATTTAGTTACCTGTTAAATTTAATAATATGATAGAAAGCAGTTTTAATATTCTATTCTTTATGACAATTTGTATAGCGCAGTAACATAGCTAGGGCCAAAGTCAAGAGCGCTTTACATGGAACAATCAAATGAGATGTTAAAAAGGTGCGTCTAGAGTTTAATCGCGCAAACGACTCGAAGGAGGTGGCGGTGGTCACCGAGTCTGGGAGTTCCATAACGGAGGATTGCCTCGAGTGACGTATCTCTCTCCGAACTTCGCAGTCTTAGACGGAGGAGGGACGTACAGCACGGATCGCGTGCTGGATCTCAGCTGAAGGCATTGGTCATCGTCGGTCTATGCACTAAGGCCGATAAGTACTCCGGGCAGGTGGGGTCATGAAGAGCACGGAAATTCATCCAACAATGCTTGAAGAGGGTACACTCCGGAATCCGGAGCCAGTGGAGCTTATCCCTGAGTAGCGGGGTCATGTGGTTGTCGTGCCACCTGACGCCGAAAATCAGCCGAGCGGACACGTTCCGTACCGATTGTAGGCGAGCCAGCTGGTAGTTGGGAAGGCCCAGGAGGACGCTGTTGCAGTTGTCCATTCGGCGATAGGATTAACGTGCGAATGCAAGAAACTGACAGAATGTATTGCATGCCCTGGTGATAAATGACAACTACTGGTTTCAAAAACACCTGGCCCTTGGGCACCAGTCATAGAAAATGTGGTATTTAATAAAATCTAACTGAATACCTCTGACATGGACTGATGATGTTAGTCATGCGCTGTGCAAATGGGTTAAGCGATGTCCATCCTGTTTAATATGACACCTGTCATAGAACAGTCAGATTCAGAAAGGCCATTCCACAGAGACTCTTTTACAGTTGATGTAAATTTCTTTTCAGAAGGCTCTTCTCAGTGCGCTGTTTCTGTGAAGGAAATGGCAGAAAATTAAACTCACAGATGCAAGGCTAATGTGCAAGAACACAGTTGCTTTGGGTCTAGGAGTTTTCTTCTTCTTCTTCTCCTCCTCCTCAGTTGCCATGCATTGCTGCGTCGGCGACCACGGACTTCCACCTTTTGCAATCTCTGCTGGAGTTCCTCAGGAGTTCGATGTTGCTGTCTATCTCCAGTCCATCTCTTAGTTTGTCTGTGTATTTTGATCTTTGTTTTCCTCTTGATCTTTTACCCTCCACCGTTCCTGTAACTGCCAAGTTCTCGAGTCCCTCTTTCCTCATAAAGTGCCCCAAAAATGTCATCTGTCTTAGCTTGATGGTAAGCCATTAGTGTTTGTTTCTCTTCCATCATCTGTAAAATTTCTCTATTAGTTCTTTTATCCATCCACAGAACTTTTAGCATTATCCTATAGAACCACGTTTCTGCAGCTTCCAGTTTCTTTTTCATAGCTTTTGATATGGTCCACGTCTCTGCTCTATATTTAGCAGAACTGACCATATGTAGCACTTAAGTATTCTGAGCAGACGTGTTCCTTCTGATATTTTCTTGCTTGGCAGAATCTGTTTCATTTCCATTAAAGCAGATTTTACCATGTGGATTCTTGTCTTGATGGCAAAATCAGCTCCATTTATAAATACTTCTATGTTTTGCTATAAAGTTTTCAGTAGACATTCATCTAAGAGAGAGAAAAAGTCTGATTAACTTTACCGGTAGAGATTGTAGTAAACACATTGTACAGCTTTGTTTATTTTTCCTTGACACTTAATCAAGTAACTATGGGAAGTTGTTTTATTTACTGAGTCTTGTTGAAGATGGGGAATGATTCTTCCATTGCCTGGATAATAAAGGTTCAAAAAGGTATTTCACCAGGAATTGGTTGAAAGTCTTAACTTATGGACCAGTTGTTGTAATTTCCCAAACAACATTGCTTCCTACATGTATGTCTACTCTTCAAATTCAATCACCTAATAGAGAATTTTTAAAATTAAATCCTTGTGTTGCTTCTCCTTTCATTTGAATGAAAACTCTTTTAAGACTTAAGCTTTTTGGAACTGTTTACACAATATGCGCTTGCTCTTTCCGAACTGTGGTCTTCCGTTTGCATGTTACTGGCCACGGATTGTGTGAAACACGGTCTCTAAGAGCAGGACGATGTTGGAAACTCACGGGATTTTCACAGACGCAGAGTTCGTGAAGTTGCATAGATGTCTATAAATGGCAGAATGACTGAAGACAGACAGCAGAGGACAGAGCTTCTCTGTTCTGCAGAAATCAAGTGTCTCGTTATTTGTCATCTCTTCTAATTTGATTCTTGAGTTGAACTCTTGTGCTGCTTATTTTATATTGAATACACTTTTGTCTACTGATTGGTGATTGGTGATTGGTTGATTGTTAGTTGTTTTTGTTGTCATAGGATGTTTGATTGGTGACAACATGGAGACAATGAGATCTTCTCGGTCGTACGGAGTGAATTCTGAGGCAAGGTTTCAAGTGAACGCTCGGAACGGAAATCACGAGGCTGTTCGAGCGTTTGCAAAAGCACCGAGTGGTAAAACGTATCCGGTGGAAGTTGTTAAGAAAGACGGAGTCTTCACTGCTAACTTCACTCCAAGTGAAACCGGTCGGTGGATTCTGTCGTCAGACATAAAAAAGCACTGCTCAGAATTTTTCTTTCTTCTTTTTCTTCCATCATCATCTACGATGACGATGAGTTTGATACGAGATGACTCCAGGTCTTCCTGTCTCTTGCCATGTGTGTTGCTTCTTCTATAAGTTCAGATTTTGTTAAATTCCAACATCTTCTTTTCTATTATCTCTCCATCTCTTAGCTCATCTTCCTCTACTTCTGTTTCCCTCAATATGACAGAGCAGAGCTCTCCTCAGAGGCAGTCTCTCTTCTCCCATTCTGGTCACATGTCCAAACCACTGTAGTCTCCTCCATCAGATTTTGTTTATTGCCGTGTCTTTCATATTCGTTCTTTCTCCGGTTACTTCATTCTTGATATTATCTCTTCTTGTGATTTGTAACATTATTCTTAAACGTGCCATAACATGAAGATAAGTATCTTTCTTTCATCTTCTTTCTTCATCTTCCAGCATTGGGATCTGTACATCAAGATTGTTAGTATCATTGTCTTGTAAACCATAGTGTTGTGTCTATAGCTAATACTGCTGACATCCAAATTTTATTTCATAGCCAAATTCTTTTCTGTATGTCTTTTATGCATCATTAAAAGTTTTGAAAAGTACCTCATAAGAGACTATGGTCACTACTTTTGCACACACACACACACACACACACACACACACACACACACACACACACACACACACACACACACACACACACACACACACATATATATATATATATATATATATATGCCTACATATGTATAAACATTGGAATGTATCTGCATATATTGCATGCAGTAGCTGTATGCATGGCATAGCACAGTTGTACCGGTATGCAGTGTCTTAAGGGTCTTGTGCACTTTGCAGAATGTGCCGCCTCTGGCGTATGCACTGATGCCAGGGAGAAATGCAGAATACTACTTACGTTGCAGACTTTGTGATTGTGTCATTGTTAGCGATGACTTCGTTAATATGCGGACGTGTTTCCAACTGATTTGCATTTCA
The DNA here is from genome assembly GCA_018105865.1 of Metaphire vulgaris. Taxonomy (NCBI): domain Eukaryota; kingdom Metazoa; phylum Annelida; class Clitellata; order Crassiclitellata; family Megascolecidae; genus Metaphire; species Metaphire vulgaris. The sequence goes on along the minus strand of CM030836.1, from coordinate 259,309 downwards.
ATCTTCTTCTGTTTACTTTTATTTTGATTCAAAGTTTTAATCTAAATTTAAGACACATTTCAAAGTTTGAGAGAGAAAATAACAAAGTTTAACAGAGATTAAAATTGATGGATTCGTTCATTCATTCATTCGTTCATTCATTCATTCATGTACAGCTGAAGTAGTGGATGCCATTTTCTCAATTACAATTCCTCTGCTGAAAGAAATTGAATGTTGAAAATTCCGTTTAGCAATGAATGTGTTTCCCACGCATCCATTGAAGCATCAATCAGTCACTAGAAGGTGGTTGACTGGCCTCTGTTTGTGTGCTGTGGTTGTATTGGTCGACGTATGATCCAACGGGGAGTCAGCGCTCTTAATGAATGTGTATAATGCATTTGTTTATGATATGCATAATTATGCATGTGCAATATTTTCTGCAGTGTTTTGTATCATTTCATGCGCTGCATTGTCTCTGTTTCAAAGAAACTGTCCAAAGCCTCCTTGGAGATGGTGTTTTACAGCTGTAATAGCTTTGACTTGCAGATGTCTCCTGTTGTATTTGTCGCGGTGTATAATAGACTGTAGCATTATGTTATTATATATGGAGAAAACTAAGTGCCAACTATTTGATGTAACAGAGAATTTATGTAGCACCTTTTCTGAGAAGACTCTCACCAGAGATGCTTCAACTACAGTTAGTGAATGTGAAGACAGTGACTGGTGCAGAGTAGGAAGCGATCGGTCCTTAAGAGGCAGCATTATGTTGGTCTTGTATCGACAGAGATAACAATGTTGAGCTGAATTAAAGCTAAAAGGTTTGTTGAGGAGTTGGAGATAAAAGAATTTGTCTTTTTCTTGCACATCATTTAAATATGATTTGTGGTCTTTGTGATGAGAGCAAACAACCATTGACTGCACAACGGACGAATTGTGTGCGTCTCCACTCAAGTATGAGCAAAACCAGCTGAGAACTGGTTCTAGGACGATTGACCACAGGACGATTGACCACAGATGCCTTAGTAGAATTTCATGATCAACTGTATCAAACGCATTGGATAAATCCAGGAGTGTCAGCGGTGCTAAATTGCCCAGTATCCAGTGCTTGAAGAATGCCACCTAGAACTTTGGCTAATGCAGTCTCAGTCGAATGGGTTTTGCGATATGCTGACTGTAAGTTTGGCAGCAAGTTTTTGGCATTCAGATAGTCAACCAGTTGCACAGCTACCATGCGTTCAAGTAGCTTGCTCAATGTTGGAAGATTGGATATAGGCCGGTAAGAACTAGCATCTGATGCGTCAAGTTCAGGTTTCTTCAGTATAGGTGTAATGTACGCTGACTTAAATGCTCGAGGAACAGACCCTGATGACAGAGAATTGTTAAACAGCTTTGTAATGTATGGCGCAAACGTGTCAGCCTCCGTCTTTAGTAGAGTCGTTGGCAATGGATCTGTAGCACATTGCTTGCATGGCAGTTGATGGATAGCACGGACCACATCACTGCTAGTCAGAGGACGAAACTCCATGAAACTGCAGTCCATTGGAGCAGCAGTATATGTTGGTGGTTCAGCATCAGCAGTTGATTTTCTAATAACGGCCACCTTGTTATCCAGATACTTGTGAAACTCAGTGGCCCCGATGGCATCACTTGTTGACTGACAGCCACGTCCCATAAGCGTATCAACTGACTTCCAAAGTTGCCAATGAGCAACCAATTTCAGACTTTATCTTTGCTTGCCAGAAGGCTTCCCGTTTGTTGTGCAGAAGCATCCGATATATTTTCAGATCATCAACACATGCTGCTGCTGCTGCTGCTGCTGCTGAAGTATTTGCCAAAGCAGTCAGAGTAGATTGATCACAACGAGCAATACGCTCTGATTGGCCCACTCATTGTTTTGCCGTCCAACATTCAGTGTCAAACGATGGATGAAGAAAGAGTGAACGAAGACATTGCTAAGACACTGAGCGAGTGGAAATGGACTCAAGGAGTCCAGAATGACACAATGGTGATCATAGACTGACATGTAGGAGAAGGAGAAGAGGAAATCTCTAAGACAGAAAAGACGAAAGACTTGGTCCGGAGTGTCTCTCATGTCGACTAGAGGCTTCTGCTCATATGTAGGAGGCACTCAATGTCAACATGTTATCAAGGTTATTTTGATTCTGTGCTGAGAAGAATTTGAACGAGTTTGTCATAATCTATAATAGTATACTGTTCCGTGATGTTTTTGATCCTCATTTCAAGCTTTTTGTTCTAAGTTTTTGTGCAATTTTTGACCAATATTTCTAAGAAACAAGATCTATCATATTTTGAGTTCTGGAACTTACTAAGCATTCTCTTAGAATGTTTCAGCAAAGTTCTAAGATTTGTGGTTGCATTTCTCATGTTGCAATTCATTTGAATTAAAATTCAAAGTTTTGCATAATTTTGAGAACTACTAGTTTCTATGAAAGCACTCTAGTGCAAGGGTGTTGGACACATGGAAGAGACTGAATGAAGAGGCAGGAACTGTTGAAACAATAAACGGATTCAAGAGTTATCTGCAAAAACTATGCTATTAAATGTAGCGAAAACCACTGTAATAACTCTCTAACCAACTTTAAATCATGTTATTAGTAGTAGTACCATTATTATTATTATTATTATTATTATTATTATTATAGGTAGGAGTTTTACTGGCAGCAGTTAGCCGACAACTATCTCAGTACTTTGTTTGGGCTGCATGCTGTCTGCATGGTTGGCTGACTGACTGGCTGCCCGTGCAGCATAATGACGCTTTTATTTCCAAACTTAACATGCTGTGAGAGTTTCCGTGACCTGTCTTAGCAAACAGATGCAGTGATACAGACACACCCACCCACACAGACACACACACATGCAGGCAGACGGCATGTCTATTTACAGAAAGTGTGGGCTTGTGTGTTGGACAATCAAAGGAACCATGTTGAATGCTTTGAAATGGTTCAGCATATTTCTTGCCTAGTGGACCATGATGGCCTGCAAACGGCTCGCTGGGTCTGTCTTGCCTCTCCTCTCGATGTCCTCCTTTGCACCAGACCCTGTGCTCTGCACGCTTGGCCTCCTGTCACTTTGCACTGATTCACTGTAGCAAGACGTTTTGAACGGCTTCTTCCTCTGACTTCGACTGAGGAGAACAGAGCGGTTGTGTGGATGTTCTCATTTAGGCGACTGGCTGATTTCGATTCTCCACGGAAACGACCACATTCCGGAGAGTCCGTTTCGAGTGCGAGTTCGTGAGCCATCACGGGGAGTTAACGTTCGTGGGCTCGAGGACAAAATGCTCGGAAGACTCGCAAACTTTTCAAGTGAGTTCAATTGTGATTTTTTCTCCAGTCAATATCCTTCCGGTGGTCTTCTGCTTTTAGAGATCATGGAATAAATCTCTTAATGCTTTCAAATAAATTCTGTCTAAAATCAGTTTAAAATGGTTGCAAATAATTTTAAAACTAGATTCTGTCAACATCAATAAATCTGTGATATCGTACAGAATGGAATTTCTGATGCTTTTGATTGGGATCTCAGTATTGTTTTTGGTGATCATGGAAAATGTCTCTGTCTTCAGAAAAATGTATGATGGGCATGGAAAGTAAAAAAAATGCATTCGGTGTTTTATTTAAAGTAGGCGTAAACTTGGATGAAAATGTGGGGGCCCATTTCCCTACCTTAGCCTCTCAAAAAGTGTGGGGAGGGGACTTGAGCCTAGCGGCCTAATAGAAGCTTAGCCTGTGAACGGTGCATTTAATGCACAGATCGGTTACAACTTCTGTATTTGGCTGTGATCTTATTAAATTGTTTAGACTACAACATCAACTAAGACTAAATAAAGAAGAAGAATAAGAAATGTCAGAATAATCTCCAGGGTGTTTTGAAGTTGCCCCGTGTGGTGGCCCCCTTTTTCAGGCAACCTGATCTTTTGAAAATGACTAACGGCTACAAATTAATTGGCAGAGGGACTGACTGGCAAATTTTTCACTTGCATTTGAACAGAGGCGGACTGATGGGGGGAGCAGAGGAGGACATATGTCCTCGGGCGCCGAGGTTAGGGGGCGCCAAAATCGGGTATTTGGGTGAGTGAAACGCACAATAAAGAAGAAGAAACACGTGTGATGACCTTTTTTTGCTTGTCAGCACTATATGAAGAGAGGCGCCGTAAGAGCTGAGGAGGGGCGCCGAAAAACGATGTGACAACTTTTTTTTGCTCGTCAGCAATGTTAGGGGCGCCAACGGTGCACTTTGTCCCCGGGCGCCGCATACCCTCGCTCCGCCTCTGCATATGAACTGTTTCTCCGAAATAAGCACTGAAATGATTGTCTGAATTAAAAAGAAACCTGTGCCTGCTTTGCCTCAGAGAGTATTTGACGACTGGGTTTGGGAAATGTTTTCTAAAGCACGTAGTGACTGATCATATTTTAAGTGATTCTATATTGAAAATCCGGCAGAAACGTGACTCATCAGACCATTAGTGCTCCAAGTGTTTGAGGCAATTCATATTTCGATGCTGAGTGGACCTTCCTCGATCAGAGATTGAAATTTTGAAATGCCAAGAAACAAAAGATGTCGCAGAATTTCAAGAAAGTTTCAAATATACCGGATTTTTCCATTAACTTTTATAGAAATTTTGAATCTACCTGTTAGTTTAGATATTTTTGGAGGAAGGAATGTTTGCTGAGTTTGTTGGTTCAGTTTCTTTTCTTGGAATGGTTTCAGTTGAGACGAGTGGACCGACGGACGGCGATCTAACAGTCGACATCACTTACAATGGACGCATCATCCCGGCCAAGATCGAAGGGGAGGGGCCAAACCGCTTCCACATCAGCTTCTCTCCGGTTGGAAGCGGAACGTACATCATCCGAGTCTACTTCTCAGGAGTTGAAGTCCAAGGTTAGCTTTCCACTTCTTCTAACTTTCAGTTCTCTGTCAAATGTTGCAGGACACCTCGGCAGTTGCTGTTGACAATTTACAGATTTTGAAGGAAGTTTTCAGAGTATTTTTGAAGCAAAGATTTTTTTGCAACATATTGTTCAGGTTAAATAAATTACCATATAGGCATTTAAAAACTTCTTAGGGGTCGTCCATAAATTAAGTCATGCGAATTTGGCACTTTTTTACCCTTTCCTACGTAGTGCGATGTCACAAAACATCAGACCCTAAATATGACGTCACAACAGGCCGACCCCCCTATTTTCGTCTTCCGAAAAGTCTTGACAAGCAAAAAAAAGCCATCCTTGTATTATTTCCTCTTGAAAAACTCTGACAAGCAAAAAATAGGACATAATTGTATTTTTTCCTCTCCAAAATCTCTGACAAACAAAAAAGGTCAGACAAGCTAAAAAAAGGTCAAAGGTCATGACCTAAATTTTTTTGTGTGATGTCACATTTACGGAAACTCCTCGTCACACTTTGTCACAAATGGCTGGACCCCCTAACCACGTGACGTAATTTATGGACGTCCCCTTACAGCTGAAGTAGTGGATGCCGTTTTCTCAATTACAATTCCTCTGCTGAAAGAAATTGAATGCTGAAAATTCCGTTTAGCAATGAATGCGTTTCCCACGCATCCATTGAAGCATCAATCAGTCACTAGAAGGTGGTTGACTGGCCTCTATGCGACCTCCTACGACAGCCATTAGTCTTTAGTCTTTCAAGCAACTGACAGCACCTTTAAGAGAAAGGGAGATTTAGTATTTTTGTACAATTCAAATGGAAATACAACTGTGCAGTGTTTGAGTTTATGACTAATAGTTAAAATATGCAAACTTCCACAAAGTTTAATGTATTGGATACAGTTGTAGTTGCAGATCTCTCTCTCTCTCTCTCTCTCTCTCTCTCTCTCTCTCAGAGTAAAATTTGATTAAGGTTCTGGGAGATTGTGGTTGGAGCTTAATCAGAAATGAGAAGAGACCGAGCGGTCAGCACAATTGAAATCTGTCATTTGAAATTGATTTCTCTAATTTTTAATTGAATTAGGAAATTGGTGTTTCTTTTGATTTCAATTTGAATGTGGCTGGTGTGTGTGTGTGTGTGTGTGTGTGTGTGTGTGTGTGTGTGTCATAGGATCTCCGTATACGATGGAAGTGATCGACGCTAATGACGTCATCGCTTCTGGAGACGCTCTCAGCAGCGCCGAGATCAGTCGCCGGGCGAGCTTCTTTCTCAATCTTGGAATTAACGGCTCAGGAAATGACGTCAAAGCAGTCATCACTTGTAAGCTCATTCTCTCTCTCTGTTTCTCTCTCACTCTCTCTCTCTCTCTCTCTCTCTTTCTCTCTCTCTCTGTTTCTCTCTCTCTATCTATCTATCTCTCTCACTCTTTTTTTCTCTCTCTCTTGTTGCAGTGGTTTGGATGTTTTTCTGATCGCTTGTCTTTTGTGCAGCGTTAACCTTAACATTTTATTTGCTGAAATTTAAAGTTGCTTCAACTTAGCGGTGAACTTTTAAAAGGCTCATTAACAAGCGATGGTGCATTTTGTTTTGTGTCATAATCTAATGTTGGTTTCCTTGTTTATGCCTTCTATAGTCCTGTTTTGTTTGTTGCTTTGTCTCTTTCTCTTGCATGATGTAATCTTTTACTGATTGATTGATTGTCATTGATTGATTGTCATTGAGATGTCTCATTGTGACGAGATGGTTCATCATTGTGTATGGTTTGGCAGACACTTCTCTCCTTTAGCAAAAGAGCTTTTTCATTTGTGTCATTGCGTTGGTCATGAGAGTCTTCTATTGTAATACTACCTCAACTTCTATAGCTGAGTGGAATTTGATGCCGAATAACCGCTTAATAACCACCGGGTATTTCGATGAACTAGGAATATCAAAGCAATCACACGAGATCTGAGGCCAGAGGCCACCAGCCTGAGTTCTCTCTTCATGACAGTGGACGGCCAAACGGATCAACTGATCCTCTGAATAACCGATCGATGTGACGTCAAATGGTCTGTGAGGAGGCGCAGTTAGCCTCTGCGAAGACACGGTTTCATTGTCAAGCAAAACAACTCACGTCATATACTGTCGGCATTGGTGAACACTGGAATTTAGGAATTCTTTGTGGTAAAAGAGAGGAGATTGTGGTAGCAATATCTGACCAGGTGTCAGAGATTAAGGCAAAACAGTGGTTAGAGATAACATCTTGGGAGTGAAGGATGCTGAAGCAGCCATGTTGAGAGGGATGCAGTCTGTGGTGCTGTATATATAGCAGTGATACACAGTGCCTACCTCTGGCTGGAAATGCTCTAGCTTCTGTCTAGTGATATTTTGAACGTACTATTGACAGAGAGAATGCAGATATTTGTATTGTGGAAAATCTCCTCTGTCATTTACTGGGTCTCTTCTAAGTCCTATTGTAAACGTGCATGAATACATGAGCTTCGAAAGGATTGGGGACGTCGAATGTAGCTGAGTGAAATCCAGAGGAGCTTTTGCCATGTATTGTCTCCTCTGCCGCCGCTTTGACGCTTATACTGTTGGACGGCGTTCATGACAGAGTTCAGTGCATATTATAATGTGTTTAGATGAACAGAGGCTGTGTTAGCGTGCTTTGCAGTTTTATTAGTTGTTCTTTGTGAGAAGAACTTCTCTTTTATGTTTCTCTTAAATCAATTCAATGTTTCAGTTGTCATTTGGAAATTTGGAAATTGCTTCTCTTTTTGCATTTTGTAGCTCCTCGTGGTTTGGAAGTCCCTGTCGCTATACTGGACAACAGAAATGGAAATGTTGCCGTCGAGTTTATACCAACAGAAGTCGGTAAGAGAACTTAGATGCTCTGCGCTGGAAAATGCAGCACACAGCCACTTTGAGAGCCAGCTAGAGGGATCAATTGAGAAAGACAGACAGACAGACAGACAGACAGAAGGGCCTTTGTTTTAGAGATTTTATATTATTGAGTCTCAAATATTTTGAATGTAGCAGCAAATTTAATTGAGAGCTCCAATGGATTGTTCTGACATTTTATTTGTGAGTTAACGTACACATTGTACATACTTACTTAAACGGAGATGCAATTCTCTTATGTTGTTTGAGAGATCTTTGCTTTTTATTGAAGTTGCTGATAAATAATTTATATTTATTCAAAATTGTATTCAAAAAATTTTGCTGACACTTATTTTGACAAATGTAATTGAATGTCTTTTATAAATTGCACTTAAATTCAAAATCTATTCAAATAATGATAGAAGTAATTTAACGACAGTAACGATTTGAAGATCATTGCTGCATTGGTTTTAGAAACTAAAACCAAGCGTCCTGTCAACCGTGTGGCTGATCATCTGTGGTGCATCTGGATCTGTGCTTTCTCTGCAGATGCTGTTCTTGTTTTGCTCTTGATATTCAGGTGAGCATCAGATCGATGTCTTCTACTTTGGAAAGCCGATCGCTCGAAGCCCTTTCCACTGTCAGGTCTTTGACCGGACGAAGATCAACGTCTTGAATTTGCCGAATACAGGATTCATCGGGAAACCGGTTGAATTTGACAGTTGGTTAAATTTACTTCAACTGATGACATGAAATACTGAAATGTTATTAAGCGACCGTGTTAAGATATTTGATGAATGGTGTTTGTGTAGAATGACTATTGTGTCTAACTGTTGTCAGTTCAAATGCTTCTGTCGTTTGGAATGATTTGAATGTTCTTCAGAAATCTTCTGCGCATAATTTCATGTTTTGTTCCTCGTTCTTTGGCTGGATGCATAAAGGTCATTCTAGGCAAATCACGTTTCATGTCTCAGGGTCTTACAGTCAGCCATTGGTAGAGCCTCTCCTCTCTCTCTCTCTCTCTCTCTCTCTCTCTCTCTCCCTCTCTCTCTCTCTCTCTCTCTCTCTCTCTCTCTCTCTCTCTCTTGCTCTCTTCCTTGTGATTGATTGATTGAAACTGTTCCTGTTCCCAACATTATGTCTGTTGTTCTTATTACTATTAGTTGTTATTATTATATTGTTATTATTATTCTTAGTTATTATTATTATCTGAGTACTTTGACTTTACTGCTTAAGTGGAGCAAAAACAATACAAAGAAACCAAACTGATGTTATAACATTCAAGAGACAGTTGATGACTAAGAGCTGCTGCAGTGAGCAGAATATTTGGAGCAGTTGCTGTGTTTTGGGGATGTTTCAGTTGATGCGTCTTTGGCTGGTTCTGGGAACATTGAGATTACGGTGAACGACGGAATGGTCACGTGCAACGTAGAGAAAAGAGGATCACGGCAGTTCGTGGCTTCCTTCGTTCCAGTCGAAGCGATTCCACACTACATCCAAATGCGCTTCAATGACCTCGACATTCCAGGTCATTCTAAAGCTCACCTACGAATACTTGCTTATGAAATTTATTGGAACTAAATGGTTCGTAATTTCAGCTTTTCGTTTTCTAAATACTTGATGCTTGTTCAAAGTATTTCTGAAAATATTTGAGATATATTTATTTGTATGTTAGGATTATAAAATGTCTTTGTTGTAAGTGTGAGTATCTCACTTGGTACGTATCACTGGGGTATGAAATTGACCGAATAGATGGATAGTAAGCAAGTAAGTAAGTAAGATGAAATTTCTATGACGTTGGCTGAAAGCATGGCGTAGTGCACCAGCCTATTCACGAGCAGCACTGGTAGAGGTTATTTCATTCGTATGTTTTGAGTGATTGTGTGAGGAAGCGTTAATTACTTGATTTTGGAAATTGTCTTTTGTGTCTGCTAGGAAGTCCTTGGAAGATTGATGTTCGGAATCCAGCCGTGGTGACGGTGGACACGCGAGCCGTCCAGTTGGTTCCGGTTGGAATTCTGTCGGAATTTGAGGTCCACACTGGAACCATCTACGGTGATATCCAGGTTAACATCACCTGTGAGTCGACGCTTTCTCAATAATGTCTTCGACCTGATAGTTATGTTGCTAATCTTAGGTCTTTGATTTGTAAATATTTAATTCCAAATATTTAATTCCAGAGATCAAATCTCAATTTTTTTTCAAAATTCAAACTCCAGTCAAATTAAGAATTCAAACAACAGATAATCACAAAAGAAGAGGAATTTTCACTTTTAATACTAAAAGCTGCTTCAGTTTATAATTCTAAATAATTTTTATTCAAATCAGATTTTGAAGTTTTCTTTATCAGCCTATGTTGTACATTGTCTTATTCTACTAATTTGTCCTTTGAATGCATTTCGCTTTTATTGATGCTGTAAATGCAACAAAGAAGGGGAAAATTAATTATGTGAAGATATTTTGAGTATTTTATAAATTTTTAGTAATAAAATTTAAGCATTCATGAAGCATCAATTTTAATCACAAACTGTTAGATATATGATATTATTTGTTATTAATTGTATTTGTATGTATATGAAAAATGTTTGGACAACTTTAGTTCATTGAAATTCAAAGATTGTTTTAGGTAACATGAAATTTTGTTTTTGACTAATGGTTCAATAAGTGACTAGATGTTGAAGTTAGAGGATAACAATCGGGCGTTTGAGATGACAGAATAAGCTTAATCTTTGATTTTCAGATATTCATTTGAAGACTGTCTATGTCTTTGTCTCTGTCTATGTCCTTGTCTTTGTCTTTGTCTTTTAGCTCCGAGTAATCGTACAGTTCGAGCGAATGTCTTTAATCTAAGAAACGGTTTTTACCGAGTGGAGTTTCTGCCGATGGAAGGAGGTTGGTTATCCAGTGGCACTTTTCATTTCAAACAATCAAAAGTCGTGTTTCAAGCGCTGTGTCAATAATTTTTTAAGGGCATAAATAATGAATTATGTGATACATGTTGAAACGTTTCAAATGGTGGTGCCATTAAGACTTTGAGTTTGTGAACAGGATATTCAGCTGAGGTATTCAGGCGCCTGTAGTCGGCAGATAGGAGCCTATTTAGAGCTGTTGCTCCGATGATTTTATGTTTCCTGTTAGATTGGATTTTTTTATACAATTTTTTTTTATTTCTGGCTCAAATAGTGAAGCAGAATTGGTGGATAATGTAAGTACTTAACAAATGTCAATATTTCTAAGTATTTAGACTCATGTGGCATTTTTTAAATATGAGATTCCATCGATGTTGTTTTCGCCTTTGAAGTCATGGGCGGTCGTTTGACGGCCTTTTCTTGGGGGAGAGGGAGATAGCCATCGGCTCCAATAATGCAGCTGCAAACAATCAATATTTGCATAAATACAATGTTGACGGTGAAAGCCACAAGAAATTACAGAGCTCAACAGAAAGAAGAGTACAATTGTATGAATACCAGAAATAAACACAACTACATATTTTAAAAAACTAGAGAAACACACGAGTTAAACCATTGATAGAAAATTGAACTATAAACAAAGGGATATCGCAGACAGAAATGACAAAACGCTGAAAAACAGTGGAAGTGATAGAAATAATTATGGGCAGAAAACTGCAGTGAGCTGCGTGAGACTTGGATGCAGCCGATTGTTCAAAAGGACTTTTTTAAAAATTGATGAAAGTGATGCAATTAATCATTGAGCATAAAAGAGATGAGATTGGTCTGACGGAGGCAGTTGGAAAGTATTTCCTAACCATCTGGAGAATGTCTTTTTCAGTTTTCATTTGATTGTTTTTTTCTGGTTGAAATTTTTCAGGCAGTCATTTGATTGAAGTTCTTTACGACGGTGCTCTTGTTCCTGGTTCTCCTTTTGTCTCAAAGGCTTACGACACGTCGGCCATTAGCGTCAGTCCTGTCAATGTCGGAGTTGTTGGCATCCCCGTGGAATTTTCAAGTTAGCTCTATTCCACCTTTCTGAATGCTAGAATTCATGCTTAAATTAGCTAAAGGTATTAATGATGAGAAGAGCAGATGAAATGTGAAAAACCTTTGAGATCCAATTGTGAGGATTGGCGAGGAATGGGTGTGCCTCCTGAGAGCTTGCGATGTGTAGTCCCATTGACATTGGCATTGTCATATTGTAATCATAGAAGATATTGAACAACTGATTGGTTAATCATTGTTTCATCAAGTTATCATCATCCTTTAATTTAATTGGAATCACTTTTAAAATAGTTGCATAAAGAATTGACAATATCACAACATTTACCTGCTGAAGGTAACCTCTCATTATAATTATTTTGCATGGGTGTATTTCAATGTGGCTTTGTTTGGAATGTGTAGGTCCATTTTGATGTTGCACTCAAATATTTAGTCATACACTTCACAATTGAAGTGTTGGAACAGATGGACATCATAGTGTTTGCTTACTTTGTGTGATACTAAAATCAAACGAGGAGATTAACCAATGGAGTCACATTTGACAAAGTGCTAGACGCTCGAATTAACTGGAAAATGCAAAATTTGTTATTTTTACCACAGTTGTTTGACCATCATTTTGCAATCCATGCACTTGAACCAGATTTTGTGTGTGTGTGTGTGCATTTCTTAGAAACCAGAGCCAGAAATTGTGATGTCAAACTAATACTTCAGCTTTTTTGACAGTCACATTGTTTGGTGCATTTTAAGATCTCCAAATGCCAGAGATAAAACTGCTTATTAATCGATCGCTGCTGCCTCCTTCTTCTTGTCTTTCAGTTGACGTGTCTCGTGCGGGGGAGGGCCAGTTGGAGATTATGGTGAATCGAGGAATGGTACCCAACAATGTTCGTATGATCGATAAAACTCATTTTATGGTCAGCTTTGTTCCACGAGAACCAACGCCACACGTTGTTGAAATCAAATTCAACGGAGAACCAATTCCCCGTAAGCAATTCAGTTCAATCAATCGATAGACTTCTATGGCGCCACTGACGTTGGGCATCAGCCGATGGTGAGCCACAGAATGTCAGAGAACAGAAACATTGGCATCTTCATATTTTAAAATAATTGAAAAATGGTTTGGTGTATTCTGTAGCGTTTCTTTAATCGGATCACAGGAGCAAGCTTCTATTAGGCCTCTTGGCTCAAGCCCACCCTGTTTCCCCACACTCCATAGGAAGGGGAAAGAAGGCATAGGGATTCCCCCTCCTACTTTTTCATCCTAGTTTACACCAATGCATCTGTCAATTGTTTTGAGTTTGTTTTTCAACATTTTTGTTTTATTTTAATAAATTGTCAATCAATGTCCTGTGTAAATCTGAGCAAAGTTGTTGTTTTTAATTATTTCCATTTAAACTTCTTGGTTTTCATCTTCATTGATTAGAAATAATAAATGTGCAGTTTTGTGATCTTTCTTGAAAATAAATTGTCTCTTTGTTGTGTTGCTGTTGTAAACAGAGGGTTTGATAACCATTCCCATAATGGACGCCTCTGGTCGAGCGACCGTTATGTCTCATTCGAACGGCCATCGTGAGGTTGCGGTCAACAATCAGCAGTCCTTCTTCCAGTTCAACCGTGGTCAGATGTACTCAGAGGCCGACCTTGAGGTCACCGTCACATGTACGTTAAGCGTCTGCACTTGGTTGACCAACTGGAAGCATTTCATCATTTGTGTTTTAATCTCTTACATTTCTACAGAATTTCAAGTTTCTAATAGTTACTGTGACTCTTTTCGGATATATTTTTACAGATGGCAGGATTTTCCTTTAGTCAGAGTCAGTCGTTGTCATTTTATTCTATATGGAAGCACATCAAGAGAAGGCTTTGAACAATGCAGAGTTGCCTCTGTGTGAGAGAGATGAACTCCCTGTGGTTTTTATGTATGCTGCTTCCATGTTCTGTGTTCTGTTTCTCGCAGCTCCAACGGGTGAACTGGTTCCTGCGAAAATTGTCCTTCAGCCAGATGGCGACTACAAGGTGGAATATTCGTCGAGGTTTACAGGTTACACAAAGTTTGCATTTAAGACATGAATAATATAATTATTATATAATTTAATTTAATCAAAGTATTTTCAGTGAAGTCTCTGAATTTGGTTTGTTTATTAAATTTATTTATTTATTAGTAAGGGTCCAGTGAATTGTGCTTTGATTAGTTCAAATTTGATTTTTTTTCCTTTATTTCATGCATTTGTCATTTATTTCAGAAATTCTGAAACCTTTTATGATTTTTGATTGTTGTTAAGTTTTGAGTGGTGCTGGTGTTTGGAGACAAATATTTTCTGAGTTTTGATTGAACTTTGCAATGTATTCATTCTTTAAGATGTATATTCATTATAATGCATTGAATCGAGGGAATGTTGTCTTTTCAGTTGAGGGGATAAAATTCTGTTGTCGTTGGAGATTTTGCCGTTTAGAATGAGGTCATGTGTTTGTAGGTCGCCATACGGTCGAGATCACTCACCTCGGTGTGGCCATCATGGGAAGTCCATTTTTCGTGGAGATTTATGATCCGAGCAAGATCCGCGTCGAGGGAAGTCGGAAAGGAATCGTTGGACGACGGATGGAGTTTGACAGTAAGCGGGACATTTCGATGACTGACATTGAGGTTCTGAATGGGGGCAGCAGCCGTTCTTCAACATTTAACATTTGACTGTTTTATTCATCTGGAGTTTTAAAATTGAAATGATTCATTGTTCCGAGAATCTGTGGATGTACAGCGAATGTCAAGCGTGGTTAATGGCCGTCTCTGCGTCATACAGCAGCAGAAAGCGCGTCATAACGAAAGATGCCTTTAGAATTTCCATTCATCAGATGCCACAATGTGGATGGCATTGGCTTTTGAATTCTATGCATTTAAGTGAATCAGTCTTTATGAAGTTTGAACATGTTAGCATATTCCTAAATGTCAATGTAAGGAATTATGAAGACCTCACCATTGACATCTGACTCCCTCCTCAGTTAATGTGGGATAAGTCCCAGTTTACAGTATCCGTTGGTGCCAAGACCAACATTCCCCATTTGTATTTTATCAAGAGTCGATGTCCCAACTCCTCCATTTCCATTTGTAGACATTCAATTCATTCAGTTGTTTCTCTTTGAAGGAGATTCTCTGCAAATTGTTGTTACATTGTTTTTCTATGTCTGTGAGCTTATCATCATCATCATCATCATCATCATCATCATAGTTGCTTTCTGTCGGCTCATTAGTGACAATTGCTAGACATGAAAATCCTGCATTTATCTTTTCCAGTTGTAAATCTCTTTCCATCAATTACTGATATCTGCTATTTCTTAAAGTCTTCTCTGATGTTATCCATCCACTTTGTCCTGGGCCTTCCTCTTCCTCTCTTGCCTTCTTTGCATATGTAGGGTGCTCTTTATCTGTGAAGATGTCAGTATTGCCAAGACATTAATTTGCAACCGCAGTTATTCGACATTTGGCTGGAAAGGCAGAACTGAAGCTGGAGATCACCGGACCGAGAGGCAACCCCATTCGCTACGACATGTACACGATTGCAAAGGGTGAACATGTTGTCTACACTCCGCGTGAACCGGGCATTTACAAAATAGACATCACGTACGGAGGCCTAGAAGTGCCAGGTCAGTAGATTTGTAATTCTTATCTTTTTAAAAGTGTTTTGCGTATATTTCGCATAGGATTTACTTGAATTGGCTCATCTTCATATGACCAAAACTCTTTGCTATGATAAGCTGAAGACATTCTGGTAGTATTTTAGCGATTGAAATTGATTTTGGCATGGTTACTGAATGGCATATCAGGCTTCTACTGTTACTTATGATTGCATCTGAAATAAACTTAAAGAAAATTGTGTAAGGAAACGGTCCAGCTGTGATTCTGTTAAAATAGCTGAGACCAAGCATTCTCTGAATGCATTTCAAAGCATTCTAAACTGCTAAGGTATGATGATGATGATGATGATGATGATGATGATGATGATGATGATGATGATGATGATGGGTGGTGGTGGTGAGGATGAGTATGGTGTGCCATTAACTCTTGTGCATCATGAATGGAGTCTATGTATATACGTTGATTATTGCATTGGAATTAAGCCTTGAAAAGTAGGATGGTATCTGTCATTGTGGATTGCATGCTAGATTTTCATCTAATTCGTTTTGCAGATAGAAATTATGTCTTAACGAATATGTTTCGAAATCAGTTGACAGAGGTCACAGCACCTGTTTGTTGAATCCTGTTTCTTCTGTTTGGTGACTGAGTACAGTTGTGGCTGTGGCTGTGGCATTGCTGTTTCCTTTGTAGGTTGCCCAATTAAGCAGGAGATAACCGACAATTCCCTGGTCAATGCCGATGGAGATGGGCTTTTCAGAGCTTTCGAGGATCAGGTCGCCAGCTTCTATGTTGAGACAGGGGGTCAGCGCGGTGACCTCGTAGTTCAAGTGGAAGGTCAGCCTCTCTTTCGCTTTTGCATCTACAGTTGAGCCTCATTTTCATTACGCCAATTATGGTGATGACCCATTTATATTGACCCATCAGGGATGGTCCCAACAATTTTTCCATTTGATGTCAGATGGATGGCCTTCAGTTTACACAGACACTGAAAATGAGGCAAATTGACGACTGTTCTTATGAAGACGATGTTCTTCTGCAGATCACAAAATCTGAATCTTCTTCTTTGAGTGACGTTGATATTTCTACTCTTGAACTTTTGTAACATAAGCGACTCATTTCAATCGAAAATCTTGATTTAATTCTGAATTTGTTGTATTAATGGTTGTTAGTCAAGAAATTTCACACGTAAAATTTGAAAACTGTCCAGGTTATTTGGTATTTAATTTGTAAAATGTTGCTGGACTTTGTGTATGATTTATATTCATTGATGAACATTGAAAGGTCCTAACAGCATTTCAAAGTGCAACATAGACCAAGAGGCTGGAGGTCGTTACAAGGTCAGCTACACACCGGTTGAGGTCGGGACATTCAATGTTCACGTGCGCTGGAATGGTCAGGAAATTGTTGGTGAGCATTTTGTTTCATTGACTCTCTCTCTCTCTCTCTCTCTCTCTCTCTCTCTCTCTCTCTCTCTATCTCTCTCTCTCTCTCTCTCTATCTATCTATCTATCTATCTATCTATCTATCTATCTATCTGCAGTCATTAAAATTCAAAGTCTCTATAGGTTGTTGCATTTGTATTCCACATTAAAAAATTCTTCATAGAACTGATTAAACTCTGAAAAGATTGGAAATAAAATGTATCATTAAATCTTTTTCCAGAATATCACCAATGACTGATAGCGGGACAGAACGTCAAACGCTGATAATGCTTTTGGATATTATCTTTGTATCCAGGATTTGAGAATTGTATATTTAGGATATTGTCCAGTGTTTAGTTTGCTTTTTGAGAATAACTTTTCTTCCTGATATTCATTTGTCTTCTCTTTGTGTCATTTCCAGGCAGTCCTTTCCACCCACGAGTTGTCAATCCTCGTAAAGTGACAATCGTCGGAGGATGGGCGTCACTCCTGGATGCAAATAACCAGATGCAGCTCAGACTGAACCAAGTGAAGACGATTGAAGTTGATTGCAATCATGCCGGTCAAGGTGAGTGACTGTCATGCACTCACGGTCAGGATTAGTGACACTCTGAGTCAAGCGTGCAACCATATTGAATCTGGGTGTGCAGTTGGTTATTATAAGAGTATGGTTATGGTGTAGAGATGGAATTTCTTTTTGCCTTTCAGGACATTTGACTGCTGAGTTGGTCGGACCTTCTGGTAACATTCCAGTGGACATATCTTCGCGTGGCAGAGATCGATATGCCATCAGCTTCATGCCAACTGTCGAAGGTACGTTTGGCATTTTGCTTATGCAGAGTTCCATGGAACTGTACTGCCCTTAGGTGCCCAGTGCCCAATATTTGGCATTTTGAGATCTGAGGATATGAACGCTACTTTTCCATTTCAGTTCATTTTTTGAGTAATTGTTAAAGCTGAAGAATGCTATTCAAACCAAAATGTGAATGTTATCCCATGCTGTTTAATTGGCGTTTCATTATGTTTGTTTGTTTTTTTCAGGAGACTATTATCTTCGGATCATGTGGAATGGGATCCTGTTGGAGCGGTGTCCTGTCTTTGGGGTTTGTAGATCATCGTGGAATGGACCTCCAGCTGCTTCAACCGCACAACAACCAAGACAACAAGCTCAGGCGAATTCTGGCGACATGGTCGACCATAGATACGAAAAGAAAACGGTGACGCAGGTCACACAGAGCTCCAACAACAATGCCGGAGGAGCAGTGGAGCATCCGTACAGCATGGACAAGGTCGTGATGACTGGGATGGGACTACAGCACGCGATTGTCAACCAACTGGCAGAGTTCTTCATCGATGGATCGAACGCCGGAGAAGGTCGGATGATGACCGTTTGCACTGATTTATTAATTCAGTGAAATTTATTCCATTGTGTTTCAATTAATGGAATCAGTGCTGTTTCTTAATAGAACTGTCGTGGACTGTGTTGGCGATGTCTAAATGCCTCATAGAAATAGTTAAGTAAGTAAGTAAGTAACATCTTGTGGATTTATATAGTGCTTTTGAAAGTAGTACCACAATAGCTGCTTGTTCCTGGGCACTTGGTCTAAATTTTAAATAGCCATGTAGTCAAAGGGTGGGGATCAGTTAGGCAAAGGGTCATTTTATCCAAAGGGTTATCATGGTCATAACAGTAAGCATTAGGTAATTATCTTGTGAGGCCAACGTGGAGTCATGTGTTTACGGATGTTTAGCGGAAGCAGTCTGTTGAGAGTCAATTACTGAATTTGTTGCCGTATTTTGAATTTGCTTTTCTAAGGACTTTGCAGTTCTTCAAACTCTGTCTTTAGTAGCGCTGTGTTTTGTCTGCACCTGCACAGGTAGTCCAACAGCTCGCCTGAGTGGAAACAACCTTGACATACCTGTTGATTGTCGAATGGTTCATGGACAGAATTTCAAATACCGATGCACCTACACTCCCAGAGTGGCAGGTGAGATAGTGGCACTCTGATTGACATTTCTACCTGACAACAATTGACAAATTGTTTTGTCATCAGGTATTGTTTCATATCTGAGCTACAGGATCACAATTTTTAAGTTGTTGTAGATGATAATAATATGATAATTATCTTAAATGATAACTCAAAAACAGAAGCAAAGCCTCTGTGCTTTTAATAAAAATACTGTTAATCTTATGTGTTGTCAAAGACAGGCTGTTAATGTATGCAGCAAAGGTAGGACTTTATGATTTCGTAATGCCTCTCTGTAAATAGAGGTCAGTCGCTTTAGTCGAGTAAGTCTTCACTCTGGCTTCTGCACATGCAGCGTATTATCAAAGGCACCGTTTGTTTTTAGCGACAATTGACTATGGTTGTGTTTTACGGTCATTTGATCTTTTAGTCATTTTAAATGAACGGGTCATTTTAGGTTCTTACCTGTTGTACGTGAGTTGGGCGGACAGAGAGGTCATAGGGTCACCGTATCGGGTGAACGTGATACGCGGCACGGCCGATCCCCAGAAGGTCGTCTTCTCCGGAGAAAGTCTTCGCGTCGGAGGAATTGTCGGCCAGGAGATCAGCACGATGATCGACACTCGACGAGCGGGACCGGGTGAGTGGTCCTCGATACGACGATAGGAGGAGATAAGTCCTCGGGCTTTGTCTCTTTGGTGCTCTGGACGTGGAAACTGTTAGCAATTGTGATTTCATTGTTAGATTGTGAGTTTCATTATCAGAATAACATTAATGATATCAGGTTTCTGATTTTAATTATAATTGCATCTGAAATGAACTTGAAGAAAATTGTGTAAGGAAACTTGTCCAGCTGTGATTGGAAGATGATCGTGACAGTCGGAATAAGAAGACTTCCTGGATGAGTGACTAGGGTGTTACTGTAGAATCAGTGACAGAATTGATTGATTATAAAGAGCAGCATCAGTTTCATTGGAACAGAGGGTGAATAAGAAGTTGTTGACTGATTTCCCGGCAATTGTCTCATTGTCTTCGCGGTGCAATGCACCAAATGATGTTTTAATGCTGTGCAGGTGAATTGACCGCACAGTGTATGGGTCCGACTAAACCCGACATTTGCGATCTTCGTGATCACAGAAACGGAACTTTCACTCTGACGATCAAACCTCTCGAGGCGGGAAAGCACATTCTGCAGGTCAAATACAACGGAGAACACGTTCTTGGTCAGTTTGACGCAAAAATTTATTAATATCACCAGACGTCTTGTATAAATAACGTCGCTGGACTGGCAAATGCAATCTTATCTTTTATTGTTTAGCATTAATTAGTGCTTTAATTGATTAAGAAATGGATACATTAATATAAAAAGGAGGCTTAGGATGTTCTCTGTTTTTAAGTTTGATTTGATTTTCTGAATGAAAATGAGAATTTCATCAAAGAAATGTCTGAGTCGTGGCCATAATATGGAAATGCTATTGAGGATAAATGCTCAATGTTTTATTCTCTGGCTTTTAACTGAACCAACGCTCATTTTGAAGTCTGTGAATTTTGCCTTAAATA
Organism: Metaphire vulgaris; assembly: GCA_018105865.1. Lineage (NCBI taxonomy): Eukaryota > Metazoa > Annelida > Clitellata > Crassiclitellata > Megascolecidae > Metaphire > Metaphire vulgaris. Next base: position 239,031 of record CM030836.1, on the reverse strand, counting down.
AATTAATTGAACTTATTCTGTTACTGATGCTTAATGTCAGTGGTTCATAAAAGCATGCGAATGTTTTTGTCTTTTTCTTTTTAAAATCTTTTGTGACCATTTTTGCACAACAGCAATTCAAGCCGAGAGAATTGCAGCAGATGTGGTGAGGATTGAAAAAGATTTGAGGAGTTTTTTACTCTCAGAATCAGATTTTCATCACTTGAGAGGGGTGTTGTGGTGCCTCATTCTGATAACACCCTCGACAGGGTCAACTGGAGTGACTTTGTTATTCAACTGCAGATGTTAGACATGAAAAGAACAGATTAATTGATAGTGTTTCAGTTTATGAAGCAGCGCTTCTTACGGCAGCCATGATCTTGACACTATGATGGTCTTTTGCCTTCCCTTAGGGAGTCCCTTCACCCTTAAGATTGCTGGAGTGCCTGATCCGAGTAAGGTGAAGGTGAGTGGACCGGGAATCCTTGATGGCTATTTGCACAATTACCAGAGTCATTTCTACGTCGACACGCACGGAGCGGGCGGAGGAGAACTGACCGTCAAGATCAGAGGACCAAAAGGTACGACCGCTCGACAACAGTCACACAGAAAACGAATCTCCTTAATTTTAAATTTACTTAAAATTTAATCTACACATATTTTATCCCAGTTAACCTAACTTTTATTAAAATTAATTTGTATTTGATTTGCACGTCACACAATTGAGCTCACTTGTAATTGGTTAGTTTTAGCACAAGTTTTGAGTACAAATTATTTTGTGATTTACCTTTTTACTGAAAATATTGAGGAATCCTTATGTGTTGCTTTTGCTTTCTCTTCTGACCCATAATGCAAGGCAGTTGCAGTGGCAACAAAGCAGATGGTTTTTAAACTGTTGGATACAAATTTATAGTTACCAGTTCACCAAAAACAAGAGAATTATCTGTAATTTGCGATTACAAGACAGGCTTTGATGAGAGATCTTGACTTGACGCAAGTAAATTCACTTTATCTGGAGCCCTAGAAATCAAGCAGTCATCCGATCCTTTTTTACAAAGTTGAGTTTTCAAATTCTGTGCTCAATTTCAGAAGGAGCATTGGGAAAATGCTAATATAAAACAATGTACTTTAGCCTAATTCTGTGAAGCTTTAAAATTTGGAAGAAGGGGAAAATCTAATCTTCATCTGCATCATTAGAATTCATCTGAATTTGTTCACAAATTCTTCTTTGATCAAAATGTGACTTGAAATTTACAATACTAGAAATTCAAATTCCAAAACTTTGTCTTTGCTCTTTGCATTTGTCAGCACTTCCAGCTAATAATTCAGGATAAATCTGGACTCTTAAATGAAGAGCGGCTGCTTTCTTTGGCCAAATGCTAAACATAATGAACCGATTGGTGATGTGCCTTGTGCGTTGAGAGAATGTTCGAAATGAGGATGTTGAATTGTGCATTGTCTGTCTGTTTAGCCGCTTTCCGCATCGAAATGCAGAGGAAGTCGGAAAGAGACCGTAGGATTGTGTGTCGATATGAACCAACGGAACCCGGTTTCTACTACGTGTTTGTCCGTTGGTCTGGAGTCGACGTCCCCGGAAGTCCTTTCCGCGTTCAGCTGTTGGATGCAAGTGAAGAATGAAGCGGTTCATCCTCAGTTCCAGGGCTGTTCATTTTGATTTCTTAAACACAACATGACTCTGTGAATTATTGTGAATTAATGCATTAATATTTCTGTGACACTAAAGCTTCTCTTGCAGTTGAAAGTGACTGGAGGCGTCTTGTAGTTGAGTTGATCTGTTTCTAAGAACAGATGCATCGTATTGCTTCTCGTCCGTTGAACGATGTACACTGGAATGGTAAACAATGTTCTCGTGTACGCTTTTATCTAAGACTCATCGCTACGTTCAAGTTTTGAAAAGGTTTTTAGGAAATCACTTTTCAATGTTTTCAGAATACTACCATTTTAGTAGGAACTGTGGATTTTTGAGAATTGACTCTTTGAGCATACATTTGCTGTGCGGCCAAAGTGACTCTCAACTGCCTTTTGGCGTTCTTCATGTGAAATTCTGTCAAGAGACAGACATCGATGTGACGTCATTGTTTTCACAAGAGTTGCATTCTTCTCCGTTTGCTGAATTGTGTTCTAATTACGTTTGAAAATGAATATTATCCAACTTTTCGTCGTATATGTTAGCAAATAATATTCATCAGTAGAAGGTTTAGCTGACGAGAGAACATAAGAGTTGCTGTTGGTGATAATCTTGTGGGTAAAAACCCTTCCTGGCGGTATTTTGAAATGTTATTTTGCAATTGTTGGCATTAATTTTCCACGACTGCTTAACCTAGTTTAACTTTTCCAAAACTCTTACAGAACTTTCCTCTACATTGACGAAGATATAAAACATATTGGAACTTTAAAAGTTATCAGATTGTTTTTGTATCTTAGTGTTATGTTTGTTATGTACTAATTGCCACTGTGAAATGCCAGCACTCAAATAGTTTCAATATTTCCATACATACAAGTCATGATTCGCTTGAATTCTGCTATCATCTTGCGAAGAGCATGTACCTGTGTGTGTTAACTCTATGCCAGGGGCGTAATGATGGGGGGTATATCAGTATACATACCCCCAAAATCAGTCTATGTTAAAGTTTTTTATGTGATTTTTATGTAATGATATGTGGTTTATATGGTTTATGTGGTTTATAGTTAAGATTTATACCCCCCAAAAATATTTATGCCTCCAAATCAAATTTCTGACTACACAGTGTTTATTCTAACCACCTTTACATTGGGGGGGGAGGATTTTGAAATGTTTGGGGGGACAAGGTCTGAGTCTCCAAAAACCTTGACAAGCAAAAAAAAGTCATCCTTCCTAATATTTTTGTACCTTTCTCAATTGCCCTGACAAGCAAAAAAATGGTCATCTTTATATTTTTCCCCTCTCCAAAAAAAGCCCCCTTGTCACACTTTTGGTGGGGGGATTTCCATCTCTCAAGCCAACATATAGAAAATTTTGTGGGGAATTTTAAAACTTTGGGGGAATTTCCCCCAGAGAAGACCTAGAATAAACACTGCTGGCTACGCCCGTGCTCTATGCTTTGGACTTTGTTAGGCAGGAATAATGTTATTTGCATTGTGCAAATTAAATCAGAAGACAAATCTTAAAAGGGAGAGAATTTCCATCTTGGTAAATTGTAGTTATTTCAGATCTATCCATTTCAAAATACTCGGCTGTAGTTTTTATGTCACGAAGTATGAAGACACAAATTATGCAGCTTATGCATAGAATGACTCGTGTAATTTTGCACGAGTATTTGGCTTATTGTTTTGCGTTGTTGAGTGACTGAAGTGTTCTTAATCCGTTAGTAAGTAATTAACATTTATTATGCAGAGTCTATTATGATAATTGCTTTAAAATTCGTCATTGCGTAATTCTAATTGTAAACATGAGACGATTGCGACTAAAATGTGTGCTTGTTTAGTTTGGGTAGATTTTCAGTTTTTTAATTTCTATTTACACACTTGCTTTACGTTACAGTTGTACTTAGACCCTACTTTGTGTTACAGGACGTTTATAATAATAATAATAAATAATAATAATAATGTGATTTAAAGTGGTCTAGGAGTAGGAGGCTAAGTAAGCCTGTGTGAAAACCACGTTTGTTGCCTTTTAATTTTTTTTAGTGCAAAATCAAGTGTTCTATTACTGGAAGCGAATTTGTCGATGACATTGTGTATGGATATGTTCATATATCAAGGCTAATCCGTTTTGATGATCATCTTTTATTGACGACACGTTTTTGGTGGCCCGGTGGAGGGATGCATCCCCAGTCATCCCCAACGTGGAACCGCCCCTGCATGGTCAAGTCCTTTTGGGTTCAGCAAACTTCAGTCTTCGTCCTTAGGAGTGGTTGCGTCCTCTGGCGGGGATCGAAGGTTCAATCAACGATAACTCTTCCAAGCATTATCATGTCTCTGATTAGAGGAATATTCACCTTAATTCGTGTTCTCGTGTTGCGTCATGTCTGTTGACCAGAGTTAATGATTAAGAGGACTTTGCATTTAAATTCTCCGCATTAGTCATTTATTTGCGACTGCTTTAAAAGCTGAAGGTAATCTTCGATGAATTCGAAGTCAAGTGAGCGTCACGCAGTCTAAATGCTCTTCGTTGCTTTATAGACAACTGGCTATTCTTTCGATGGGGAGAGGCGGAGGAGGCCATTACGCCTTCGAGATTCGAGAACTGTTGACGCACGTCATTACAGCCGTATGTCTCGGCGGTGGCTTAAGGTCTTATCGCAGTCTTCTTATCTAATCAGAAGTCCAAAGAACAAGTGGACGCAATCTGCTCTTTTGAAATCTACTACAGGTGAAACTCATTTGCGTGAAGGAAGGCAAGAGCCGAAAAATAATACAAACTGGTTCAATTCAGAAGGCTCGATTATCATAGAAACTTAAAACACACAAGAAGTACTAAGAGGCACAATTACACGAAGGATAGAGAACGAGGCAGTGGCGGTTCCAAGTGGGGGATGAGTGGGGATGCATCCTCACTCAGTCCCCACTTTTTTTACTAATCAGTCCTTTTTGAGAGCTGCAATTACCTTGTTTGCTTGTCAGTCTTCTGGGCAAGGTTTCATGGTAACAACGTTGTTGATGATGGAGCAGGAGGTCGCGGGTTCGAGTCCTGCAGGAGCCCTAAAGGTCGATTCAGCCTTTTTCGTGATGGTAAAATGAGGAGCAATGGCAACATTGCGAAGGTAACCATAGAATCGGCAGAATGACTGGCCACCGTCCGCTGATAAATGGCTTAGCCACCCATGGGCTGATGGTCATGAAACCGGAGATCAGCACCGGCACCTACTTACTGACACTGAGCCTACGGATGAACTCATTGGCGTCCGGAGGGGGCAAGGGGTGCAATTGCACCCCTGGAAAAAATGTGGAGTCATGGAAAAAGTAAAATTGCTTGTTTCTTTCGTCACAAAACCTTGTTTTGCACCCCCTGGAAATTTTGTTCATTGATTTTACCACAAGACCTTGCTTTGCACCCCCCTGGAAAATTTTCTGCGGACGCCCATGGATGAACTTTACCTTTCATAAAATTTAGCAAGCAAAAGATGCCACTGATATTTTTTGCTTGTCTTTCCATTGAGTCAGCCTATCTGCGTAGCTTGGCTCAACAGTCATCATTATACCCACTAACTTCCTAGAAAATCACCAGGAATTCTTAGAACCGCCACTGGAACGAGCAGTAATTTAGTGCCGCAACACACAAAGTGCAAGGCTTGCTAAGGGGAGCAGTAGAGTGAGTCTCAACTGTAAGAGATTGCGCTACGACCTTATCATCAGCATTATTCATATCTATTAATAGGATAAACTAGAGACTAGAGAGATATCGGTTCGTACCAGGTGAGCAGTAGTACAACGACGAAGATTAGAAGTCAACAGAGAGAGAGAGAGAGAGAGGGAGAGAGAGAGAGTTGTGGAAATGTTAAAGCGTTAAGCTTTGTTGCGCATAAGACAGTTGATGTTGAACATTTTTATACGAGCGTTTTTGATAGAACGAAGAAGGATTTGTTAATTGTTTGTTCCACAATAATAATTAAAGTGAGATTAGAGTCTGAAGACATCGAACGAAAGAGAAGATCATGCACTTCGTCAATTTCTTCTTCTTTTCTTGGAGTCTCGACTCTATTCTTCCTCCTGGAGTCGGTGAATGGATCCTACGATCACAGTATTTATGACAATCTATTACTAACTGCTATTTAGGTTTCAGAGATGAAGTCTGCAAAGAGTCTAAAACGTTCTTTTCTCGATATCACATTTTGATCAGCAGTTTATAAAAATTAAGACTAATATTTTGACAATTATTCACTTAAATGTTAATCCGGCAAACCTGAACATGACCAACCAATCATAAGCGCAATCATAGCGCCATTGTAATAAAGCATTCAGTCGATGGTCGTCGCGAAAATAACTGTCTGTGGCAGCAGAGGCGACCGTGCAGTGGCGTAGCCAAGGGTTGTTCGATTTTGGGATTTTGGATGTTCGGGGTTGTTCAAACAACCCCACTTCAAAAGATATGATCAACACAAGTTATGTTAATCCTTTGATTTTTGGTTGAAGGAGGGGTAGTGGGGGGGGGGTCGGCCGCGGCTTCAGTGTTTAGTTGCATAGTGCCTCCAGTTAACAACCCCACTTTGCATAAGCTGGCTACGCCACTGAGAGGCGTAGCGTGCCAATGGCTTGTAGGCCTATGGCTTTAGCCATGCGCGGCACACAACTGGGGACGGCAAATTCTGGGAGGACGAACTTTTTTGATTGTCATCATTGTATAATGTATATTTGAGAGAGTGAAGACGGCAAACTTTAAAGGGGGCGGCAAATCTTTTCAAATGGGCGGCAAATTTTAGAAGCGATGTCCTTTTCTGCTTGTCAAAGGATTCTTAGTGAAGGCGGCAAACTTCGGCAAACTTTAGTAGGAGGGGCGGCAAATTTAAATTGTTTGCAAACGGTGACATGGGCGGCATGAGTGCACGCTACGCCTCTGGCGCCAAAGACCCTAGATCCGCCCTCTGATATGAATGAATTGGGGGCGGATTAGCCATGAACCATAGGCGGCCAAAGTGCACGCTACGCCACTGTGTGGCAGTCAGTGTTTTATCCAGACTCCAGGCCTTTGAAGGGAAATTGAGGCTTTGGGGGATCGACTTGGTCGGAGGGGAAAAGACACAGTTCAATACAAAATTTGTGTAAGTGCTGGGATTTTTTGGAGGGGGGATTTTGAGGGGTTTTGGGGGGATCTCCTCTCCTAACAGGCCTGTATAAAACACTGGGTGGCAGTAGTTCATGGCTGGTAATCCATGTTGTGTCCGACTAAGGAAGATAATTCTGCAGCGACATGCTTTCCGTATCTAAAGTCTAAACTAGTCTAAAAGTTAAACCTGCTCAATCGTGTATCAGGAACTTTCCTATTTCTTGCGATGTGGTTTAGGCTATATCCAAGAACCGTGTGATAACACTAACAACCGACATTTTACCCTGGGTTCCAACGGTTACCAGAGATACGGCATCATAGAGGCGGACAACGATGGATGCTATAATCCATATTCCGACTGTCGCATCAGACTCTCTGCCAGTTCCGGTTACCAGATCACCGTCAGATTCGATTGGATTTCCATTGAATTAACGGATATGTTGATAATCCAGGAAGGCAACAAAACATGTATGTTTATAAATTCAGATACAATTCTTTGATACTCGATGCCATCTATTCATCTCTTTAAAAGCTCATCTAATCAATAATTTACATATCTCAGATATTAGCATAATTCTGGTTCTTCTGTGCCTTTATTGAAAATCAGTAAATGCGTGTCATCGCCAACTGACATGATGCCCTGTTAGTTTCACTTTATTAATACTTTTCATTTAGATTTTTGCCGTTTTTCATCGCCTAACCTTTGAATAACCAAACTTTTGAATGAGCTTATTGAAGTTTCTTTTGACAGATAATAATTATAAATAATCAATGACATGCCAATGTCAGTGAAATCTCCTGCTACATAATTGAGCAGGTTTTAATATCAAGATTTTCATTGCACCTATTTAATCATGTTTTCCAGATCTTATTCAAGGTTACTTCACTCCACCCTATTCGTACTATTCCACCCAAGGCTGGATGAACTTCCAGTTTCTCACTTACGCAGATATCTACAATTGTTTTGGAGGATTTCGTCTCGACTACACTTCCTTTCACACTGGTACACTTACTTACTTTCAAGCAATTAGTTTAGCTCTATTTTATATTTTATGTAACACTTGTATTTGTAAGGGGCTGTCCATTAATTATGTGAACAATGTTTGGGCAATTTTTGGCCCATCCTCTTGTCAACAACTGTCAACTTTCAGTAGTCCTTCTATAATTATGTCAACAACTTTTGACCTCCCCCTTAAGATCAGTGATGGGTCCCTCTAAAAAGTTTAGAAGGTTATTTTTGTGCAGTGATGACCTTTTCCCTTTTTTTGTTCATCAAGTGTCATAATGTGGTGGTGATTACCTTTTTGTTTGTCAGGTGTTTCCGTTGTAGTAAATAGCATTCCATGAAATATCCTACTTTTTATCATTTGTAAAAAAAGGAAATTGTTAACGTCAACTTCTCTTGATCCCCTGCTCTTGTTAGCAACTGTCAAACTTTTCAAACCCCTTCCCCTTATTTTGTTAACGTAAATAATGGACAGTCCCTTTTATTGATAGTCAGGCTTTTCTTTGTTGTAATAAATAGTATTCCATGAAATTTCCATTTTTTGATTATTTGTAAAGAGTGAAATTGTTGATGTCAACTTTTCTTGACCCCCTCCGTCTGTCAACAACTGTCAAACTTTTTCAAACGCCCTCCCCTATTTTGTTGACGTAATTAATGGACAGCCCCTAATGTAAATTTCTTCAGTGCTTAAGATCGGTTGAATGCATACTAATCTGTTTTTTTTTCTCCAGCGCTTTTCCGTTTTTCTCGATTTCATTGTGCCCTGTGTTCCTCTGACCACTGCGCTCTTGTTCATGTTTTGACCGTGGCCGGACAAAATGTCACCGGACAAAATGTCACAACTTGTAATCTTTGATGTATTGTGTGGATCGTTAGACGGTTAGCAGTATTTATTTCCCCCAAAAAAATTTGGGACATTTTGGCAAGTAGTATGACCTCTCCAAGACTCCAATGTCTGCCCCCCCCCAAATTTTTTTTAAAAAACTCTCCCAATGTCTAGGTGGCTAGAATAAACACTGGATAGTTAGTCATAATGCTACCGGAAAGGTAGCGGCACTGATACTACTAGACCTGACTTCAGCGTTCGATACTGTCGAGTGTCGACCACGACACTGCTGGAGAGGCTGGAAATAACTTACGGAGTTGGCGACACCGCACTGGCATGGTTCTCATCATACCTTAACTAGGGTTGCCAGACGTCCTCCAAAAGAAGGACATGTCCTCCTTTTTAGGTCCGTGTTCTCCGTTGTCCAGGCGAAGCTAAAAATTTTAAAATGTCCTCCTTTTGAGATTTTGTATGCTATCAATTTTCGTTCTCGTGGTATTGACGAATTTCATACGTTTTAGTCCGTTATCTCAGTTTATCCAATCATCGATATTAAAATAGCGTTTTAATAATACCAATATCGATTGTCCAAAGTCCCAAAATACTCGACTCTCGTCATTCTATCTCTAGCGTCTATGCAATAGTCTATGGTCAATAGGGTGGCCCAAAAAGACAAAGTATGAGATAGAGACCAGGGCACCATTTTATTTTGTACCTTTTACCAACTGTTGTACTAAGTAAAAATTTCAGGATCTTATTTTATCTGGAAGGGAGTGCTCAATGGCCCACAAGTTTGACCATTGTATAGATTTCATAAAAATATTCGGTTACATTTGTAGGCTTACTGATTTACACATTATGCAGTAAATGGACGAAGGTGTGTAATATTCCATGTTCAGGAAACATGTTTAACTGTTGTCAGCAATAAATTTACATAGTGCAATTATTATATCGGCGTGCTATAATAAAATTGTTGCAGTTTTACAGAAACAGTATCTAATATTACATAACGTGCCTACAATCAATAGCTTCAACCCACTGTTGTGAAATGATATTTCTTATTGGTACCAGGAACTTGGATCCATTAGTGAAACTGCTTCCAACCTTGAGACAAGTGCTGTAGCGTTCCATTACCGTCTAAAAGAAGTCAACTGTGTGTCCTGCTAGTCACTTTACAGTTGATGAGCCTCTAGCAGTTTAGTCCAGCCACTGTTTCAGTTGATGGCAAGGAAAATCTGGTCCGAGAGCGGAAAGTATGAAGTGATCCAGCCATTCTGAATGAAAGAGTTGTCCTCTTCATTACAACTCGGAAATCATACCAGATATCAGCAGAGGACTTAACAGCTGTGGAAGCAGCATTTATCAGAGTTGCAAATAAAATGTGATTAGTGCAATGCGTCTTCCATTTTCCAGCTGTATAACAATAAATGCACTCTATTTTGTGATGCCATTCATTTGCAGATACCACCTGTTCCACATGACCATTTTCACACTCAAAGTCAAGTCATTATAGGCCATTGGACACACTTTTAGACCCAGTAAAAATTGAGGGAATGACAATATGGGAAATCTGTTAGCATAAAAGGAAAATATAGCTACTGGACAGTTTTCAGAATAAAAGTTACAACCCAGAAATAAAGAGAAAGGTTCCCTTTGGAGAGCTAAACATTGAATATCAGGAAAGGTGCAAAGCGTTTCTTCAATTTTTGTGACACTGCAGGAAATACAGTTTTGTCAATATCTGCTCTTGTTTTGTAAAATACTGCTAGTAGTTAATAGGTTCAAAAGTTTCAGCCTCCTAGCTTTGATATTTCGAAGTCATAGAGCTCTGAAAAAAAATTTATGGCTGTCATTGGCCGACCCTAGGTACTATGAATGTGAATATCTTAAAAACTACTCAAGATGGTAGGCTAAAATTTTGCAGATTTTCATATGTATGTTTGAGGAACATTTGTGTTAAATTTCATAATTTTTTGAGATGGTCGATCTGTTGAATTGTCACAGAATGACTCAAAACGGAACATATTTGAATCTTTGTGGTCATTGAGCACTGCCTTCCAGTTGGAATAAACAGCTGAAATTGCATCAGAATACTACAATTACCTAATGGAACAAAAGTAGAGGGTGCCCAGATCTTTAGCTTTAACTTTGTTTTTCCCCATGCAACTGTGAACCACCCTAATGGTCAAAGTGTTAATTTCATTTCCCGTAGCAAACGCAGAGACTGTAAACGTAAAAAACAATAGGCCCTACATTAAAAATCGTCTGCTTAAAGTTCTTAATTTGAACGCCCGATTTTACGGCAATGTCTTCTGCAAAGAGAAAATGCAAGTTTTCAGGCACAATGAAAAGTAAGTTTCCATGCTTCGTCGAAGGACGCAAAGAGAATGAGGCAAAGTGTACGATCTGTGATAGTTACTTGTCCATTGGTAACAAGGGAGCTTTTGACTTAGAGCGCCATGTAGAGAGTGAGAGGCATAGAAACCAAATCAAAGTTGGTTCCTCTGAGAAATATTTGTGTAGCAGTAAGGATAATAGAGGTAAATGTACAATTTGTATATATAAATAATTGCTGTAAAAATGTTTCTTGCATTTTGATGTTAATAGTTTCCATTGAATTTATATTAATTTTCTCATTTGGAACATTCAATGCGTCCTCCTCTGTCCTCCTTTTCGTCTGGCTCTGTCCTCCTTTGGCTACCCATGCATCTGGCAACCCTAACCTTAACCAGCGCACTTACTCTGTACGCTGCGCCAACTCAACATCGTAGAATTACCCAGTCACGAATGGGATCCCTCAAGGTTCGGTCCTCGGACCCATCCTCTTTGCATTATACCTGGTCGATCTACTCGACATAGCTCGCAAGCATGATCTGCAGGGACACCTATATGCTGATGATACCCAAGTATATGGGAGTTGTCACTCAGCTCTTACCCAACAACTCCAATCACGAATTACGAACTGTGTCGCAGAAATGACAGAATGGTTGGGCTCAAATCGTCTCCAGCTCAATATATACTACGAAGACAGAAATCTTATGGATGGCAACCGAAAGACAACAGCACCTGCTCCAATCCACTTCGGTCCGGATAAATGGTCACGATATCCATCCAAGCCCCTATGTAAGAAATCTTGGCATCTATATCGATAATACCGCCACAACGAGGCAACACGTGACACGCACTGTCGCCAGCTGCTTTGCAGCACTGCGGTTAATTCGCAGCATACGAAAATATGTCTCTCTTATACTGCCCTGAAGACTTTATCATTGTGAAGCTGATATTCAAACAGCGAAGTGTCTGATGAAACCAGAATTATTCTTTAAGGTCAAATCACTCAAATGTAGTTTTAAGGCAGTCAGGCTGAGGTTGATCGCTTGTTATAATTGTGAATTCAAAAATGCCTCATCGTCGTCGTCGTCGTCATCATTATTGTTATGTGTATTCAGGTGACTGTGCTGAGAATGAGTTTCGCTGTTCACTGGAGGGACGCTGTATTCCGATTGAACTGAGATGCGATCGAAACGACAACTGCGGAGATTGGTCGGACGAATGGAACTGTGGGCTGTGTAAGAGCGGATCATGGCTTCTTCTTCTTCTTCTTCTTCTTCTTCTTCTTCTTAATAATAATAATAATAATAATAATAATAATAATAATAATAATAATAATAATAATAATAATAATAATAATAATAATAATAATAATAATAATAATAATAATAATAATAATAATAATAATAATAATAATAATAATAATAATGTGAATGAAAGCCTGTGTGAAAACCACTGTGCATAGTAATTACTCTCCAGATTGTTGAATAACCTGATCAGAGATCGTCGTTTGATCTTTCTCAGCGTCCTCTCGTGTCTTCTGTCGCCGTCGACGCAGGTCCTTTGATGTTGCGTTTGGCGGTTAATTCTCCTCCTATTTCTGTTGCTTTCGCTGTCTTAGTTGTGTCAGGGCGTTCTTTAAGAAACTTTCACTGGGTGTCCTCCTCGTGGTTTTTCGGTCCAAATTTTCCAGTAACTTGATCAGGCCACCAACTGCCAACGGTACCGAGCTGCAGGCAGTGTTGGAGTTGTGAAATTTGAGTTGGGGTGGGGACTGAAATTCAATGAATGACAGAAACTGCCAACTCCAACACTGCCGAGGTGTATGAAGAAGTGATTTCTTTCAGAGGCGTCATTTGGGGGGGCTGGGGGCCGTGCCCCCCAAGGAAATGAAAATATTAATTTATAATGTATTAATGTGCAAAAAATTGCAAAAATTGCCAAACAATATCAAAAAATCGCAAATTTTCCAACATTGGCCCTAAAACTTGCCAAAATTGCTCAAAATTTGCAAAAATTGCAAAATATTTGCAAAAAATGCCTAAATTTTGCCAAAAATTTGCAAAAAAATTGTCTCGCCCCCCCCAAGAAAAGTGTGAAATGACGCTACTGATTTCTTTAAATCTATACTTTATCTGTTTACTTCCCGTGTTTGACTTAATCGTTGTTTTAAGTTTTAAATGGACAATGTCACAGTGGTTTGTTGTAGCTAGCGTTTGTGGAGCGTTTTTAATTGCATAATTTGTGCAAGTAAGTAAGTAAGTAAGATCTCGTGAATTCTATAGAGATTTTGAAATCAGGTACCGTAGTAGCTGCCTATTCATAGGCGCTTACTGCTAGAATCTAGATAGGACAACATCCTCTGCAGTAACCGTAACTATTAAATTACTGTCAGAAACGGTAGTGGAGTGAGCGATAAAAGATTAATTTTGAAATTTAATTATAAAACCAAAAATAAATTCCAACCAAAAAGACCACACCAATATAATCCAGAATATATAAAGTTAATATTGGCTAATAAGGTTACACATCTCACAGATTCTCACCAGCACAGTAGTTAAAATTTAAACTGTACAGTAGCCTAATTATTGTTTCTGCAGCACTTCGAGGTCAGGCACTGCGTCTTACATTACTGAGCTTTTCAAATCACCCTCTTCTTCTGCTGCTCATCGCCTGCTCCGCTCCACTGATCAGAAGAATGTTTATGTCCCCAGATCACGCGCTGCTCTTACTCAGCATCGGGCTTTTGCAGTGACTAGAACCTCCCTCTGGAATGCCTTGAACCCATCCATTCGGGAATCACTTCTTACTCCCTCGCTCTGCCCAATGCGAAAGCTAAAGTCTCACTACTTTACCCTGCGACTCCAATGCCAGGAGCGCCTCTGAGTAGAAATAGAATCGGCGCTATACTAATGCCACATTACATTAGCAAAATCCAACGATTCAAAATTTGAATGGTTCTAGTCTGCGTCACTGCTTCCTCAAACTCAAGTATTTAATTCTACCCATTTGGATTAATTATTACATCCACCGAAACATGTAGACGTGGACTTTGTATTCAGTTTTTGCCAAATGAAGTATTTGTGTCCAGGTCACTTCACCGGGTGTGTCCATTTGGACAAAGCAAGTAGCACTTTAAAACGCCCTTTTTCGATCAAAACTTGTTGCGATCTGCGTTGTTCAGCGCCGATGGACATAAGAGACCAGACGACCTCAATCATCTCATAAGGCGATTGTACAGAGGCTGATGGCTGATACTGCAACCGCCCTGTGTATACGATGTGTGTTTTAGCGACGGGGGCGATTATTGGGATCAGTGTGGCCTGCGCTGTGGCTGGAATCGCTCTGATCGCCGCCATCTTCTACGGCCTCTACCGCAAATCGCACAGAAGGAGCGCCGACGACCACGGAAGAAGCAGCTCCTCCTATCCCCATGCGGGACACACGGTGAACGACCCTCATCCGGCAACTGTTACCCTTGTGCTTAGCGAGTCAGACACTGGTCGTCGTTGATTACGTACTCCTCCTTTGAAGCACTTAGCTGCTCGGTGGATGGTGATGATGATGCTCTGTTGAGACATGCTCTGCGATTATTCAGATTTCAGACTGATGACTAGTGCGCTATTTTTGGACGCGTTTTAAATTGAATATTAGATATATTAGTTCATCCGACGTCTGTCTGAAGTTTAGTTGGCAGCAAATCGACATCTAAGGAATATCTTAACGTCTTAAGCAAGTCTTGCGTTAGCGTCCTTTAATTAGTCTAATAATGCTTGCATCGTGTGATGTTTCGCTCACGTTTATCAATACATTGAATGGAATTCGGGTTTTTATAGAATCAAGAATTTAGCAGAAATTGTAAATTATTGCAAATGGGTCTTGCGGGAGAGGAAATAAATAGCGCTCACGGAGGAATTTGAAAAGTTGGGTTTTCCTGGTTTTAGCGCACGGATTACATGACTGGCGCTGAGCCAATGGGACCCCCAAAGTACTCGGATGTTCCACCTGCCTATGGACTAACGACGACGACGACCACCATCAACAGCAATCCGGTCTACGAAGACCTCGATCATCACGGCGGAGTCATTCCGCCGACCTACCACCAGACGACATTCACAACAGCTCCCTACAACGGCCAGAGTCACTCATCCGTCACCCACTACGACAACGCCACGCATACACTACGCTAGTACACAACAACAACAACGCAGGTCACCTGTAGTGGTCACCTGACAACACCTGGAATGGACATATGCTGAGGGTGATGAAAGACGACGATTGGCTTCACTATGACAGACCATGAACGCATGCATTGTATTAAAGGTAGCAGCAGCAGCAGCAGCAGCTGTGATGTCCTCAATTACATGGATCATCACAAAAGACACAATATGCTCTCATTCCGGCAACGATGTCTCCATCTCTGTACTTCTGTGTATTTGCCATCTCACTGTTCTCATCGTCTAATCCCGTTTAACTTATTTGAAATAATATTTGCATTTCTTAAATCGCCTAAGAATAATTTTGACGCCTAAGAGTTCTTGCATCGTCAGCTGCTATTGGCGTGTGTGTGTGTGTGTGTGTGTGTGTCTTTGTGGTCTAGAGTAGGCATTTCCGATTTTAGAAAAGATTTCCTCTGAGAAAACATCGTCCACTCTAGGATTCCGTCCATTAAAAACCGTCGCCTTTTAGACTCTGTGATCATTTCGTAGTAACTATACTGTATACTGATAAACGATTTCCATTAGATGACGGATATAAAGTACATTGAATCTGGACATCCGATAGATGATGTATGTGATTGTCTTATAAATACTTTAATGATCATGAGAATGTTGACATTCAATGCGAGATCTTCTATGACATTGCATACTGAGAATGAGTTTTCATCCATTCACTTTAGGCCTAACATTAATTCATCAATTTCGATGGCGCTGCTGCTGCTTTGATCTATCATAACGATGGTCCACTATTCGGATAGAAAAAGGAAAAACAGAAAGAATGAAAGAGGTTATCGCAGTGATAAGGCCAACTATAAAGTCATTCAGAAGAGGTGCTATAAGCTATAATTAAAACTAACAGTGATCGCAAAAATGTAAATAATAAGTGGCCCTTAGTAATGATAGTAGTAGTAGTAGGGTAACACCGGGTAATTTCGGCACTCAGGTAATTTCGGCACCCCGAGATCTAGTGTGAATATATTAATTTTTTACCACAGGCTATAGTATAACGTCATCACTATGTCTGCCGAAGTTAGACGCAAGTTGAAAATATGGCCTAAACTACTATTATTCCAGCCAGGTTGGTCATTTATCAGAATGTGCTGTTTTCTTAACATTTTTCTTGTTTACAAAAAGCGATTCTTTCTTAGACAATTGATCTGTTCTTTAAGCGTAGATGTTTTTCTACTAGGAAAATTTAAGACAAATCAAATGGTGAGCAATAATAACTGCAGAACAGCATGTAATTTCTGCGCAGTTACGTTTTGTAAGTAGGCAGCAAAGTGGGTAATTTCGGCACAGACGCGTAAGGTTATTCCGGCAGTGCCGAAATTACCTTCTCTGAGATGCCGAAATTATCAGCATTCTCATAGCCTATCACTCAACCTCTCTGCTTCCACTCTCTACGTCGCGCAGACTTAAATCATGGGCGACTCAAGCCGTCCGAAGCGGTGACGTTATGCTCAGTGGCCTGAAGAGACAATGAAGTTGGCGGTCAATGCAGTCCTTGTTGACGGTAAACCGAAGAAGACTGCTGCTAAGCAGTTTGGTATACCTCGGCAAACTCTGCAAACTCTACGTTAAGAGACTCCTTGCAACTGATGGAGGCGTCGAGAAACTTCATGCAGGACGTCCAACAACATTGACACGAGAACAGGAAAATGAGTTGGAACAGGTTTTACTAAGCATGGCCAACAGGCTGTTCGGTCTATCGCCGAAGATTGTGAGAGAGCTTGTTTTTAGCTATTGTGAGATAAATTGTATTGATCACAGATTCAACACCAATGAGAAGACAGCTGGCAGAGATTGGTTGGGAGATGGTGGGAGGGTTCATGAAACGACACCCGCTGTTGTCGGTGAGAGTGGCAGAGGCTACGTCAATCCAAAGAGCCATTGGTTTTAACTGAGCGAAAGTCAACTGGTTTTTTGAGGAATTACAGAAGGTAGTGTTTGACAACAGTGATAGCCAATTGATACCAGCTGTCAATCAGCGTGGATCTATAACAGCTATTGCATCTCTTGCTAAAGAGTTACGTGCTAGGCCTAATCAACCTATCACGAGTTTTAGTGGCAGGTGAGACAGCTTCTAAAACTCCGCTCAGCGGCCGGGAAAGAATAAGAAAAGTTCCTCACGCAGAGACTTTGACAGGATCACCATATAAAAATCAGTTTGAGATAGCGACTAAATCTCCCTATGTTTAGATCTGGGCAGAATGCACAGTTGAGTATGCTGACACTTCTGATCCCAAATATTGTGAACATTGGGTTACATGCAAAGGATGCTCCAAACGATATCACATATCGTGTGGGGAAAACTGTGGAATCTTTGACAATGACGAATCATATAACTGCAAAGGTTGTATCAACTGACAGTAAATTTAGTCGATTGCCAGAACAGAAACTGAAATAATGTTACTGTTCTTTTGCATTTAACTCTACTTCGTGCCACAAGAGCCCCAGCATTCGTTCAGGAGCATAATCGGTTTTTCAAGTACTGTGCCTAAGTACATTATATTTGTTGAAAATAAAAGAATTAAGTTAGCCTAAATTAAAATTCGGCACATTTTAAAAAAGATATTAGCCGTTAATTCTTAGGCTATATAGCCTATCACTGTGTAAATTTATCCATACGGGTTAATTTAACCCCAATATCTGGAGTACTGGACCAACTTTGGCCCCAACACTAAAAACATTTAATTGCAAAATTCAGAATCTCTGTTATTGTCTAAGGTTTCTCAGACTGTATCTTGCGAGATGCAAATATAGGCAATATCATTCTCGAGTCGGCCTACTTACAACTGTTCTGTTTGATCACAAGTTGGCTGTAGATAATTTCGGCACGGGGTGCCGGAAATACCCTCTAGCTGTGCCGAAAATACCAGCAGTGCGGGTAATTTCGGCTTTTCGAACCTCCACCAGACTTAAAATAGTTACAATATTGTAATATAATATCAAGTTTTCTCGTGAATTTTCAGTAGCCAGGATGTTCTTCTAACATATTCAACAAAAGCAGTTGTTCAGAAAGGCATATTGCCAAAAATTCTGAACAAAATGCTTAAGGTGCCGAAATTACCCCAAATTACCCTACTAGTAGTAGTAGTAGTAGTAGTAGTAGTAGTAGTAGTAGTAGTAGTAGTAGTAGTAGTAGTAGTAGTAGTAGTAGTAGTAGTAGTAGTAGTAGTAGTAGTAGTAGTAGTAGTAGTAGTAGTAGTAGTAGTGGTGGTGGTGGTAGTATCAAATCATGGATGGTATCTAATCACTTAATGTTAAATCCTACAAAGACCTAGTTACTATGGCTGAGGAGTGCATGAATAAAAGGAAACGCCTGGTCAGTGGCACACCTTTTGCACTCGATGTTGTAGACGTTGTGCCAACTGCAGCAGCAGCAGCAGCAGCAGCAGCAACTCGTCTCTTCGATGTCCCTATCGAAAAGACGCTTTTCTTCAACAGTCACACCGATATTATTATTATTATTATTATTATTATTATTATTATTATTATTATTATTATTATTATTATTATTATTATTGAGACAACTTATAGCATACATGTAGGTAAAGTGCCAAAGGCAAAGCGCCGTTGAGAAGGCAGACATGTCAGAGAGGATACTCAGGATAGGAAGCAGATGGGCGATGTTAAAAATCCACTCTTAAGATGAAAAGAAGCACAGTGCATATGGCCTATTGCCATTTCGATCAAGATTCAAAACCATTTCTTAAATCTTGCTGTTACCAATGGTTACTTGCCCTTGGTTATTTCACGGTGGAAGAGTGCTTCATTGTAGCCTATTACAGTTTTAGCCAAGAAATTGCAAGATTTAAGAATGTAAGTCCGGAAATTTTAAACATTTTGCGCACAATTTCGTTCGTGACATTTTGTCCGCGGACCTTTTTTCCGGCCACGTTAATTAATAACTTGTGCAGTTGTACTGTATGAGCAAAATCAACAACATGAAACAGGCTACTACGAGCTTTGTAGAGAGCTTCGAAAGCAGAGTTAAATGGTATGTAACAAATAATAATATATGCAATTTTCAGAGTTGTGACCAAGATATGGGGGCCAGCATAGGCGGCGATCTGCAACAAAACTTGTGGGTGTCCACTGTCCAGACTTCCCTTTTAACGTCCGTTGATGCCCCCGGAAATTTTCTAAAGTTTAGAAGTCAGCAAGTAGTAATTAATTAATAATAATATTCTATATTAAAAGACGCCACACACATTGATGATGATAATGATGATGATGATGATGATGATGATGATTACGATGATGATGATGATGATGATGATGATGATGATGATGATGATGGTGATGATGATGATGATGATGATGATGATGATGATGATATAATGTCCAAAATTTCAAAATTTGCTGATGATACCATGCAAACTGTGGACAGAGTGATAGCGAAGCAGAGGCAAAACTTTTACAACAAGACCTAAACAGACTGTCTCAGTGGTCAGTGGACTGGCAAATGCTTTTTATTAGAGATAAATGCTCTGTGTGATGCATATTGGGAAGAAGGGAGCGTATCATAACTTTAAGCTATTTGGGAAGGGACTAAAGGGGCTGTCCATTAATTATGTCAACAATTTTTGAGCAACTTTTGACCCCCTCCCCTTGTGAACAACTGTCAACTTTCACTTACCCCCCCCCCCATAATTACGTCAAAAACTTTTGACCCCCCTCCAAGATCAATGACAAGTCCCAATAACAAGGTTATTATTTGCGGTGATGACCATTTTCTCCCTTTTTTGCTCATAGAGTGTCAAAATGTGGTGGTGATGACCTTTTTAAAACCTTTTTTGCCATGCTTTTTCCATTATAATAAGTAGTATTCCATAAAATTTCCTATTTTTTGATTATTTGTAAAAAGTGAAATTGTTGACGTCAACTTCACTGTTTATACGATTTGATTCTGAGATTAGTCAAAGCGTTTTGATAAATTCACCCAACGTCGAATTAGATTTAAACTATGGAATAACAAGTACATGTTTCCACTAAATTTTGACATTTCAGTTCACTTAATTTAGACAACGTATTTCTAACGTACTGAACTTTTATCGTACGCATATTATAGTCTACGTAGGCCTATAGTGTCATCAAAAATACAATATACGTACTGTATAATACGAGTACGTATGGTCGAATCTTGGTCAACGCCCACATGATCGCCCCCTATGGGAAGTAGTAACCAGCCCCTTAGAAGGCTTTTGCTAGGGCGCCACGGAAGGTTTTTGAACGAGTGGTTTCACATTTTGCAAAGCGCGCACGCAGAATGACATCAGTCGGTTTTCCCCTTAGGCAAGACGGAGGCTCCGCCTACAAATCGTTGATGTAGCGCACATAGTAAATGGTCGACGAGGGTTTTGTCGTTTTATGTGGATTGATGATGTTGATCATTGCGACATTACCACAATAACATTTCAGTACAATTTACAACTGTTCCACGAGGTATTACTAGTTGACTGAATGCATAGAATAATTAAATTCAACATTCATTTTAAGTGTTTGCATTTACATTTACATCTTTCCAAGCCGTTTTCGTTACACTGCATGTACATCATTTTGCATAATAGGCCTATTGTATATATATTTACGTATTTGGGGTGATCTGCACTTTTTCAGTTATTTCAATCCATATCAACGGCTTCTTGTCGCTGTCTTTGTACTCGTCGGTACGACTGTCCCATTGAATCGATCGACGGGAATCCACCTCGCTTAGAATTATTAAGTTGAACTCGCTTTTGTACTTCGTTATTATAATTTTGAGATACGAAAACGTAGACATTTGTTTTGTTTACCATCGTTTTGGCGTCCTGACGGTTGAAGGAAGTGGCGCCTGATTGGTTGGTGAATCCGAATGCACTTCGTGTGAAATGAACGCCAGATACAGTAATTTCGAAGTCTCGTGAAACAACGCGTACCACTCGACCCCCACCCCGCCCCCCCCCACACTCGCCAGGCGCTCACTGTATGCACGTGGCCCATTAGCCATTAGTAGCCTACGGCTTATCACTCAGGCGGTCTATGCGGGAACGTGAAACCGCCGCTCGTTCAAAAACCTTCCGTGGCGCCCCAGCTTTAGATTTAGAAGAAGACGATGTACATAAAGGCTTGCATAAGGCTTAGCAGCGGCTCGGTGGTTACGAGGAATCGGTCGAATTATTAGGAGTCCCACATTTTAATGGACAATCGATCAGAGTAGAGTTTCGAAAACGTCTTTTGTTCAAAGGTCGAGTTGCGAGACAAGAGAACTCTTATCTGTATATCGCTGATCGACTGAAGAGGAAGAAAGGCAAAGTGTTTTCTTGGCTCTTATCTCCGTTCTGCGTGATAAACGGACCGACCAGTTCTTCATGGCGCAGTTCGTACCAGGTGCTGATCGATCAGTAGAAGGCAATCTGAATGACGAAGTTTCCATGACGAGACCCAGTAAGCAAACGACGACGACGACGACTCAAAGTCCCTCCAAACGACGCACGTCATTAGCGGTCAATGGCTGTCGATCGAAGATCAATTAGCCTTATTCTGTGCGATGATTGAATCGGAATAATTGTCAGACGCGATCCGTTTGTTGACGGTTTTCTTCTTTCGTCGAAAGTCTGGACCTTTTTTAGAGCAACGCAGGGAAATCATGAAGTTGGTCATCTGCCTTTTCTGCTGTATTGGAGCATCATTGGTCCTGAAAACAGTGGATGCGGGATACGACATGAGTAAGAAGATTCAGACTTTTAATTTAGCATATTAATTTTATACTGGTTCATTTGCGACTGTGTAGGCCTCTAGGCCTACTGCTCAGGAATAGAGGTCTTCGTTGGGACATTGTCTAGAAAGGATAGGCATAGGCCTACATATAGGGGGTAAGTAAGTAAGTAAAATCTCGTTAACTTCTATAGCGCTTTCAAAAGAAGCACCGAAGTAGCTCCTTATTCCTATACGCTTATAAATAGTGTGTTGCGAAATTCCGTCTTTGGCCACAAATCAAAACAAATGAACAGAAAACATTTTCTGTTGAAAGAAGGCCTTAAGATCCTCAAAAGTAACTCGAATGAAATGGAACTTTTCGGCCGGTGATGTTGACGTCCCATCTTTAGGCCTACTGGGTCGTGCAGAGTTAATCTTAACAGGCAGATTCTGTCTTATGAAGTAAAAGAAACTAATCAAAAGCAGACTTGGTGTCCTCGAGGCCTTGGCCTTGGCCTACTGGCTGTCCTTGGCCTTGGCCTCCTCGAATACAAGTCCTTGGCCTTGGCCTCGGAATACAAGTCCTTGGCCTCGGACCTGATGTCCTTGGCCTTGGCCTCGCGTGTAAAGTCCTTGGCCTTGTATTCGAGACCAAGCCCTCACACCATTGGCAAATTTTGGCTATTTTTGGGCAAATTTTACATTTATTTATTTAGTTAGTTAGTACATTATTTCTTCATTTCATGGGGGCAAAAATCAAACTTTGTAGTGTAAAGGTCTACACTGAGGTCCTCGGCCTTGGCCTCGGCCTCGAACCTGATGTCCTTGGCCTTGTCCTTGGTCCTGTTGGCCTTGGCCTCGGACCTGCTGTCCTTGGCCTTGGCCTTGACCTCGTGTTAAAAGTCCTTGGCCTCGCCTTGGCCTCGAAAGTTGTGGCCTTGACTCCAAGTCTGATCAAAAGGTCTTATATCAAACTTCTAGATTAAGCACCTGAAGTGTTCGTATTTTCGCATAGGGCGTATTATTATTGCATGATTGTTGATGCACGTTAAATCATTTACACTTACAGAGTGAAGAAACGTAAGTGCAGAGCAAGTCAGAAGTGAGCAACTTCTTCAAGGTCGCAACGCAGCTGATAGGGTGAGGTTCGAACCCACTACCCTCCGGTTGCGTGTCCAGAATTCTATACGGCTACTCCAATTAAGGCACCCCACGTTAATGACTGCGCACAAATTGAGAGACTGATCTTGATTGCATGTATTCGAATGCATTTGAATATTCTTGATTTATAAGGAAATAGATTTAATGATGATGCGCTGTTTTAGCCTACATTCAGGACGAATGTTCGTTGAATAAGACGATCACTCTTGGTCAGAATGGATGGAGTCTGTACGGCTTCGTAGACGCCACTTCGAGGGAATGCTATGAACACAACAAGACCTGTTCCGTCACGCTGAGCGCCAAACCCGGTCACCATGTCACCATGAGGTTTCAGTGGATGTCCATTGCATGTCCCTCAGACTACCTGAATATCACCGGAGATACGAAGTCGAGTGAGTCAACGAATGCACATTCCTTAGAATAGTACGCTTTAAGTTATAATATTGGTGGAACTAAAAACGCAAGTTAGGTATTTCCACGTTTACGCCGGTTGCTCAAGTAATAATAATAATAATAATGTGATTTTAAGTGGTTTAGGAGGCTAAGTAAGCCTGTGTGAAAACCACTCGAGCAATGGTGAGCCTGCCTTTTATTGACAAAATGCAGACAAGACGCCAAAATTCCAGACCACAAAGAAACTAACGGAAAACAACTACGGCTACAGCAGACTGCAACGCACCATGCATAGACCTACACACAGTAATAATTCCATTAGCGTTTTGTGACTAGCACAGTTGAAACGTACAATTCACACAACAATAGTTTTAGACAACCTTCCAGAAAACCGCTGTTAGAAAATACATTATTCCCGCTGCTGGATTCCCCGCGGGAGTTTTTCCAATCATTGGCTGGCGGTGACAGCCACTTTTAGGTAGGATCCATGGACTCAACATTTTCAACTACTGCGATTATCGGAGTTCTCATCAGAGACCGACTGGATCCACACTCCATTCATCCTTCCGAATCCTGTTACTGTAAAGATCACGACCCTCAGCCGATCTATCCTACAATCCTCATCTCTAGACTCAGCAGCAACGGATATGTACGAGGCCCAACGCCAACGATTTAAACAAAGGCCGATCCAGCGGTACATGTAGAGGCACAGAAGCAGTGGTGTAACGTGTGGGTGGGGGGCACTTTGTAGAGTGCCCCCGGGCCCCGGGTGAAGGGGGGCCCCAGAGAGTGCTTGACGACCTTTTTTGCTCGTCAGCAGTGTTAAGGGGCCACCATATCAAGGATGCCCCCCGGGCCTCCAAAGGTCACGCTACGCCACTGCACAGAAGCACTGGGAGTAGGAGCACAGAGGTAAAAAGACACCTCGACATAGATGGGGCATATAGAGGCACAGGGGCTCCCTCACAAACTCACCCCAAGTATTTTTATTTGCCAATTTCTCATCATGGATGCGCAGAGCCCAAGTGATCTATCTATAAAGCAGAAGAGTTTCGTCATTTCGTCCATTTCATAAATTTCTACAACGCGTATCGGTTCTTGTGGAGGGCGGGGCAAGACAGAATGGGGAATGGAATGCAAATTGCCTCCCCCAACTGAATTCCTGCATCCGCCTCTGCAGGATTAAAACCGGAATCGATGACGCTGTTGTTTTCCAGAATGATATCATTCATGATAATGTGATTTAAAGAAGTCTATGAGGCTAAGAAAGCCTGTGTGAAAACCACTGAAGTAACCATCCGCGTTCAATAACCTAGTTTTCCGAGATAGCCTTTGAATCCGTTTACTGTTTCAACTGTCATTCCCACCTCGTCCAAACTGTCATACGTCAGTCTTCTTCACGCAGGGCTCTGTCGCTGGTTCGAGAGCATTACGTTTGAATAGGTTGGGTTAGGATGTGGGTTCGATTCCAGGGGAAGGAGATTATGCATCTCAGGCCATATTGGCCGAGTCTGGGCAGCGATTAAAGCCGATGGCATTATTATCAAAGCGCCACATAAAACATTCATTCTTGTGTGGAATTATTAGGCGAGAGAGTGATGAACCACAAGAATTGTAGAAATTGCAGTTGTTCGAATGTTTCCAGGCATTTACTGTGAAAGCAGCACTCCTCCGTTTTCCATCTACTCTTCGTCCAATTGGGTGCATTTGAGTTTTGTAACAGACAGCAAATACTGTTCGGCTGGATTTCGTCTCTACTACACTTCCTATCACTACGGTAATTAAGCGGTCACTTAATGTGCATTGACATCACTTCATCTGCTGCGCAACCCGTGTGTGTGTGTGCCTATGTGTGTGTGTGCCCTATGTGTGTGTGCGTGTGCGTATGTGTGCGTGCGTGTGTGTGTTGAACAGCTTGTGAAATTCCCCAATCCGGTTCTCGAACTGAGCACACAAATTCCTGCCCCGTTCATGAAGCAAGTTAAGTCTTTTGAATATGTCGAAAAGTGCTTGAAAATATTTCACTGTCTCTCAGACAAATTTTTGAAAAGTTGAATGAGTGACAACCATCCCCTTAGCAGTCCGACTGTCAGTAACTTAATGGCAATGCGTGTGTGTGTGCGTATTTTGTGTATTTAGGGAATGTTCTGAGAACGAGTTTCGCTGCTCGTTTGAGGGACGCTGTATTCCGAATGAACTGAAATGCGATTCTTACGACAACTGCGGAGATTGGTCGGACGAAATGAGTGGAGCCTGTGGACTGTGTAAGAATCAGCTGCTTAATCTTATAACTACAAAGAAACTAAAGCATTTCACGAACTTCTTCTGTTCGTTTGGTTGTCTGTGCGTGTCGTTGTCGGTTGTCTTTCGTTTTGAAAAGGAATTGTGTCTTCAGCTGCGAATATTAACTGCATTTGATTCTATCTTCGCCCCTTCGTTCTCTCTCTCTCTCTCTCTCTCTCTCTCTCTCTCTCTCTCTCTCTCTCTCTCTCTCTCTTCTGCAAATGCTATTTTCTCGCGTTATATGTTTTCATAGTTAGGCCTGCGCAATTATTGTATTTTGATGAATAATTTTGAAATGAAAGCTAACGAAGAAGAGGAGGAGAACCTGGTTGGACGTAGACTGGCGGCTGTTTCTGTGTTCTAGCGACGGCTGCCGTTGTGTCGATCAGCGTGTCCTGTGCTCTCGTGGGAATCGTTCTCATCGCCTGCATCTTCTACTGCATCTGCAACAAGAAACACAGCAGCGCTTCATCCGTCGACGGTCGACGGATGAGGAGCTCCTCGAGTCCTGCAAGAAACGCCGTAAGCTTACGACCTCCGCCGCCGCCGCCGCCGCCGCCGCCGTATACATTAGGAAACCATTAGCCACGGCCCAGCGGTCAAGCACCCAGTGTTTAATCTAGACTCTCCTAGACTCCGGGGGGAACTGACAAAGCCGGGGGAATTCTGCTAGGGGCTGCTGTTTGTTCATGTAGTATGCCAAAATTTCCGGGGAATTTGAAATTTCCGGAAGGAAGGGCAATTTTCCCCGGAAACGACCCGGGGGGAAGAGCAATTCCCCCCTCCGAAATGGTCTAGATTAAACCCTGCAAGCACCGTCATAAAACATAATTGTGTTCATATGGGCACCATCTATAGGCTGTCCAACTGGCAGTGGCGTAACCACGCCCGGGCAATTACGGGCAATGCCCGGGTTACTTTGCTTTCTGCCCGGGTTGAAAAATTTCTGCCCGGGTTGAATTTTTTTTAAAAATTATGCTTTTAGTATTTGGATAAACTTGCTTTTGCACTGCCATGTACGTTAATGTTATTGCAATACTATTCTAATAGTCTAAAACTAGTGTCTGGAAAACGTGTTTCACAGGTGACAGGTATCAGCTAGAAGTGCAGTAATTACTACAGTCATTGTTTGGCATGTATATGTATCTACGCGATATATCGAATTTCAGTTATGGCGGTAATCGCCTGTCCCTATGGACCATTCAATCCATGGACAACTATTAGTCTATGTTCAATCCCTCTGCATCTTCCTCTACCGAAGTGGAAGCTAGGTGCAGTGTAAGGTGATAATTGTTGCTCTGGCCGTGGCTGACTGATACCAGGGATAGCAGGCATATGAAGTGGCTTTGACCTCTGCGCTCCAAAGACCCTCGTTGGTTCGGGTCGACCCGCCTTAGAAGCAAATTGCATCTGCTTTGAGATTTGACCTTTTGACCCGAGAGGGTACTCCGAGTCCGATTTCCATGCGTATTTGGTCGGAAACGGTAAGGTCAGCAGTCTCAGCGCCCGGCAACAAGGTACATTGACATTAAGAGAGCATTCCTAAAATTCCTTTGTATACAATATCAGAGCAGGTGGGTTTGCTTTAAGAGTTGACTCTTATTACAAGGTCCGAAGTTCGCGCCAAGAGTAAATTTATTGTTTTACTCACAATTTCGCGTATAGTCAGATTCTTGAAAGGCATAGTTTCACGGATACAGCGTCTGGATTGCAAACGCTGTCTGCGTTTGGATTTCTCAAGAATTCTAAAGAGCTGAACATAACTGACTCATGCTTAGTAACATCAGATGAAGTATGCCAAACTATTTCTTCGTCGATTGCAGCTAGTCATAATTCGCCAGACAGTTAAAATATCGGCGTCGTTGCGAACTCTAGAAATGACCAGAATAAACAGTCTCAGCCTCTGAATAAGATCCCAGAGGACATTGCCAGAGAACTAGATAGCCCAGTGTAGCCTAAATTGCACACATACACATGGAAATATTTTGGAGCAAAGAAATTGGTCAAACGTCGTTTCCAAAGTTACTATATTGCAGAAACTAACCTATGAGGAAAGGCTAAATCACTGTGGATTGACAACCCTGGAAAAAAGAAGAGAGAGAGAGGGGATTTGATCGAGACATACAAAATACTAAGAAACAAAGTGGAAATGCCAAGAGAAAGATTTTTTACAATGAAGCAGTATGATAGAACCAGAGGACACAACATGAAACTGTTCAAGAAACGGGTTGGGAGACATAAACAGCATTTTTAGTGCAAGAGTGGTGGACAGATGGAATGAACTGGATGAGGGGATAATGGTTTACAGTTTACAGTTGTAGCCATTACTGGCTACAACTGTAAACGAGTTCAAAATAAACCTCAGTAGTCTAGGGTATTAGATTGGACGGGAACAACAGTGGTTCTCACACAGGGCAGTCCCTACTGAACCACTTTAAACCTTGTTATATTATATTAGAATCTTCATGGTTAGCTACTGCTGTCCAGCAGGATGCTGCGTATTAAGCTTCTGTTGTCGTTACCAGAGCAAGGAAAGCGCACCATTTGGTGTACCTGCAACGGATCAAAGGTAGGGGCCTATGGATTCACTCTTTGAAATTCATCTGTTGAGCACTTGCGTTGCCTCGTGGAATGGGATCAGTTTAAAATCCTCATGTTAATTTTTTAAAATATTTTTGTTGAGTGACTGTCCACAAATTACGTAAACAAAAGAGGAAGGAGTTTGAAAAATGTGACAACTGTTGATAAGGGGGAGGGGTTAAAATTCGCCCAAAAATTGCTTGCTTAATTTATGGACAGCCCGTGGTCAGCTGCCCGGGTTACATTTTGACTCTGGTTACGCCACTGCCAACTGGTCAACTGTCTTAACTGCAACTTAAGCAGTGATGGGCACTAACTAATTTTTTAAAGTTAAACTTTAACTAAACTTTTTTGGAAATCAAGCAGTTTAACTTTTTAAGTAACTAACTTTTCACTGTAGTAGTTTAACTTTAACTGATAACTAATTAAAAGAAGTTTAACTTATGACTTTAACTTTTAACTTTGACATGAGCTACTGAGCTAGTAAAACTGAAGCTGCAACGAACACGATTTACGATTATAATTTCATATAGCACAATTTTTACAATAAATATAATAATAATAATAATAATAATAATAATAATAATAATAATGATAATAATAATAATAATAATAATAATAATAATAATTCATAATTGAAACAGGTAATTATGCGGTTGACATGAAAAAGTAGAGCCTACGCGTGACTTAGCCTGTGCTGAAAGTGGCATAGAATCTCAATAACTCCAGTTTAACTATTTGCCAGTTAA
The DNA here is from genome assembly GCA_018105865.1 of Metaphire vulgaris. Classification (NCBI taxonomy): domain Eukaryota; kingdom Metazoa; phylum Annelida; class Clitellata; order Crassiclitellata; family Megascolecidae; genus Metaphire; species Metaphire vulgaris. The sequence continues at coordinate 210,059 of CM030836.1, read as the reverse complement.
CTAAAAAAAATTCAGTTTAACTAATGCCTTAACTAAACTTTTACCCAACCAGTTTAACTTTTGATGCAACTAAAAAAAAGTAGTTTAACTAAAAGTTAACTAATTTTTAGTTAACTTTTGCCCATCACTGAACTTAAGACAACGCATAGATGATGATGATGATGATGATGATGATGATGATGATGATGATGATGATGATGATGATGATGATGATGATGATGATGATGATGATGATACGATCATCATCATCATCATCATCATCATCATCTATGCGTTGTCTTAAGTTGCAGTTAATCAGTTAATTGCACTCATCATCATCATCATCATCATCATCATCATGGTTTGGCCCGGGGGGAAGGGCAATCCCCCGGAAACGGCCTAGATTAAACCCTGCAAGCACCGTCATAAAACATAAAAGTGTACCGTTGGCGCCCCAACACTGCTGACGAGCAAGAAAAGGTTGTCACATCGTTCTCTCGGCACCCCTCTCCTACGAGCAAAAAAGGTCGACGCACTTCCTTCTTCTTATTTATTATGTATTTGACTGTTTAACTTACCCCCCAAAAACGCGATTTTGGAGACCCCTCACCTCGGCGCCCGTGGGCATATGCCCCCACCTGCCCCCAGTGTTTTATCCAAACTCCAGATCTTTTGGGGGGAAATTGAGGCTTTCGGGGGGAATCGACTTGGTTGGAGGGGAAAGACACAGTTCAATGCAAAATTTGTGTAAGTGCTGGGATTGGGAGGGGGATTTTGAGGGTTTTGGGGGGGGATCTCCCCTCCTAACAGGCCTGTATAAAACACTGCCTGCCTTCCTTCGCTACGCCTCTGTGTCCTTGTACATTGTCTGTTTGATTTGTGCAGACGGCGCCTATGGGATTCACCGAACCGATTGGTCCCCCGAAATACATCGACGCCCCTCCCCCTCCTACACATGCACCACCGGCAACGGAATCTACGCCGGACTCTACGAAGACCAGGATCAAATCCACCCACCACCCTACCAGTCGACATTCACAACAACTCCATACAGCAGCAACAGCAGCAGCAACAGTCAGTCACTCACGTGCAACAACGGCAACACTCCTCGGCTCAATAACAACGAAGACAACAGCAACGCCGATCGCTCTTAGATGCTTAGACTCTTAGTGAGCGATAAAACAGACAGAAAAGAAGGCGACGGAAACATTAATTAAGAGACGCACGCCGCTCGACCGCGCTCTTTGTGCGCCGGTGACAAATAATAATAATAATAATAATAATAGTGTTACTCTTGACGTTATCTGCGTTCGGCTCTGATTACTTCTTCTTCTTCTTCTTCAGCCATCTGCACTCCCAGTGGAGCATAGGCCACCAACAAGATCCTTCCATTTCTTCACTCGATCTGCTGCCAGGCGTTCTAGTTCACTCCAGGTGTATATCCATTTTCTTTATGCTCTTTTTATAACGATCTTTTCCATGTGTTTCACGGTCTTTCTCCTTTTCTTTTCCCTTGGCAGCTCCATGTCAGCATTTGTCTTGTGATGCTTTCAGTTGGTTTTCTAAGAGTAGCCTATGTCCTATGTCCATTTGCTTTTTGGTTTCTTCTGCTCAATCGGTTCTTGTGATGTCTTTTACCCTAGTTTTTCATTGCCGATTTTCGGCCACCAGATCTCTGTGATTTTCCGTAAGCATTTATTTACGAAGTTTTGTAATTTTGTTGTAACACTATTGATTGACTTCCAACTTTCCGAGCCACAGAGATGTCAGCTGACGTTACATTTGAATTGAATATGCGCAACTTAATAGTCTGTGCATTGGTCATTTGCTTTGATTTCCATCGGTTTTGCAACATACTGAAGGCCGCGCCTGTGCAGCTGTTTTTCCAATCCTTGCTTTAACATCTTCTTCTGTTCCACCTGTGGTTGACATCACACTTCCTAGATATGTGAACCAGAGGCGTAGCCAGAACTTTGATTTGGGAGGGCATAAATATTTTGGGGTATAAACCTTAACTATAAACCTTATAAACTACATATAACCACATATAAATCACATAAAAAACTTTAAGTTAGACTGATTTGGGGGGCATATATACTGATACACCACTCGTCGCTACGCCCCAGATGTGAACTTGGGAACATATTCAATTTCCCCGGACCCCTGCGACTAGTTCCAGTTTCTGGTCTTCTTGCCCTTTATCATCATTGCCTAGGTTTTGGCTTGATTAATAATTAATCCTATTGAATGGACAATTCCCTCAAGATATTTTATTTTTATTTTCATGTGGTACAGACTGGGATAACAGTGCTAAGTCATCCGCAAAATCGAGTTCATCCAATTGTGCACCTTGTATCCATTTAATGCCACATTTCTTCTGTGACTTTCTTCATTATCCAGTCTATTACAAGTAAGAACAGAAGAGGAGATAATTAATGCATTCGGGAACATACAGGTACGGCGTTCCCACACCAGTTTTTGTTGAAGAGTAAAAAGGTATGAGTTCCCAAACCTTTTTTCCTAGAAAAAAGCCCTGACGGTAACTATGCTATGTATACCCATGCCATGTATTTACATTACTGATTTGACTGATCTAAAAATTGATATATATGCTTAAGTACACATTTCTGTTGGTTAAGAAAAAACTGAGGCATAATGAAGTATGTTGTAGTTACACTGATTGTAATCAATTGCAATTGTCAATTCTTGATGAGTATGAAATAAGTAAGTAAGTAAAATATTGTGGATTTCTATAGCGCCTTGGAGAGCAGCACAACAGTAGCTGCTTATTCTTAGGCACTCAGCCTTTCTTAAAATAGCTATGGGGAAGGTGTATTATCAGCCAGGCAATAGTCAACATCCAAAGGGCAGTGAGGCTAGGTTGTTACAGCTATGGAGGAAATGATTTTAGGAAAAGGAAGGATTTAAGCTTAGACCTGAAGACTTGAGGAGACAATGCAGGAATTGTAGGAAATGAGGATTCAGATTTTATTGTTTGAAAGTGTCCAAGTGTGCGAAGGGAAGCTGGGATCGAGTTCCAAAGTTCAGGTGAGGCGTATGAGAAGGCACGGTTGCAAATTTTCAGGGATGACTGATTGAGTGGGCGTGACAGAGTGAGGTAAGATGATGAACGTGTGGGTCGAGGAGGCTGAGGGGTTAATAGTGATCTAAGGTAGACAGGTTTAGATGACTGAAGTGAGCTATATGTAAGTGTTATTATCTTATATTGGATACGTTCAGTTATTTTAAGCCAATGTAATGATTTTAGTATGGGTGAAATATGGGAGAATTTAGGTGACTTAGTAACAGCACGAGCAAGTGCATTTTGTATTGATTGCAATTTGTTGGTGGAGGCTTTGGGAAGGTTATAGTAGAGGGAGTTACAATAATCTAATCTGGAGTGGACTATTGAGGTGGCAATTGTGGAGGCAGTTTTGGTATCTAGGCAAGGGTGTAGGCGGCGAAGGTCACGGCAGGCTTTTGAAAGTTGGGAGAAATACAGATTAAAGAAAGATTAGATTAATTCAGAAGCCTTACACCACCACGACTGCCCTTGTTAGGCAAAATCCTCTGCAGAGGTATAGGATCCAAATACTGGAATCGCCCGACTGCATCACCTCCTCTACATCAACACTCAAGATGCAACATGTCTGTTTGCTTTCAACACAGAAACACAGCAGAAGTGACATGCATGGAGGGTCAAAACTTAGCACGTCCCATGAGAGTTAATCACCAAAGCAGAATATTTTGCAAATATTGTTAAGAAGAAAACAATTGAAAGTCACGTGATCAGCTTCTCTAATAAAGTAGACAAGTGAAATACTAAGTAACAAAATGACCGAATTATCAAAATAATTAAAATATTGAAATTATTACAAATAATATTTTCAATACTTACTTAAACATATATAATGAACCTATTTAGGAATTTAGGCCTCTGCTAAAACTAATTCATTCTCACGAATAGAAGTACATCGACTCAACAAAATACAAAATCATCCGAACAAACACTGAGGTGAAATTTTGTGCTCAGTTGCTGCCCAAATAAGAGGCAAACGAAACTAAAACTACAGTTTTGCATCTCTTGTAAAGAACAATAATTGTGAGACTTTTGCAATAAAATGGTCGATAAATAGCAAATAAATCACGAGGAGATAAAGATTTCTGAAAAATGTTTTAATGTGAAAAGTTATCCAGAAGTTATCTTAAGGGTCAAATGCATCATTTTCATAAATTAAAATCTATTAAAACAATCAATAAACACAATAATTGTTAAATGGAAACACTAAAGAAAGAGAAACCAATTGATAAAATATTTCAAGGCAAAAAAATTTAAAATACAAAAACAAAGACAAACCACGATTGCAGACAACAAACAAGAATAATTAGAAAAGTAACAAGTATTCAACTCTTCATAAAATATAATCTAGCATAATGGACAAATCAATTGTAAAAAAAACTATACCTTAGGAAGTACATTTGAAAATACGGAATAATTATTGAAGAAATAACATCTCCAAACAATCTGAAATCTGAATAACACTAAAACATCTCTAAAACACAGCATTTTATAAAACCAATATACTTTGTACTAGTGATGTAGATATTTTAACTGCTAAACTACAATCAGAGAACTAGAAAAAGTACAGCAGCTCAAAGGCAAACAGAGCAACTTTGACACACAACACACAGCAGCAAAAAACCCAACAGCACAGGAAGTCATCACAGCATAAGATTATTGTCAATCTCTCGTGTGAAATAAACATCTGGAGATTATAACTAACAACAACATTACAAGACGTAGACACGCCCTCATCAAAAGCACAGAATGGCATTTCTCCGAATGAAGCAGAGGAGAGTCGAACAATGGAAGGACAACAGTGGACAGTTGTCACATCAAATATACACGCACTGCACTTCTTCACATTAAAAATACAAAAAGCTGTTAAACAGTCTGTGTGCATAGACGAAGGCAGTTTTGATTATTCACAAAGCAACAAATTAAATTGAATTTCCTATTCATCAGTGATTCCTACTGATACCGGTATATGTTACCAGTCATCATCACAAAGTATTTAAATAATTATGATTAAAAAACAAACAGCAATTACCATCATCTGTTAGGAGTTTAACAGCAAACACAACATTCACACAATTCGCCTACCGGTACTTTTAAATATCAACATTATACCAAATTCTTACAAAAATTAACAATATATTTACATTCTTAAAGAATTTAAATAGTACGTCTGGTCAAAGCAAATTCAGACCAGAAATTAAGAAATGAAATCTAAAGACACAAACTCGCCACAAGTGATATTTGGAAAAGGCGATCAATGACACTCTATAACAGCCACTTAAACATCGATGACTCTTTTGAAAGAAATTATTTGTAGGAAATGAGAAGAACAGAAACTGTAATTCAAAATACCTAAAAAAACACCAAGATATGTGCGATTCAATGACTGAAATACTTCAATTGTTTCATCTCAGTTCTTTTTGTTTCAAATTCTGAATTCACAATCGAACAAATTGAGTGAACCATTAAGAAACGGTTCAGGTAAAAACGGATTCAAGAGAATAGAACAGCGGCAGCAGCAGGAGTTCTTAACGCTCGACTCACCAAAATATAACTAACTATGCAAACACACACACACACACAACTATATGACAGCATCAACACAACAGAATACAAACAGAAGAGATTTAGAAGCTGCTGCTGCTGAAAAGGTCATCTCTTAAAATGTACAAGATGTGCATGAAAAGATTTCATCACACGGAGTGACTGACGTCAGCCGAAAGACAAGCGCTAAGGTCTGACTTCTTCTGTTCAGCTGTTTGCTTAAATTAATTCGAGCTTTTACATCAAAACCAATTCATGTCTCAGAACCTAACTTTTCAACACATTACATAACTGCTACTTATCTCTTTGTCTGTTCGATAGCACTTAGGTAGCACATAAAACACAACACTACTAGAATGTTTAACATTAATACACGGGAATGATAAGCAATCAATAAGCATCATCTGTACTCTCAAACAGGTAAATAGAAAAAGTTTCTCACATTTTAATCATTTTCAGTCAAGAGCCAAAACAGAGCGAATAACTTAGGACAACTTATCCCCTCACAGTTCAGCTCCATGTATAAAAAGCAACAATCGACAATTGATGCAATTAACGCTCAGATATTTCACAATCAATTTGATTTCCTTTTAGATGCAATCAGAAATCAAAATATAAAGAGTCATAACAGCAGAAACATGTACGCCTCAATCTCGTTATTATGTCAATTGGGTAACAAATCAAATAAATTATATAAATTGTTTCAATTGACAATGGTTATTACTTTTAACAACTCCTATGATACACAAGAATTTTGCTCTAAAAACCTTTTCATCTCAGTCACCAAAATATACGCTTATATAAATAAATGATGAATTGGAGAAGGCACAATGCTCTCAGATCAGAAATGCCCGAGAGAGGCTGAATCTGATGCCAGTCCATTAGATCTTTCGAGCAACACTGGACCGGTTCCTGGAATCATTTGGTGCAACCGCTGGCCGTGGCAGTTCTCGCGGCGTCGTTGTGCTTCGCTTTGTGTAGACCCATCTGTGCCGGACCCATCACGATGTGGCCGCAGTTTGGCTGTGAACAGTGGTAATGAGTCTGTTTGAAGCGATGGACGCATGTAGAGAATTCGCAATTCTCTCCGACACCAAACTTCTGGAAGCCATTGTCGGTGATGCGCTCCATCTTTGAATGGTACTTACGATGAGCAACGACTTTGCTCGAGTCGGTGCAGACGTACGAGCAGACGAGGCAGTGGAAGTGAGTCGCGCTACGAGCGTGCTCGCAGCCGGGATGGCGACAGTCGGTCTTTACGTGAAAATGTCGAAACTGGTCGCCCATGATGGCGTCGATTCTCTGGTGGCGTTCACTGTGCTGGAGGAAACGAGAATGATCGCAGAAGGAGTAGGCGCAGTCCGGTCGTGAGCAGTGGTAGTGAGTCATGCTCAGTCGATATGCGCAGCGGTCCTGGCAGCAGTCCTCACTGAAGCGAAACTTCTCGTAACCTCCGGACGCCATTTTTGGCTTTTTCTGCTCACTAGGCACGCACATTTCCTCATCAAACTCTCTCTTTTGACAAAACTTCTTCCCAGATGAAGAACTGCCATCAACCAATGGACCGAGAGAAACACTGCTGGCGATGGACATGCTGTCACTTCCCTTAAGGGAAGCTCCATCACTACCTGACCTAACAGACGAGAAATCTATCACCAAACGTCCAACATCAGCGTCATCAGATTCACCCAAATGATCTCCGATAATTTGTTCTGATCTGTCGCCGAGATCTTCTGGACGAAACTCAGCCGAGCGCAGCGTGACACTCTCTTCACCTAAACTGGCTTCACTCTCCTCCTCCTCCTCCTCCTCTTCTCCACTTGCAGCCATCTCTGCTTCATCCTCCGGAGCATTGTCCTCTCGATGTTGAGTCGTATCGGACTCTCCTCCTCCTCCTCCTCCTCCTCCTCCTCCGTTTGTCTGTCGGTCGTCTCTTGTCACTCGAGCGGTTTCTAATGTGACGCCATGACGTGTGACGTGTGACTTCAGTCGAGTGGGATCGCAAAACGCCTGATTGCAATCGAAACAATGGTAATGGTCCTTCTTCTTCAGTTTGCAGAATGGTCGACCGCAGTTCTGATGAATCTTGTGATGCATTTTCAGCTTCATTGAGACCCAGTCGACCAATGGCATCGCAGAAGTAGTCTTCTGCTGCAAAAGGACGGTTAACGGTGCCTCTGAGGTGGTGGGTGGTGGTGGTGATGGTGGTTCCAGGTGGAAGTGCGCTGGTAACGCCTGACCCTACAACACCATCGCCTGAAGTTGGCGCTTGGAATTTCAAAACAGTCGACGGTTTTGGTGCAATTGAAACCAGTTTCAAAGCAGATGAGGTCAGTTGGAGGTCATGACCTTTTATTCCCTGTTTAAATGGTCCGACAATGATTGGGGCGATGGAGTGGCTCGACATCGGCTGCAGTGACGTCAGCAGCAGCGGTGTCAAGCCCACTGAAGAAGAAAGAAAAACGGACGACTCGGCAACAAGAGACGAAACTGGAAAGAGCGTCGCAGTCGAATGAGTTGCTTCGGTCACTGAACCATGTCCACCGACTGTGGCTTTGGCTACGGAGGCAGACGCACGGCCAGAAGACAAACCAGCAAATGGATCTGCATTGAACTTAGCAGATGCTTTTGCACCGGCCTCTCTTCGCGCCGCCCGATGTTTGTGGTTGTGATGGGCCATTGTGCTGTAACGCACAAACGAATAATCGCAGCTTTGCCTGACGCAGTGAAAATGACGATTGGACTGATTGTTGTGGCAATGTGGTCGACGGCAGTTAACGTTTCTATCAAAAAACTCAAATCCTTCAGCGATGACGATGAAGCTGTGAAAATCCTTTGCGTGCAGCGCGAGTGCATCGTCGCGGTCGGTCACGTGGTGACAGCGCGGTCGAACGCAGTGGTAATGCTCTTTCTGCGCATAGACGCACTTGTCATCCGGACACAACTGGCCATCTTCGTACTTCTTGAACCCGTTGGCGATCGGAGAGTTTGATCTGGTGAGTTCTGTTTGAGTGAGCACCTGATCCTCCGTCATCTCCACCTTAGGAATCACTGGAATGTCGTTTTTCGGAAACTTTGGAGGTCGACCGCGCTTGCGTTTCAGGCCATCGAGAGACGTCAATCCGGTCGTCTTGCGGCCAAAACTGTCGTGAAATTTATGATGCTCAAGACGACTGAAGACGGAATCTTTGGACGAAATCACGTGACTACAGTCGGTCTACAAAAGAAAAAAACACAAGAGCGCGTCTCTTGTAGCATCCAACTTCTGAAAGAAACTTCAAACAAACATCAACATGGTGATACACTTGATGATCTCTTGTGGTGCAGGATTACAGGTAAGCACTGGAGTCGACCAGCGATGCTTGGAACTGCCACTGAAACTTTATAATCATGCATGATCACCAGCAAATGTCAATCTTGTAGAAATAAACATCACAAAGAATTCTGAGGTCAGGGCCGCCGAGATGGGAGGGCAGGGTATGGGGCAAATTGACAGGGGCCCGGCGGCCTGGAGGGGCCCAAGCTGATGAGGAAGATGTATAATTAAAAGTAATGACACAAAAGAGGAGGTCGCCATGTCATATGCACAGGGGCCCGACGAGTAACAGAGGGGCCCGGGTGCCGAGATCATAAACAGAATGAAAATGGTGACACGGGAAAAAAAAGGTCGTCACTAGTTTTCGAGAGTTGGAACAGGGTTTTTTAAAAAATCACTTGTCAGGGCCCATTGGCCCTTCTGCACAGGGGCCCGAAATTTCTTTTAGCGAGCCTGTCTGAGGTCACCAATCATCATCCATTCTCTTGCTCTGCTCCATTTCAGTGACATAGACAATGTACCACTCCAATGACCACTCCATACATTCAATCGCCACAAACCACTCTTCGCCTGAACCCAACATGACATTAGCAACTGGCATTCATCAAATGCATAAGTTAGTAGACAAAATTTATCTCTTGACAAACATCAATATCAACAGTAACTTTGTTGATATGGCAGTGACATCATCATCATCATAACCACTGTCTTCGTAGTCATAAGAAATCATCGCGATGATATCTATTTCGTACCCATAAGCAGTGATAGTGAAGCAGTTTCTCGCTGTGTTCGCATCCTTCGAGGCATTTTGTGTCTGGTTCATATTTCATGAAAGTCAAAGCAGTTATGCGATCTTGTTGTTCGTGAAATCTTGAACGCAATTCAAAATACAGAAGAAAATAAATTACAAGGAATTCAGAGAGACACTCTGATGAGCAATACAGGAATTAAATGGTGAAAATATCTCAAGATGAATACAACAGATAAAGACAGTTCCTGCCAATTTTTTGACAAAACTAATATTTTCAAGACACAATATTTACTGCAAGAAGAAAAGACCCGTGATGATGTTTTATCTGCCAAACAAATGGAAGAAATACAGATTCAAAAATTCAACTTTTGCCTCTGTCTTAGAACAATGTTTACAAGAAACTTCTCAACATAAGAAACAGAAAGACGATCCTAACTTCGCGTGCTCTCGTACGCCGTCCTTCGATCGAAAGAGCCAGCCGCAGTCTGTTTGGTTGCAGTGGTAGTGATCTTTGTACAGAAACTGACATTGGGCGTGGCAAGGATCATTTGCTGTGTACCTGAAATCACAAAATCAAAGCGTAAGAAAACGACGATCAAAACTCATAAAACAATAAAAGCTCGTAAAGCAAAGAGCAAAAGTAAAAGCAAACGCACAGAAAAACAAAGTCAAGTTCAGAAGAAGAGAGGAACTCACCGCTCGAGAGCAGCATTCTTACCTGGTGAGATATCGCTTCCAAGATTCGTCTCTCTCCTTCTTTTCATTCACCGGTGGCAAAGTCTTCTGTCGGAAGAAAACCGACGGCACAAACTTTGTCGCAGTTCCCGACGACAATTCGTCTACTTTGTCATTGGCATCACTCGTTCCATTTACTTCTGGAAGCGGAGCAAAAGGAATCGGAAGGTTCAGAGAATCTCCGAGGTCTTTTCCAACAAGATTTGATGCAAATTTTACTAGTCCTGGTGACAGGAAACATTTCTCGTCTTCTTCTTCCTCCTCTTCTTTCTCGTCTGAAAATTCCTTCTTCACTTCTACTGTTGTCCCGTTGCTGATCAACTCAGTTCTAAACACCTGTGCAACATCACCAGATCCCAAATGACTCGGTGTCCCAATATTTCCAGAAATGCAGATTTCCAACTCCTGTTTGACAGCATTCGACTGGATCGTCCGTTCAACTGTCACTCCAGCCGAGAGACTCTCTGACGCAGACAACAGACCGACACTGACATCTGTCAGAGATGACGATCCCAGCTGCTGCTTATAGGCAGACTGCTCAATCTCTCTGCGCTCATGTCTGCGCTTGTGTGAGTACAATTGACCGGTTGAGTGAAGAACATAATTGCAATCTAAACATTACAAATATCAACTAGAAAACACCTTTCTCAATTTCTCATTCAGCAAGGGATTTCAAACACTTCTCTCCTTTTAAACTAAACCTATATGTGAGAAGTTAGCAGAGTGGTAACAACACTGGACGATGGAGCAGAAGGTTGCGGGTTCGATACCCACAGGAGTCCTAAGGTAGACTCGGCCTTAGTCGCTAGAGGGCGGTGGTAAAATGAGGAGCAGCGTTATGTTGCGAGGTAAAACATGGGTCTGGGGAAAATAATGGCAACCTACTCCAGATTAATGGATTATACCACCTACATCACTGATTAACTAGACTGGAGTTAAGCGCTGGAATCCAACACTTGGACTTGAGTATGAGACCTAACTTTACCTTATAATTATACGCACATCATAAACTGGTGAATTGTTCCTGCATGAATCTGCTGCATTTAGACTTTCTAGTGGTCTGAAGAACTGTAAAAATTGATTTGGAATAATGAATCCTAGAATGAGACTGAAAATACTGGCGCATGAAAAAGCTCACAAATGACTCGGTCATTATTAAGCTCAGCTCAACATCAAATGCCTCTAAGCAGCAGCAGCAGCAGAGGCAGCAGCAGAGAGCAGCAGCAGAGGCAGCAGCAGAGAGCAGCGTTGGGACTTCACTAGGAGTGACTACAGACGGCGAGTGACATTGCATTGACCTGGACGAATGCAGTGAATGTGGTTGCTGACACGACTGTAATGGCAGCCGACAAACTGACACGGCTCGTACTTCATGAACTTCTTGAAACCATCACGTGTCAACATTTCGTCCTTCTGATGATAGGTTTTATGTTTCTCTGTTTCACAAAATCAACAAAAAATCATTTAAATTATCTTCAACCACATCAACATTCCCACAAGCATGTTTCTTCCATTATATACAGTAAATGCCTCACTGCGTACTACTAACCAATGGCATAGCAAGGATTTTCCAAAGAGGGGGAGTTACAAACGACCATTCCTCCCAACTTTGGGAAATCCTGATAATTATAAGCAAAAAAGTCAATGCATATTATTTCACTTGCTTGTTATATAGTTACATCCTACCCACAATCCCCCATCCTACCCACAATCCCCCATCCTACCCATATCTGCTTTATTCTTGAAGGTGAAGTTGCATCCCTGTCGACGACAGTGAAAGTGCGTCGTCTTTTGATCGGCAAAAGCGCACGACGTCATCGCACAGTTCTCGGTGGCACGGAATCTCTGGAATCCCTCCTGGATGATCGCAGAGTCCTTGCGGTGGTAATTGGCATGCATCTGGACATCGGACGTGCTTATGTAGACTTTGCTGCAACCGCTCTAAAAGAAAAAATTACGAAAACAACTACCAGTAAGCTAATCGGCACGGAACGCGTCAAAAGAAAATGACCGCTTCAACTGCAAACTGTCAATCGGAAGAGTAATTAACACGCAGCTATTAGCACTGTCAACCGATATTAAAAAGTTGGTCCCGTACTTGATTAGGCGTAGGGTTTGGCGCTGATCTCCACCTGATAGGCAAGCAGCAATGCAGGTGGCTATAGCCATTAATCTAGAGCCGTCTGCCATTGCCTTCCACAGACCTGTGTTTTACCTTCACAGCTTAATGCTGCTACCAATTTATCCATGCCTTAGCAATGAACAGCTTCGTTGGACACCCATCCAAGTATGAGCTGCACTTGATGTTGCTTAACTTCGGTGTTCTGATGGAAACTGGTCGCACAACACCAAGTAGGCAGACCATCCTCTGGTACTACCACTGCATCACAAAACACACACTGAGCAGCATTGATGCTCTGGAAATAACGCCATCGACTGAGGACGGTCGCTTTCTCACCTGTAGACAGTGATAGTGCGTGTGTTTTCCGTTGTGGTTGCAGTGGACGGAGAATCTCTTTGCGCAGTCGTCTAGCGGACTGTAGCGCATGAATCCATGCTGGAGAGAGTCCTCGCGCTTCTTGTGCCATTTGAAATGGCGAATCATCTCTTCCTTCTTAAGACAAACCTTCAAACAGAATATTCAGGACTTATTTAATGGCAAAACCACCGGAATCAGGTAGCTGGCAAGAGTTTTCTAGTTGAAACTACTGTAATGAACAAGTTTTACAAATGTGATTACCGGTAATGTAACTCTGTTAACATGCACTTCTGACATTAGCACACACTGTCAGTGCAAACTGCTGCCACATGTCTGATCTGCACAATCTAATTCTCAGCAAATTGTATTTCCTATCATTAAAAATGTTTTATTTAATTTTAGAAGAAAAAAATTAAAGCATGAAAGGCTATAAGAAAAACTATAAATGATGTCACTTTAGTGCATTGGTAGGTGAGAAATTTAGATGTCATAAAAAAGATCAATGGAAGAAAGAGAGGCGATTGGTAAATGGTCGTGGGTCGTCCCGAGTGACCAATCGACGTCTTGTGTCGACTGCATTGATCAGTTACCCGTTTGGTGCAGGCGGTGCAGTGGAAATGCTCTTTGTAGCTTCTCTCCCGACAGCTGATGTCACTGCATTCCTCAAAAGAATTAAACCTAAAACGTGGAAAAATCAAGTGAAATAAATCACAAGTCCAAGAGAATTTATAGAAAAAAAACAATAAAGAATTATATTATTTATTAATGTCTGAAATAGAAAACAAGAAAGAAAGGCCTGAACCCAAACTCATCTGAGAGAATTTCTTTCATAATTAAACAAAAGGAATGACAAAGTCATATTTTCTGTTAAAGTCAAAATCTAGACTCTGATGAAATTTATCAAAACTCTCTTTTAAATGTACTTTCATTTAATTGGCCTTCAGCTGCTCTGATGTTTTAATCAGGATGAGTCTCTCTAATTGAGTGCTGTCACTAGACCTTTGGTCAATCTTTGCGTTTGGACCTCATGTGCTCATTTGCATTAATAGTGTTTGGAGTCAGACAGATTCTCTCTGGCATCCATTCACATTAAATGCCGAAGAATGAATGTCAACAACTAACAGCCATTATTTTAAATTGAAGATTCACAAAAGAAAAGCATTCTAAACTAAACTGTAAACATCCAAAGTAGGAATCAAAATTGTTTAAACAAAATTCAATCTAAATGACTCTTTAGGAATGGAAAATCTGAGGACACTCAGGTGGGGGGGTTGGCTGACCCTTTGCACCCCCTCCCCCAGACACAGAAGTCGACTTATAACTAATAGTGACTTTAACATTAGCATTATTTCTAAAAGCCTAAGTGCAGCAACTTACAAACAGCTTATTAGAAATAGAAAGTTCTAAACATTAATTTTGAAACACTTGCTGACAATCATTTCTCTTCTGTTGAATTCAATGAAAGTCTTATTCTGAACACGCACATCTTGTCTCATACAAACTTCTTCAGAATCTCTCCCCTTTCATCATTCTGCACTTTGAACAATTGCCAAAATTTCAACACCTCTCAATGTTTACTTATAGGTTGAAATACTAGTCACTGAAGGATCCGCAGAATGTCATATTCCACATTACAAGTAGATCTACAGGTACTGACCGCAAAGTACAATGAGCTATATAAGTACTCAAAATCAGCACAAAAGAACCGCTGTTGACAGATATTTTTACAATGCAATCAATTGGAAAGATCTCAAAAGGCTTTCAGTCAAAGATTTCACAGCTGCTGCCAATTGCAAAAGCAAAGGCCAAATACATCATCTATACTTTTATGCTAGAATTAATATCTACGTAGTCATATCGATTTAATGCGGGGATTTCCTAGGGAAAATGCGGGACTCAGAGGTCCTAAAAATGCAGGAGAAAGTGCGGGGAGTTCTCATTTATGCTCCTACTTCACTTCACATATGAGCCAAAATGGCAATTTAGTGCAGCCACATATGCGAAAATTGCAGCGTTTTTCAGTAAAAAAAGGCTGAAGTGCAAAAAATGCATATCCAAACAGGTGCCAGTCCCCTGTATATCTATGTACGATTATACGGTATATATGAGGAAAATAGAGAAAAGTGTTACGTAAATGATGAAAATAGCGGAAAATGTGGATAAATTGCCACACACACACACACACACACACGTGTGTGTGTGTGTGTGTGTGTATATATATATATATATATATATATATATATATATATATATATATATATATATACAGGGTGGTACAAAAAAACTGGACTATATTAAATGCACACCTAAGTGTGACTAGTCCAGTTGTTTTTTGCGCCACCCTGTATACCGGTATATGCGGAAATCTCAATGCAGAGAAAACGGAAGAAAATGCGGTGCATTAAAAAATTTGTTATATATGCGATCGCATAATCGCATTAAATCCGCAAGAACTGACCGTTTGGCATAGACACTGTAGTCCGTTGTGGCCGAGTGATGCTTAAGGTCCAGTCGCTTGGACTGTTTGCTGGAAAATCCAACCAAACTGGGAACGAACAAATTCTGATCAAACTCTGATAAAAGAAATAACAAAATTACTATGTTAATGCTTTCCTCAAAAAGCTTATCAGGCACAAATATTATATGGAAATCAATCCCAAAAGTTCAGCGAAAGAAATTCACGCAAAATTAATATTTTATTTAAAAGAAGTGAAAGCCGTGAACAGGTGGAATCTATTTCAACGCAGAGCAAAGCAGTTTGTCGCTACATTTGAATAAATCTAACGAAAGAAAGCAAGCACTTCGTTCTTCTGTTATCAAAAAGTCAAACAGAGGCAGGAAAGCAGCATTATGCCTCATATGCAAATGTCTGGTTAAATCACAATACACAGACAGATGAGAGGCAAAACAGAGGGACAAACAGAGGGACAAGCAATGTACCACCACCTGATCAGTTGACTTCCAGCATCTGGTTGTAGAACTGCAGTCAGCAAACTATTCACATGACCAGTCAACAACAGACTGAACGAATCCTAGGCCGATGGCCAAACTGTAATAATTATTCTTAGTTTGAAAATTTACACTCTCATTTAATAAATTTCGATTTGCCAAAGGGGCTGAGAGGGGTTGGTCATCCCACCGTTTGATTTTGTTAAAATAGTCAGCAAACAGTAAAAGACAGAAGAACTATTTGCCAATGGACAATCTATAGCGCCATGTCTTATGGAAGATTTAAGCTATCATCAGATTCACATTCCCACTTCTGTTAATTAACCGCCCCATACAGAGACACTTTGGCAAAAATTCTGCAGGATTTAGACAACTGGCGTTGGCAGAGAACATCCAGACATTAACTAAGATAATTACTCTAATAAATCTCTAATTGAATGCCTTGAATTATGAGTAAAGAAATCACAAACAACATAAATAACAATTGGTCAAAAATAGACACAAAATGCCAAAATGATGAAACCCACCGACTTACAATCTGGTATTTAATGAGGAAAATGAGCAAAATTAAAGCAACCATTGCAAACGAACTCTGTGACTCAGAATTCAACAAAAGGATCAAAAGAATTCACTTTAAAGTCGGCAAAATATGAGAAACAGCATTTTCACACAGACTAAGGCACAGCATCAGAACAACTTTCAGGCAAAATGAGAATAACAAGTTCCACCAAACAACAGAAAAGACAGAATAACTCAGCAGAACCATAAAATGATGCTGTCTTATTCAGACTTACTGAAGGCAAACAACAATCTACAATCTCTATTGATGCTCTTCTAAAATGAATATTTAGACTAAAGTCAAAAAGTCAATTCTCATGATGCACAGAATTCACTGTCAAATCGGTTCAGAAACAAACTAACAGCCATTAGAAATGTCATCTGCCACTTGCAACAAGTTTTAAAAAATGCAGCTGCCACTGTGGATCAAAGGTCAAGATCTTCAGAGGTCAAGAGGTCAATCGATGAGTGACACACAAGTGCTGAACAATTTCATGAGAAGAACATGAAGAAGTGAAGACCACAAACAGGACACACAACGTTCTCTGAAGGGGCAGCCCCATGGACTCCGTCCGGTCTATGGACAGCCACAGAAGATGCACACCTCCACCAAACAGGGAAAGTTTGGCAGAACAGACGTCGCCTTAGTAAAGATCTGCTGTAACACCCCTCCCCATCACCTCCCCCCCCCACAATCGAATGGTCTCAGCCTCACCCGTCAATAGGGGCCGATCAAACGCCAATGGGGAGTAGTGGGGGGCGGGGGGGGCTGACAGTCGCCGTGTGTTGGCACTTGGCTCCACTCACACAATGTACTATGGATTTCCCAGTCGTTCAACTGGCCGTTTCATTGGCATGGAAACTCATTTCCAACACAAGTACAACCGAACACTGGCGCAGTGGGTAAGCGCCTGGGCGCGAGCGTGTGTGCGTGTGGGGGGAAGGGGCTGGGTCATTCATGCGTGCAGCTGAGGGGCTGGGGGAGGTGGTGGAGGGGGGAGGAGGAGGGGGAGGGGCGCTGCAATTGATCGATCCGTCAACCAACAATTCCAAGAGGAATTCATGCATTTCAGGACAATAACAGGACAGACGCTGAATTTCAACCGAACACAAATTATGCTCAGAACTTCAGCGCCGTTGCCAAGGAGACAAACAACTAATCAAAGGCACGTGACTCCTATGCTAGGCCAATGCAAAAACAACGACCTCCTCCTCCTCCTCCTCCTCCTCCTGCCTAGAGAAGCACTGGAGAGGAGAAGCGGTTGAGCAATAAATTCCAGAAATGAAAACTTAAATGGCTGATGGACAAAACAACAGATAAAGACTTTGCCAGGTTCTGCCGCTATTCTATTAATTAAAATAACTAAATAAGACATAAACAAAGACATAAAAATCCACTGACAAACCATCTTTCAGTGCTGCCATTTTTATTCCTCCAATTAAAAAATTACTGCTAATTTTTTTAACTCTGAAGAGAATGGAAAAATAAAGAATGGAGAAGAGAAAAAATTGTCAAAATGTTCATTAAAATGTTAACTCATCACATGAAGAGACTGTTGATTGGATATTCAACTGAACGGCTTCAAAAGTTTTCAATTAAATAGCAAAGACACATTCACAACACACTCAATGGCCAAACAACAGCTGACATGATCTGAAAGAAAATCACTTTCAGAAGCGACTTCAAATCCCTTACAAGAGACGAGACAGACAACATGTCAGCCATATTCAACACTCAACAGACAGAGACCTCTGTTGGCTGCACAACCTCAAGTTGCCATTTCTACACGGAATTTACAAAATATTTTCTCCAATCTTCCAAAAATGGCAAATACAGCCACAACTGATCAATTATTGCAAACGTGTCTGTCTGTGTGTCAGTCTGTCTGTGTGTCAGTCTGTCTGTCTGTGTGTCAGTGTAGAGGGGAGGGAGATGTCTAAATGATCCAATGCCGATAAAATATAGACTGGTGCTGTTGTCAGTTGCTATGGAGACCATATGGGCATGCATTGAAGACACATGCAGAGCAACAGCTCGAGCCAATCGCCAATAGCAACCGAGTACCAATAACCAACAAAGAGATCGGAGAAAGATCGAGCGCTTAAAACAGAAAAAGACAATCTGTGAAACAGAAGCTACAAGACTCACAACAAAAACAATCGCAGAACCAATAAAAATGCTCACAACGCCCAACAGAGCCTATATATATATATATATATATATATATATGTCTGTCTGTGTGTCAGTATATATATATATATATATATATCGGCATCTGTGTTATTCTGAAATAGTTTCATCATGACGTCTACTAGGTTCACTCTAACAGCAGCTCAGATGATCCTGATTCTTCACTGCATGTGTTGTGCTGGGAAAGCACCGTCATTATTATGCAAAAAAATTGTTTACAAAATCTCAAAGAATAATGGCAAATTTCTATCATTTCAGAAGACTTTCCAAACAGTCAATATGCTGCTATTCATAATTCAGGCATTTTCATAAGAAATCGAATCGATTGCAATTTACACGTCATCTGTAAATGTGCGTTTTGTCCAACAAAATGCACAAATGTTTAGAATTTGAAAAAGTGATTTAAGCAGTGAAACTGAAAATACTCTCCTTAATATATTCTTGTCTTTACTTTTTATTTTGATCACGATAACTTCATGCGATGTGAAACGAAGACGACCAAAAATGGAAAGAAATATTTCTTACTCTTGACAAGAAGACCAGGAAGAGAGGAGTTTTCATAGAATGATGCATTTGCTTCCATTGACCGAGTCGAAGATGTCAAAGACTGCGTCAGATCAAGATCATCGCCGCAAGAGACAGGATCTTCTGCGGTGGCGGACGATGAGTCACCGATGTTACATTTTCCCAAAACTGATTTTGTGTTCACCAAATCCGAATTCCAGAGCAAAGCAGTCGAAGACAACGGAAGACACTTGACGTTCAAATTGGAGTCACCATCCCCCTCTTCCTCCTCCTCCTCCTCCTCCTCCAGGCCATAGATCTTGAGCAGTTTGTTGATGCTGTGCAAAGCAAACTCATTCATCGGTAGATCTTCATCCACGGTCTGTTTACCCGAGCAGCTGGCCACAACAAGTCCATCGCTCAATGAAACATCTTTTGCAATATTATCATCATCATCATCATCATCATCATCATTATTATTATTATGGCTGGTCTTGAAATTCGACTTCACCATTTCTGACTGATTGTCTAAATTGCCTGATGCACTCTTTGCCAACGTCCTCATGTCATGATCTGTCCTACAACGCAATGACAAATCAATCACTCCGCACTCATCAACTGGCAGGCCATCAGCATCCTCCTCCTCCTCCTCCTCCTCATTTGTATACTTTCTCATGGACTCTTGTTTGTGGGAAGTATTTGCCATCCGGAGATCAAGTACTTGGAGATCACTGCATGCGTCCACCTCATCCACCTCTCCACTTCCATCGCCTTCCTTGTCCTTTGCCAAATCGAGTATTTCTTCTGGAGTTCCTTTGCTGTTGACTTCCAGAATGCATTTCGGCTGAAAGTTCTTTCGCCTGCTGCGTCGGCCGAAAGCAGCAGACGATGCGTTTCCAAATGCTGCAGCGGCAGACGACGGTGCAACAGTTTTGTCACAGAGACTGATTCTGCCATCAGCTGCCGGTTGATCCTTGTCAGACTCTTCGACCGCCAATGTCAGTGAATCGCGTGAAATAACGTCCAGGGATTCCGAACAGGCGCTGTTTTCTGTTGTTTCGGAAATTCCTGATTCTGATGCGGCTTTACTTTGCTTCAGTCTGGTGCAAATGGCATCCAACCTCATCATGGCCATCATCATGAAAGTTCATCACACTAAAACAGAAACACCACCAACGAATTCACAACTATTCCACTCACTCTTCTTCAAAAGCCTACAGCGGCAGCCTCAATACATTTGACTAATTGCATTCAAATGATATTTTATTTAAAGATGAAACTCTTTAGAAAAGATCATTTTATCAATCGATCATAAGTTATTCAATCACTGAAAGAATTTGCCAACAAAGAGAAAGTTCAATCAACAATCTTCAATCAACTCAACTGAAAAATTGTATACTTCAAATTACCGGGTAAGTGGCTGAAAATTCTCTACACTCTTTTTGTTTTCAGCAATTTAAACAAAGAGCTGAAAGGCTGTTCAGCTGAAGTGACGTCATAGCTTATAAGACTCTTTTAATGTCAATTTTCAGCAAAATAGTCTGAAGAAGGAGATGACACGATTTCTGATCAAAAAGATCAAGAAATCGGGCATTTTTTGATCAAAGAGTCTCTTGTCATCTAACTTTGGAACCAAATCCAAAAGAAAAAAGAAAACGTCTGGTGGAAAATTTCCGTTTCACTCTAAAAAAATATTATTTAACAGAAGTTACAGAGACAAATAAATTGATTCACAAAATATCAAATATCAAGTCAAAGGAGAGATAGGGAGAGACATTTATACATATTATATTCTTTATGTATATTTATAATTTATAGTTTTATATGTTTTATATACTATTTTATATTATATATATATATATATATATATATATATATATATATATATATATATATATATATAGAGAGAGAGAGAGAGAGAGAGAGAGAGAGAGAGAGAGAGGGAGAGAGATGTAAAATAACTCCCCAGCCATTGTTTCTTCATTCTAAATGATGACAACATCATTACCCAGAAGTGTCCGTTGGTTGCAACAGAACACAACAACTCAAACAACTCTCAATAGTTTTGTGTAAAAAGAAGGAGGAATCTGTTGCTGAACTCACTTTAGAACTATTGTTCAGAAGGAATTCAGGCGGTCACTGCCGCCATTTTGTTCATTGAATAAAAGAATCGGCAAAACCCTCTTCAACAGGCACAACATTCGTAAGAATTTTGAACTGTAGAAACATAGAAAGCGGGGCATCAGACTTAAACTGACTGTATTCGTGAAATACCTGGATTGAATCCCATACATGATAATTATTAAAAATCGTCAACACTTTTTTACTCTTCGGTTCTCTAGGAAAGCACTTTATTTTGTCAATTTTATAATAACAGAATGTGTAATTGTTAGTTAAGAATGATGTTTATCTTATGTTATCTGAGTGTTCGAATAAAGATTTCTATAAGACGCTTCAAAGAATTAGTTTCTGAAAACCAACTGCCAGAAAACCGTTCAGAAGAAACTGAAATATGAGAGAAAATCTCTGCAGAGAAGAAATCTGAGGTTTAAGAAGAGAATTATTTTCCAACCGTTGATGTCAAAAGTTTCTAGAAAGTACAAAACTAAAGCCACATTTTCCAAGCAATTAGAAACATTTAATTTACATAAATATCTTGGACTTTGACCATTTAAATCACTCTAGCCTCCTCCGATCATGCTACACAAAGACTCGGCTCTCAGCAGCAATGGTTTATTACTCGGCGGCGTTTGCCTCAAACTGCCTCTGACCAACGCTCCCCACGGCAACTGCAGCTCCGTGCTCTGCTGATCAAATATTTCTGGTTTCTGATGAAAGTCTTTGCCATCTTTGAATTTCTTTTTGAACAATTCGAATTCACTGTTTAATGGACATCAAATTAAGGCAGTGGCGCCGCCAAGATTTGGCAAGTGGGGGTGGGCCTTGGGGTGGAAACTTCTAACCATGGGGCCAACTATGTGTTAATAGTAGCAGCAAGTATTTGGTCCCAACAGAGGCGGCCACTGGGGTCAGGCATTCAATAAGGGGGCATGTCCCCTGCCCTCCCCCATCTGGAGCCGCCACTGAAAGAAGGAACTGAGAAAAGCCAACATAAAGTAAATGAAAGAGGAACACAACAATCCCCTTGTCATCTCAAAGAGAAATTACATTCTTCATCAAACTCTGATATTAGGCCATAATAATTACTCAACATTTGCAGACTACATAACAGAAACACAACACCACGTCGTCTGTCTGCCTCCCTGTCTTTCTGTCTGCCTCTCTGCCTCTCTGTCTGTATCTTCTATCAACTCGGAATGTTGTAAAATTGACTTAAACGCAATTTATTTAAAAATTTATGAGACAGAAAACAAACAAAATAAAGAATAAAACTCATTTACTGAAGAATTAACAACTGCGCCTCAAAATGAATTAACTACAAAACAGAGGCAACCGCCAAAGGACAACCAGCACAGGACAACCAGCACAGGACAACCAGCACAGGACAACAGGACAACCAGAACAGGACAACCAGAACAGGACAACAAACAGACTATTAAAAAGCAAAGAAAACCGTGAACTGAATCAAGTCAAGCATTCAGTATTTGTGACAAAAAATAACTTCATCATCATCATCACTGCCGCCACCATCACCTGAACCAGGTTTTCAACATTTCAGCAATTTTCAACAAAATAGAAACTCAGAAACATCCCCCCTCCCCCTCCCATTTCACTCACCATAATAATCAAGTCTACATTCATATATATATATATATATATATATATATATATATATATATATATATATATAAACATACATACATACACACACATATAACAGTATATTCATTATTCAACACTATTGTAATGCTCTTTCAATAGCACTCTACACATTATGCAGTGACACGTGAGAGGAGAGAGAGACAGAGGCAGAGACAGAGACAGAGACAGAGAGAGGGGCAGAGGCAGAGACAGAGAGCCGCCACTGACTTGAGTGAGGCATGTGAGATTTTTGATCAAATCGACAGTTTAGCTGCTGTGAAGTTGTTAGGCCAGGGGTCCAATGTCCAACGCTCCTCAGAGGCAAACCAAAGGGTTTAGTTTTGCTGAAAACTGTCGTCTTCTGCTCGAAATTTCTGCTTTTTAATCAGTCGGTGAAGAGCCCTCAAATCTCAAATCACCTCACGAAGTTCTCTCACTCAGATCCCACAACAAACAACATGGTCAATGCAACAACAGCAATCAAAGGGCGTCTCTCAAATATCACTAACGAAACAACGGTTCAGAGTCCTCATTTCAATTTCCAACTGAAGAAGAAACTGGGAAGAAAAGAAAAACCTCTCATCATCTTATTTTAAAGAAATCACTGTCAACAGAATTGAAACCCAGTTACTAGTAGAAAAAAATCCTTAGAAAAAAACTAAAAAAGAAAATAACTCAGCCATAAAAGAAACCAATAAAATATCCCAAACACAAATTAACATCAGATATTCCCAATTCAAGTTTACACATCCAATGTAACTGACCTAATTTCTAAAGTGCTCGTAAAAACCGCCTCCTCCTCCTCCTCCTCCTCGTCCTCTTCCGGACGCCGCTCCCTCCCCAGCGCCCTCACCAGAGACGCTTTCTCGGCCTCGGCTGATCGGAAGGAAAGCGCCGAAGTTTACTTGACTACCTGTTTTTCTCCGCATTATTTGAAGTGTTGCCAGGCAACGCATTGGACGCGACCCCCACCCAGGGCGGTCGATAATAACAGGCAGCGGGGAGGAGGAGGAGGAGGAGGGGAGGAGGAGGGGCCGAGGGGGCCGCATGGACCACCACGGGACGAGTAGCGACGCGTTCTTCTTCCTCCTCCTCCTCCTCCTCCTCCTCCTCCTCCTCCTCCTCCTCCTGTTTAATACAACAGCGCCACAGATCCTTCTACACCAACGCCAGTATGAGTACCTCCGTCACCCCCCCCTCCTAAGCGCTTCTCTTCGGCACTTTCAGTTTCCCCTACTAGTATCTCTTACTATCCAAGAAGTACGCTGATCCTAACGTCCCCTTCGAGTACGGACAACGCTACGTTCCTTGTCTTCTTGCGTACCCCATGCACAGGGAAAATTCCCTAAACGCCCTGTTTCAATGTTCTTGGGACAGTTCCACGTTGGAGATGACCGGGGATGCAGCCTCCCCACCGGCCCCCACCAAAAATGCGTCTTCAGTGGAAGATGATCGTCTAAACGGATTAGCCTTTGATGTATATCCAGAAAGGTAACCATTAAAAAGAGGCAGCTTTCCTTCTTTGGACACATAATGAGGAAGGAAGGACTGGAGCATTTGGCAATAACCGGAAAAGTGGAGGGAAAAGATCAAGAGGAAGACATAGAAACACCTACAGTGTATATAGACTGTCTACGAAAAGGAATTGAGGGAGTAAAGAACAACATTGAACTAATAAGAGGATGTCAGGATAGAACAAAGTGGAAATCCATGGTCGCTAACGTAGAAATACACAGTACCTAAAGAAGAAGATATCCACAAAGATATGGACATATCCATAGACAATGTCAATGACAAATTCGCATCCAGCAATATAAAACTCGATTTTGCACCATGACTTTCTACTACAACCTGACTCAAATGGCTTTTATACATTGTCAATTCTGAATATTATATTTCATAAATCAAATCTACAGATTTCTTCTAAACCATTTACATATAATTCCTTTGACAATTGGGGGGATCTTCCTAGAAACTGGACAGTCTGACCTTGGGAACCACTTGAAGAGTTCACATCAACAGTTGACTTAATGAAAAGTCTTTGAGGCCTTTCACTCATCTTTGGCCACTGGTCATCTATATATATATATATATATATATATATATATATATATATATATATATATATATATATATATATATATATATATATATATTATCATAAGTCCCTCGGGAATGAAGTACCGAGGGCATAAAATATATATATATATATATATATATATATTATATATCTTTATATAAACATATATAATATAATTTTTGCATCTTTCATAAACAGGCAACAATTAATTTAGGTTTAAAACTCTGAATATCTAACAACAGACAGAAAGTTACAGAAGACAAACGAAACGACATTACTCGACTCATTGCTGAGCTTTCTCTGTCACAACTTCTTGTGAGGGGTGGTTACCAACCCCCTCCTACGACCGACATGGACCCTGTCTCTGATTATAATTAAACAGTTTAATAATACAGCATTGGATTCTGCAGCATTCATAGAACTATAAAACTGGTATTTCAGGTTGCAGTACAAGTTATTAACCACCAAACATAACCACCCTATCGAAATTTAAGCATTGTTATAGCACGCATGTAAATAACAATTAATACATGTTTCATGTTTCCTAGTTATTATACTTATATTTCAGGTAAACACCGTCAGCTCTGAATCAATAAATTACGAAATATATAATTATATACCGCTAAATGCTATAAAATACATAGTAATGTCAATTGCATTTTCAATCGACATTCGATACTCTGTCCAATGCAATTCCGGCACAAAATGTATGCTTTGAATGTGCATTGCGGCTCTCTTACAGCGTTTACAGCAGTGTATTACAGCAATGTATTACAGCAGTGTACTTGGACTTCTTGTAAACCTGTCGTAATCATGCACTCTGAAATTACATCTCGCAATTACGGTGAAGTCCTTGCATGTTGAAGCTGTTTCCAGATTGTTTACTGAACTTGGACAAAACCTGTTCCCATCGGATGCTGTGCTAGAGGTTTTTTGATTGAAAGTAAGGACATTGGTTAGAATTCAGACAAACACTCAATTAGAAAATGCACGCACGGGCAGTGTCCAGAACTCGACACCTTTTAAACCCGTTTAGCAAAACGATTGCAAATGGACTTCCAAAAGGCACCTAAAAACACTTGGAGGAGATATCAGTTCTTTGAAAAAAGTTGGGAAAACCAAGGACCCCAATCAGCCACATAACCACCCCCCCCCCGAGCAGCGCAATATAAGAAGAGCCATAAAGTGTGTAACTGAGAAGAGAGGAGAAGAATGCTGATAAGAAATAGCAAATGGTCAGAATGGAATAGAAGCCAATGAATAATAATGTATGCATACATTTAAATCAACTAAAAACAATCGAAATTTGTTTTGACAAAGCACAGAAGTTAACAGCTGCTTCAAATGCTTGGCTCTGAATCAACAGCTCAATTGAAAATAACATTCTTAGATTAAAGTAATAAATCAATGTATTCAGTACCGTTCTAAGAATTTGGGGGCCCTCTAGGCATTTGTAAAATTACTGACGGCCTTTCATTTAAGCACCTAAAAACGGTGATGACCAGTGGCGTAGCCAGGATTTTACGAAAGGGGGTCATGATTCTCATGATTCCCAACATGGAAAAAATCCTGACAAGCAAAAACAGGGTCATGATTCCCATGATTTCCAAAAAAAGCTCGTCAACTATTATTTTGCTTCATTAAGTGAATTATATAAGTACGTATACGAACGCGTACAACTACATCGATGCGCAATGAAAAAACTTTCTCTGTGGTCCATCGGGGCCCCCTGCTCCGTGGGAGCCCTGGACATGTGCCTACCATGCCTATGCCTTAAAATTACCCTGAATATTTTGTGAAAAGACATTTTGAAATTGAAAACACTTGCTATTCATGCACAACATTCTTTCCTTAAAATAGCCTCCAGGGCTTCACATCTCTCACCATAGACACACCTCAGCCACCACAGGAGGCGTCGAAGGTAAATGACCAGCTGCAATGCACCGGAGACTCAGTTGGATGGCTGGACGTCTCTCTCTCTCTCTCTCTCTCTTAGATGCAAAATACGCTTATCAGGATTATTAAAGTTGATTGGAAATAACTTTCTAGCAGAGCATTATTGGTCAAAACCTTCCATTTTCAAACAGCTTTCTCTTCCTCTTCTTCTTCTTTGCTTTCATTGTCACAGGCAGAGGCGGATTTACATTTTGGAGGCCCGGTGCAAATATTTCCATGGAGGCCCCCCGGCGCCATCGTGGTCACTTAAAGACAGTGTTTATTCTAGGCCCTTTTGGGGGATTCCCAAAAATGAAAAAATCCCCCCACCAAAAAAAATTTATATGTTGCATGGGGAGATGGAAATTCTCCCCCCTCAAAAAAAAGAAGTGTGGCGACGGGGGATTTTTTATTTTGTGGAGAGGGGAAAAATATGGAAGCTTATCACAGAGCATTTAAGAAGGGAAAACGGGCAGATGACCTTTTTTGTTTTTTTGTTTTTTGCTCGTCAAGACTTTTGAGATGTCAAACCTTGTCCCTCCAAACATTTCAAACCCCCCTCCCAATGTCAAGGTGGCTAGAATAAACACTGCTTAAATTAAAGAAGTAACAATACAACAAACGTCATTGAAAAATGAAACAATTAAATGCCATTAACTTCAACTCAAATAAACTTGCATTGAATTTGCAGTCGTGCAGTCAGTGTACAAGAACTGGGGCATGGTCGACCTGTCGTCTATAATCCACGTGTTATGACGTATAAATTAATTTAATTTATTTAAGTGTTATTTGAACTTATTTCTTGTGAATTTAATCATCCACGAAGATGAGTTCCGGTACCTTTTTTCTAGAAAGAAGCACTAAGTATAACTAAGATTTGTAATCGTTTGCCAAAAAAGGTCACCGTCACGGTGTTACGAATTTTACGGTAAGACAAATGAGTGATGGCGTTAGTCTGTATGCAACTATGCATTGCCATTCCAAAGGTACGGAGGCATACAAATACACATACTCCTCCCATTTCCCGCGCTTCTTGACCGGTGGTACCGTGGTAAGAATTGACCGTCGAGACACACTGTACAGGCACTCAGGTTGAGTCATGCAGTACTCCTAATCTGCATAACGATGCAAGAGGCCGGGCGTCTACGACCGCCGGTGGCCCGGTGCAACCGCCGGTCACTCGGTCAGAGTCCAGCCATTATGAGCCATACCATTAATTGAGGTCAGCTAAACCGGGGTATTTGAGATATAGGCTTTCTTACATAGACTCATGGAGCATGCATTAAATTGCATTTCAATACTAAATTACAGTGTATTACTAATCCATGTCCAAACACTACTAACGTCTAACGATACAACATTCATGTATATCTCCGAAAATAAATTACTTTAAAGAAACTAATAATTAAACTAAAATTCAAATATACAACACTATCATTGTTCCACAAATGCTTTATGGATCAGAAACGTGGATATTAAAAAGAGCAGATGAAAACAGACTATTGGTGGCAGAAATGAGTTGTTTGAGAAAGATATTGGGAGTAAGTAAAGTTACAAAGAATAAGAAATGAAGACATCAGGAAAAGACTGGGAATGAAAGAGACAATAATAGATAAAATCAGAAGAAGAAGACTTAGATGGTATGGACATGTAAATAGAATGAACAGCAACAGACTCCCATATAAAGCACTCTACACATACAAAGAAGGAAAAAGAGGAAGAGGAAGACCCAGGAAAAAGTGGATGGATAACATCAAAGAAGACTTCGAAAGATATCAAATGACAATAATAGATGGAATGAGATTAACAACGGAAAAAGATAAATGGAAAAGTTTTGTGTCTAGCTATTGCCGCTAATGAGCTGGCAGAAAGCAACTATGATGATGATGATGAATAATTAAACGTCTTTAAAAAATTATTATTTTTAGAAAAGGGAGGCCCCTAAATTTGTATTTTGAAGGGAGGCCCGGTACCGATGCACCACCTGGTACCGTGGTAAATCCGCCTCTGGTCACAGGAATTTAATGAACTTATATCTTGGCATGTTGCTTTAAAAGAAACTGTTGTAATCTGCCTGACTGTTGTGGCAACAATCTGCAACTTCTTAAACAGGGTAAGAACTAAGAATAGAAGATGTACACTGAGGCACACTGCG
Organism: Metaphire vulgaris; assembly: GCA_018105865.1. Taxonomy (NCBI): domain Eukaryota; kingdom Metazoa; phylum Annelida; class Clitellata; order Crassiclitellata; family Megascolecidae; genus Metaphire; species Metaphire vulgaris. Next base: position 181,042 of record CM030836.1, on the reverse strand, counting down.
GTCCTCAAAGAGTTAATGGCAGTCCGGATATTTAAGCTACATAGAAGGTGGACTAAGAAGTCATTCCTCAACAAAATCAGACATCAACCTTTGTCTCTTGCCTGTCTTCAAACAGCAGTTTTGATCAGCAAACACAATTGCTCATTATTATTTCTGAGCATTTCTGTCTGTCTGTCTGTCTGTCTGTCTGTCTGCCTTTCTTTCTTTCTCAACTGAAAATATCAGAAGTACTTATTGTGCACACATAATAACAGTCTCTATGTCTCTCAATACTCAGAGCTTTCACTACAGTTGCTTTATTCTTTCTTGCAACTGACTTCTGAAGGGGCAGAATTTGAGCATTCCACTTATCTGCTTGAAAATATTTATAACAACATGAAGATTAATTAACTGATAAAATTCTAAGCTATGAATAAGCACAGTTCTACTAAAACAGAAACATTGAAATTTGCAACTGAAGTTCTTCCCAACAGAAATCTCAAACTGCAATTCTCCTCAAATTTATATGCAGCCAAGTAACAATAAATAATAACAATAATAATAATAACAATAATAATAATAATAATAAACTCAAAATTACTGTTCGGGAGAGAAATTTAGTGAGAAGACTGACAAAAGCCAGAGATGATAAAAGACAAATTAAGAGAAAAATTCCGACATTCATTGCGGTTGGAAATCCATCGAATAGCAACATTAAATTAACAGGATAGAGAACTCTCTCTTCTCAATTGTAATTCAAAGCCATTAATATTCTTGGCATAAACTGATATTGAATTTGACCCCAGAGTCAAAGAACCACGTGACACAACCAACACACGCACGGACACACACACACACACACACACACAATCAGCGCAACATCCTGGAGAATCAGCAAGCGAAGGGTCGAAGAAATCACTTGATAACTGAAAGGGAATTGTCTATTTAGAACAGGGGTTCCCAACCTTTTTTAAGCCCTGCACCCCTAAATTTTTTTTCATAATGTCTCGCACCCCTTAGGCCGGGGCTTAGGCTTAGGGCTAGTGCTTAGATTTAGACTTTTAGAAATTTAGATTTTAGAGTCTCAGGTATAAGCCTTAAGCCTTAGGAGGCTTAGGGTTAGGGCCTTTCGTAAACCTTCTTAATAAAATTAAACTGAAATATGAATTACAGTCAATATGACCAAAACAAATGTGTATAATACATTTTTATCAATATACTATATTATACTAATATACTTGAATATAGCTACCAAAATGAAGCTTATGAAATAAATTGTTACAGCTAATTACAAGTTGCATAAACCCTGGGCCTACAGAAAATGATTTTCCTTCCATGCGCGAAATGTCTTTAAAAAGAAATTAATGTTCAAAGTTCATAAGCCACTTTCAATTTAATGACTCATTTGTTCTTGTTTGTTGCTTATGAGTTTTTCAAAACGTGGCACTTTGTTGCTGATTGCAATCCGCATGTCATCCCGTGCATCCAAGCGATTTCTGGATTTTGTTTTGATTGACAGAAGAATGCTAAATCCGGACTCGCATAAGTATGTTGTTGCAAATGGGGTTAGCACAGTTAGTGCCTTTTCACCAAGTTTTGGAAACATGTTCATTGCTGAACACCAATATTGTTCTAAACTTGTAGTATCAAACTGCATTTCAAGGACACGATTTGTGCGCAGTTCACAGAGATCTTCCTTAACCTCTTCATCATCCAACATATTATCCAAATTGAAGGAGTATGGATTTATAATCCATTTTTCCGAAGGTTCCAGTTCCCCTCCTCCAAAATACCCATGAAATGACTTTGATAGTTTTTCCAAATGATCTACAATTTCTTCACATACACTTGGAATTACAGATTCATTGTCACCAACCATTACTTCAAGTGATGGAAAATTTGAAAGATTCCCTCTTTTAACTCGTCGACACCAGAGATGTATCTTTTCTTTGAAGGCATTTAACTTTTCCCAACAGTTTAATAATTGAAAAAGATTTTACTGAATTTCAACCACATGTGGTATAAAATATGAACAGGAAACAGGAAACAAACCATAGATTAGAAATTTCATAGAATAGATTAAAAATGCAAGTTTGTAGAAATAAATAATTAAAAATGGGCACAATAAAAGTGAAATGTTATCACGCACTCTCGCACCCCCTGGAATGCTATCTCGCACCCCCAAGGGGTGCAGGCACCCCAGGTTGGGAACCCCTGATTTAGAAGAATCCGTCTCCTAAATACAAAGGATGTCTCTATTGCAATACTACTCGTATTATGCCATAAAATCTTGAGTTATATCGCACCTTTTTCTGTTTATCTGCTTCCCCATTCCAGGGACGTTATTGGGGGGGGGGGCGACAGGGGCCGTTGCCCCACCCCTGATTTTTAGGGACAAAATATTTTTTCACCAATGTTTATGTTATTTAGTTTTTAAATGTAAATTGGCTAAATAATAGGCAAAAAGACTGAAAAGCAAAAAAGGTCATAAACTTTTTTGCAAACTTGTCAGATTGAAATTGTCTTGCCCGCCCCTGAAAAACAGTGAAATGACATCTCTGCCCCACTCCCACTATGACTGATCTCTGGAACTGACTTTGCCCGGTTGACCACCAAACCTCCTCAGCTGCTAATGGCTACTTCAAAGGTAGATTAATCACCTACAAATACCTAAGCAGCTACTACAGTACCTGCCTTTGAAAGCGCTATATAGAAATTCACATGATTTTACTTACTTACTTGCAATGAAAAGTCTCTAATCATATCGCAGGTGCAAATGCCACCACAGAAGAATATCCCCCAAATGCCCCCCCCTCAAACTCAACTGCACACCCTTAACAGCAGCAGCAGCAGCAGCTGATGATGGTACAAAACAACGACAACAGGAAATGCAAACAGCAATTTCCAAGTGAATATTACTACACTCCAACAGTTAAACCAGAGTTCTGACACTCTGTCTGTCTGTCTGTCTGTCTGTCTGTGTCTGTCTGTCTATCTCACTGTCTCAATCGCCATTGGAGTCATCTTAAAGGAACCTCGTTCCACAACTGATACGTCTGTCTCTAATCTATAAAAGCAAACTCAATGAAAATATCATATTTCAGAAGAAACACACACAGAACGTCTCTAACCCTTACTCCAACACAAATTCACTCTTCCTTTGCCCCGTTGAGAAGATGGCAGAAGTGGTTACACGAACGCCAGAGGATGCTGGAAAATGCGCTTTCAAGAAACCCAGTAGTTTAGGTTTTCAAAACTCTTAGATTTTTAAGAAAGTGAAATTTGAGGTTTTTTGTGTCTTTGTTTTCATAAGTTGAATAATGAAAAAATCCCATCTTTGATACTTTAGAAGTTTGTTGCTCTCTGCAGAATACACATCACGTGACTGCATTACAAAGAGAAGGGTCTATGGATGTTGACGTGCCAGACAATAATACCTAAAACATACTTTTCATTTATAAAAGACCTAGATTTTTACCCCAGCCCTGTTACACGCTGGACAGGTATGCTGACAAAACAGGCTCCAGCCCGGGGGGGACATATGTACTCCCGCCCCCGCCCCCTAGATCCGCCTCTTCTCCACTGAATCCCATCCCTAATAGTTTTAAAAAAATCCGTATCCCTAATAAAATCCAAAGTTCAACCTGAATAAATAAAGTAAACTAAAAATAACATAACTATGCACAACACACCCAACTACACGCACACACTAATGCACAAAGACATGCACAAGCACAGACTGATTCAAAAACATGCAGATTGTTAAACCAACATTGCATGATTCCGTGACTGCCAATGACTGTCTTGCCGAAGTCACGTGACACTGATGACAGCGAGTGTTTTGCAGAGTTTGGGTCTTTCTGTCAAAGTTTTTCCTCTTCACATTTACAAAATAATATTAACTATAAATAATTCTTATACAACATCAAAGTGATAGAAGCAACATTGACCATATTTCATTAAATACTTTAGAACTTTTTTCATAACTCTTATGAACCGGTTCACTCAAGCAGAAATTCATGAGATCTCCTCATCTGTAAAATAAGTCTCTATCAGTTGGATTGAAGTATCTGTATGCCAAGAGTCAATAACATTTCAGGATTTCTAGCAATTCACAAATAACAATTCCACAAATGTCAAAAATTCCATAAAGGAATTTTATTTTGATGAAGCTGTTTGGTGATGATCCTTGGGCAAACAGGAGAGGAGACAAAGTGAGAGCACCAACCAGCAGAGAAACCATCCTGCAAATGCATTTAAAGCTGCACTAAAAGGAGTCAACGGACGTTGGTCTTAGATGCCCCCTTATCACAAATTCTAGCTTATTATCATCTATTCTCTCACAAAACAATACAGCAAAAAATGAGAAAATACAGTCTCAACATTCAGAAATAGCGCCTCAATGCAATGAAAATAAAGGAAATGGCAAACAGTCCAACTAAATCAAAGAAGAAATACCTCACATATAATCACATTAATTAAGAGAATTTTAGGTGATATCAGTTTTAAAATATCAAAAACTCCTGTCCAGATAGAAACAGCCACAACAATTACAAATTACTCATTTACCAGTAGTCTTAAATTCACATCAATCTATCTCTCTCTACCTCTCTATGTTTGTCTCTGTCTTTATCTGTCTGTCTATCAGTCTATGATAGTCAGTCAGTCAGTCTGTCAGTCTGTCAGTCTGTCTGTCTGTCTATCTGTCTGTCTTTCTCTCCCTCTCAATTCCAAATTAACCTGAAACGGACATTGATGAATGCCTTTTAAAGCCAACGACCATGGATATTTTTACACCCCCTAACACCCCCAATTTGAGACCGACACCCCAAACCCCCTTTCAATTTCAGCTATGTGAAGACCTTTTTTGCTTGTCAGACTTTGACTTTTTTGGCAGGGGACCCCCAGAATTTACCAACCCCCCAAATTGATAATCATAGAAATAACCCTGCCAACGACCAAACCCATTTATTTTCATTGATACTAGGGGCTGTCCATTAATTATGTCAACAATTTAGGGAAGATTGAAAAAGTTTGACAATTGTTGACAGGGGGAGGGGCGTCAAGAGAAGTTGACGTCAACAATTTAACTTTTTACAAATAATCAAAAATATGAAATTTCATGGAATACTACTTATTACAATGGAAAAAAGCATGGCAAAGAAGGTCATCACTGCCACATTTTGACACTCGATGAGCAAAACAGGGAAAATGGTCATCAAAACAAAAATAATAACCTTGTTATTGGGACTTGTCATTGATCTTGGGGGGGGGGGGTCAAAAGTTTTTGACGTAATTATAGGGGAGGTCACTGAAAGTTGACATTTGTTGACAAGAGGGGGGCAAAAAATTGCCCAAAATATGTTGACATAATTAATGGACAGCCCCTTACCACATGCCTCGGGATACGAAATTAGGGGCTGTTCATTAATTACATCAACAAAATAGGGGGACGGGTTTGAAAAAGTTTAACAGTTGACATGGGGAGGGAGGGTCAAGAGAATTTGACATCACAAATTTCATTTTTTACAGCTAATAAAAAATATATAATTTCGTGGAATACTATTTATTACAACAGAAAAAGTATGACAAGCAAAAAAAGTTCATCACCACCACATTATGACACTTGATGAACAAAGGAAATGGAAAAAGTTCATCACCGCAAAAATAATAACCTTCTAAACTTTTTAGGGGACCCGTCACTGGTCTTAGTGGGGGTCAACAGTTTTTGACATCACTAGAGGGGGGTTATTGAAAGTTGACAGTTGTTGACAAGAGAGAGGGGGTTAAAAATTGCCAAGAAATTGTTGACATAATTAATGGACAGCCAGCCCTTACTTTACGTTAGCACCTTAGAAGACAAGACACCTTCTATGCCTTAAATTGCTGATAATTGCTCTGTCTGTCTGTCTGTCTGTCTGTCTGTCTGTCTGTCTGTCTGTCTGTCTGTCTGTCTGTCTGTCTCTCTCTCTCTCTCTCTCTCTCTCTCAGGAGAAACAAATCGTTTTCTTAAAACCGTTTCACATGTTTAAACTCTTCCAATTGGAAAGTGGAACGACCATATCTGTTTCTCTCTACCCGTGTCTGCCATTAAATAAATGGCTGGGAGTTCAGTTGGAGGACACAGGAGGACGCGAGACTCTTTAAATGATTCACCGCATTAAACCATACCGGATAAAAGGATTCGGAGAATTTCTTCTTAGCGATCAACACAGCGCCGACAAAGAATGCGTCCGAAGCACTGCATGGAGGCCGCAGACTGAACGCCCTCTTACAACAGGAAACCTCTTAATGACAAAATATTCTCTTCCATCAAATCTCAGAATTCCCTCAAAAAAGCATCTGAACGAACGAACGAACAAAGTACCTTAGATCTAATTCCTACACGAGGTACATTGTCGCTTATACATACTGCTTGCACAACGATACAGTTACACGTATTGTATGAACAAATCACCACTCGCGTACAATCGCCGACCAAAAACTTCTCAAAAAACTTTCTCAGCAAAGTCGCTCAATTCTCCCCCAAAAGCCGACGGCCAATGGCAGAATGGCGTACTCGGCGACAGACGTTATGATAATGTCACAGCCACCGCTCTGCCTGAACGCCCCCCACCCACCCTCTGCCTCTGCCCCGGTAGCCGCCCGAGCCACGGCCGTCGACGCGACGCCGTTGAGCTCGGGCTGTGGCCTCGCGAGGAGAGGCTTCAGCCTCGATTTATTGGGCTTTGAGTAATTTTAGCTGAAAACTTGAGAACATTTCCAAAAGCATTAAATGCCCCGGGAACAAAGTTCAGCGCAGCCGAGTTATTATTATTATGGACGGTCGCCAATCATTTGCAGCAATCGATGTTGCGGTGAAATTACACAAAGTATTAACACAAAGCAGTGTAAATTTAAAATAATGCAGATGGAGTCATAGAGAATGTGTCATCTTACGAAAGATCCAATTCCAAATAATGCAGCAACGAAAAGTCATAAACTGCCAAACAGTGGTTTTTCGAGTGTCAAGAAGTCTGGTCATTCAGTGTATGTGTGTTTAATTTCTTGATTAACTGTGACTCCGTGAGACGTTGATGGTCATAAGTCTGGAATATTATCTTCGGAATTCCACAGAAATTTCGGACCCGATGGCCGCAACTGAAAACACCAACCCCTTTCTTCTCTCGCTCTGCAAACTCAACCTCGATCCTTCCCCAAAACCGACCGCTTTCAAGCCAACCTACTGACGACATCAAGGCTTCTTATTACAATTTTCGACTTCAAAAGACGCCCAAATACATTATGCTCATGGGTCCAAAGAAATAGGTTCACCGATCGATCGATTTTTTGGCGTTTGATCAATGGAGGTATTGGTCAATGAATTATTGCTTACTAGTATTATAATTCATTGGTATTGGCAAAGAACTAAAGCCTACGGCAGCTTTAGTTCTTTGGTATTGGTTCGATCACTGATTCACGTGATCTCACTGATCTGGTTCCGTTGCTTACTGTATCCAATGCGATCATACTGTTGCATTGAAGTCAATTAACTCTAGAACGAGTCTATGGATAATTTCATGGATCCTATGAAGCCAGTTTTCCACCATTTTGTTAAGTGTTATACAATTTCCGTAACACTTTTAATAGAAGCCGGGCCACCAATGCAGCACAGTTTTGAAGTCATCTGTCATGTCATGAAGCCGTCTTCGCTATGCGAAAGTTGGCTGCAACGTTGAACAATAATTCTCCACTGCTCCCTTTTTTTAGCTGCTTCCATTAGTGGAGATCCTTTCATATTAGTCCATGTCATAATGTTATCTATCCAGCTGGTCCTGGGTCTGCCTAGTCTCCTGGTTCCTTCCGTCAAACCCGTTATTATTGAGTTTTCAATTGAGTCTTCTGTTTTTCTGGTAACATGTCCAAAATATCTCATTTTTCTTGATTTGATATGTTTCAGGAATTTCTGATCTACTCCAGCCATTTTGTATAGTATCTCATTGGATATGAAATCCGTATAACGGATCCTCAACATTTTTCTCATGCATTTGTTTTCAAATGCTCGAATTCGATTTTCTTCTTCATTTAGTGTCCATGACTCAGCCATACGAGGCAACAGGCCAGACTAGTGCCCTGATCAGTCTTAGCTTTGTAAGTTTACTGACCGATTTGTTCTTCCAAACTTTTAGTAATTTGATTATTATATTCATTCCCATGGCCAATCTTGCTTTGATGCAATCTATGCATCATCTTGGATCAGGCTTCCAAGGTATGTAAAGTTAGAAACTTGCTCAAGCACCTGTCCATTTGCTAAGATTGTTATTTGATGTTCCATATTTGACATTACTTTTGTTTTGCTTGCGTTTATGCTCATATTGTATTTAGTTCCAGTATGTTCTATTCTTTTCACTAGGTCTTGAAGGTCTTCAACTGATGTTGCTACTAGGACAATATCATCCTGGTTCTTCCATGATCCATCAGGGCTTGTCATACCTCCCAAAAACCTCCATCAATAAATTACAATCAATTCAAAATGCACTAGCCCGAGCAGTAACCAAATCACCAAAGTTCTGCCATATTTCACCCATACTGAAGTCACTACACTGGCTTAAAATATCTGAACGTATACAGTACAAGATAATAACGATTACTTACAGTTCACTTCATTCGTCAAAACCGGTTTACCTTCGTAAACTCTTAACGCCTCAGCCTCCCCGACCTACACGATCATCATCTCATCTCACACTTTCACGCCCGTTGAATCAGTCATCACTCAAAATCTGCAACCGCGCTTTCTCATACGCCGCACCAGAACTTTGGAACTCAATTCCAGCCTCCCTCCGCAGCCTACGACATGGTCAAACAATAAGCTCCGAATCCTCATTTCCTTTAATTCCTTCACTGTCTCCTCAAGCCTTTAGGTCTAAACTTAAAACCTTCCTATTCGAAAAGTCATTTCCCCCATAGCAACAACAACCTGACCAGCCGCCTCATGGATACACTGACATTTGCCTGGCCGACAAACCACCCTGTCTATAGCTATTTCAAGAGAGACTAAGCGCATAAGAATAAGCAGCTACTGCTGTGCTGCTTTCCGGGGCGCTGTAGAAGTTTACGAGATTTTACTTACTTACTTATATGTTCTGAAAGAAACCGGGATTCATATGAGTTTTACGGCAATTTCTATGGCGGCCATGGTGCCATTGTCAAACGTTGAGTAAAGATGGCGGCGAATTGGCTCCAACTCTGCGATGTCGTTGCCCAGATGGACAACTGCATGTGCTGTGGTTGTCCATTGACAGTCAGAGTCCTCCTTTTTGTCGTCCCATTGCTTTTAATGCTTCGATTTTCTTAGAAATTTCAAATTTGCTTCGAATTATTTAATTGGAAAAGTTTTAATGGACTGCATTTGCTCAGCCTCCTATTAGGGTTTAGCCTATTCAGGCTATGGGCATTTATATAGTGGCAGTTGATGTATGTAGCAGTTATAAAATATGTGGGTGCAAAAAATTAAATATTTATTTATAGTATGTGCCTACAATAGCCCATTATGTTATTTAATTAATTGTTTATTTATTTATTTGGTGTTAGTTAGGAAGTTAGAACTGTGATGAAGTTACAATTATGTAATTCATTCCACTCGTATAAACCGAATATGAATATGAGCACAATGTCTTCTATCGTCTATCTCTTCTGACTGAGCATCAAACTTCTGCAACTCTAAATTAGATAGATTAATGTAATAAGAGGGTTTAGACAGTGTTGTTAGTGCTTGGCCTTGTACTGTGCTTAAGTACCAAAAAGCAAGTGCTTGTTCTTGTGCTTGGCATTGAAGGTTGAGTACTTGTAGTTGGAATTGAGGATTGGGTACTTGGATTTGTACTTGGCCTTGAGGGTTGAGGCCTGCAAGTAGTTGTAGCTACTACAAATGATACAAACTTTGTGTGCATTATTTAGAAGTAGGCCTATTGTGAAAACTGACAAAGTTTAAGTTTTACCCCATTCTTTTGCTGACAATGTTAGTTAAAAGGTGCGGTAATTTTGAACCTAAGCGAAAAGGTTGTTTATTTGAACATGTACTTGTGCTTGCCTGTATTTGTGTTTTAATGTGAAGTGCTTGGCATTGAGCTTGGCCTTGGACTATGAGTGCTTGGACTTGTACTTGGTCTTGAATGTTGTATACTTGGCCTAGTGCCTTAGGTGCTTGTTAACAAGACTGGGTTTAGAGTACCGTTAGTTTAGTAGGGTCTGCCCTGTGTGACAACCACCATTATTGCAGAAGAATCAGTCAGTTACAATATTAGAGGCATTAGAAGTACGGCAATCTGTTACTGTGCTTCTGTTAAATAATTTCACAAAGCTGCCTTACCTTGTGTTTGTTTAGCGAATGACATATTGAGAGGGAGCAAGTGAAATCAACAACTCAGTTTGCTGAAGTTTTTGCTTTCATTTGTGGCAATGCCACCAATCAAGAGTCGAATGATGGGTTTACAACCAGTCAATCCAAATCGCAGAGTGGCTAGAAGCTTAGCGTTCTTACCGGAAAGGAAATCAAAGGATTTCGGCCAAAGCAATCATATTGAAACATTGGAAAATAACAAAATAGTGATGGGCTTTCACAGATCAGACGATCTGTCTAAAGACCTCTTTAGAGTAAACGGCTTTGTTGAATCGGAAATGGAAAGTGTGGTTGATTTAGATGCTGCTGATGATGCCAAGTCAAGTGTCGCTCACACACATTCTAATTCTGCTCCAGATCAAAAGAGATTTCAACTTTTGTCAGAGTGTGAGGCAAAGTTTCTGGCAATCATTTGGGATGTTGGTTTTTTAGATTCTGGGGATGTTTATATTTGTTGTGGTGACGGAATTGCATTTTGCGATTGTAACCTTAAGGTTAAGACTAAATTGGATCGCATTAAGCTGGCAGGTGGTGCGGCAGTCATGCCAAGGAGTGGCAACTTTGTTGCAATTGATAGATTTAATGACACAGTCAACATTTATTCCTCGGATGGACAGTTCATTTCTTCGTTTCTTGCAGGTAGCAGTCCAATGAATGTTGCTGTTACAAAGGATGGTTGTATTGCAGTGACTGATATAGGTGACAAGTGTGTGCGATTGTACTCGACTGAGGGCACATTGCTAAACACCATCACACAAAGAGGGCGTGGATATGAATTGCAGTGGCCACTGTATATCCAGGCCTACAGTGACAATTCACTTGTTGTTTCTGACGTGTTGCAGCGTAAAGTTTTTGCGTTTGACGAGCACGGCAACTGTTTGAAAGCCTTGCAGCTGAGAACATCTGGCGCAGACTCGGTTCTTAGACCTCACGGCATTTGCAAAACCAAAAACGACGCAATCTTTGTTGTGGACAATGCGCTCAACACAATTGAGGCTTTCGGTCGAGATGACAACTACATCGAGACAATCTTGTCATCAGAGGAAGGTGCCGTCATTAAACCAAAGGTGATGGGCATGAGCAAAGATGGCCGTCTCATTGTAGGAGGAATGACTGGGAGTGTCAAACTTTATACATTAATTGAACGAGAAGTAAAAGTGCAAGTCATAAACAAAGAAGAGGCAATTAAACTTCATGATGCATCAGTCGATACAGCAGCTGTGGATATAAGGGACCAAATTAACAAGATTGAGACAAAACAGGAATATTTCAATAATGACTGCATCATTGTAATTGATTAGAAATCTGGTATTTGGATGAATAGTTGTGTATATCATATCTGATTGCTTCGTCACTGAAATGGTAATTTGACGCTCGAGTATCGTTACTGTCTGGATGTTTTTATCACAAATCCTTATTTGAAATTTCATGTTGGTGTTTAGATAAAGGTTAAGGAGTTGTTTCAAAAGTCAAATCTTCAGCATTGATGCAGGGTCAATTCAACTTGCATTTACTGAATTTTATTTGAATTTGGTCTTGGTTCTAAGAAGTTGTATTCTCAATAGTCTCAATTTTTCTGCAATTACTGGAAATTTTCTTGTGATTTATTCATTCATCTCAAATGCTGCATCTGACAAGTATCTTTGTAAGTCTTGCTTGGTTTGTTTTATGATTTGCTATAACGCAAGTGAGTCAACTCAGGCACCTCTTTCAATCAATCAATCAATCAATCAATCAATCAATCAATCAATCAATTCATCAGTTTATTTAACAGTATTTGAAGTCAATTTACTTGAATTGTTACATTGGTTTTGTGTTTCCTAACGTTGTGTTGCTGTTGCTGAATGTTTCATATAGTAAACCCTCGTTATCCCGCCCATGTCCGTCCGGCGTTCTATTTTGGCGAGGGGCGGGGTTATAACGGGGCAAGTCAGTTGAGTAATCCATTACAAAGTATTGTTGAACTGTGTATACACTATATATATATATATATATATATATATATATATATATATATATATATATATATCCTTACTTTCTTCCCTGTCTCTCTCCTCCCTCTCTCTTCTCCATATTATATATATATATATATATATATATATATACACACTGTGTATATATATATATATATATATATATATATATATATATATATCATTCATAACACTGTAGGCTACAGTACGGCATTGTGTAGCCATAAGCAAATGCACCGTTTGGACCAGCATCGTTACAATAATTATTCAAAGGCGTGTAGGCCTATGGAGTAGGCCTACAAAGTACTTCTGAATAGTAGCCTGTCTTTGTGAAGTTAAAGCATAGATTCCACCCTATACGTTTAACAGTAATAAAATTTATTCCTCTCTTCCTTTGTCTCTTTCTCTCCCCTCTACCTCTCCCTCTGTCTCTCTTTATCTCCCTCTCCTGCTCTTGCCATTCTCTTTAATGTGCCCGCCATTAGCAGCGGACGGCCGCATTACAACGTAAACAATTGCACAGGTGACCCCTCTCTCTCCGGCGAATCTCTCTACCTTGTCACTGTCTCTCTCTCACCCCTCCCTTCTCCTTCCTGCCTCTCTCCTCTCCGTCTCTTGCCCCTTGGTTGCGGGCAATTGACTCTGAGGAATTCCGACCCCCAGCCACACTGATTTAGGGAGATGGTGTGGACAGATGTCTTCCATTTAATTGTTTCCATTGGCAATTGTTCCCACTGGCAAGCGAGCGGGGGAGGTTTCATGGGTGAAAACATGGCTTTCGTTATACTGTAAACAGTACCCTGTACAGCATAACGAAAGCGATGCTTGACAGTGAAATGCACCTGAGTTTGTGGCAATGGCGAGATTAACGAGGTCAAATTACATAGGACCAAACCCAATGCCCTGATGGCGAGGGCGAGAGGCGAGGGTGGCGGCTTTTCGAGGTAGAATGCATGGCAGGAAATCCGTTCCAGACCAACGCGTGGCGAGAGACGAGTTTGGCGGCTTAACGGGGGGCGAGATAGCGAGGTTTTACTGTAATGCTGACATTCTAAAATCTTCACCAATAATGAAAGTATTGAAATGTTACAATGTCTTTTAGCAGTAATAGTGAGTAAGACAACAAGTGAAGCAGTGTGAAAAGGCATCTGGAGCTGGTTCAATTCTTACCCAACATAAACAACTGAATGAAGACTCTACATTGCAGCACCAGTAAATAACACAGTTAAATCTCATTTGATAACATCACTCGTGTTCATTTAGCATTCCTATTAAAAAGAGTTCATTTGATATGAGCATCAAAAATACCAGATGCAATTCAATTGATTTGAGCAAAGCATGCTCAATTGTAGGCACTTCCACGACAACATATCACAGAGAATCTACGCTGATAGCACAAGTAGTGTTATGGATGAGGTTAACCCCTGAACATCGTAGCTGGTGTAGTTTTAGACTATGAAACTGTTAATTGCCATTTCTCTTCATCTACATCTACCTGTGCACAATCTTGATGTCATTACTGAATCTGAGTTAGGACCCAAGTGCACCCCACCACATCTACTTTTACCACCTCACCAGCAGCTACGAGATATCTTCTTGACTTTGGTTCATCTCTTCATCTGGTCTCTGATAAGACATAGAAACTGTTGGTCTGTCTGATTGTCATGGCACGAGGAATACAAGACCTGATCACACAATGACATATGAAGACCAAGCTATGCTGGCTTCCTTATCTGTAGTCAACCGAGATGTCTTACTGGGGATAATTAATTCATCAGGCCTTTAATCTTTCAGAGATATTTGCCCTATCAACAGTTTTCCAATTCATAACCAAACGTCTACTTGTAGAGTTACAAGAGTAAAATAAACTCCTGAGAGACAAAGCTTCTTCAGTGGTAATTATCACCCTCATAAACTGACCTGTGGACCTAGACACTACAACTCTCTCCCTCAACAGTCAGAAATCTTTCATCAATTACACAATGATCACCAACACAGCACTCAAAGACAACAACTACAGTGTATCATGTAATAATAGCGTGATTTCAAGTGGTTTCGGAGACTAAACATAGGCCTGTGTTAAAACAACCATAATTACCCTCAACATTTAACAACCCAGTTCTAGATTACTTTCGAATTCATTTACTGTTTCAACTGTTACTGCCTTTTCGTCCAAACTCGGACGAAGCGTTTCTCACACAACGACATGAAATAGAAAGAATCACAGAGATAAATTTATGGAATCTCAAATTTGTGCATAAATGAGATCAAAATACACGATCTCATGTTCTCAGCTGAAAATACTGGCTATTAAATAATTAAATATTTAATAATTTCTAATTAGAATTTAAATCAAAACATATACAGAGGCAAGATTGGCAGCAATGCCTTGAAATCTAAATCTTAATTCTTAAGATATTTTCCAAAAACCTGAGGAACCAATTGCTTCTTATTTACTTTTCCCATCAAATTGTGCGGCATTCTGTCGATTATTTCTACGACCGTTGGAATCTGATAGGATGGAAGGCGGTCGCTGGCCCACACTCTCAGCTCGCTCGTCTCCAGTCGTCTGCTCGGCTGAAGCACAACGGCTGCGGCGACCTTCTGACCCCAAGTGAGGTCAGGAAGACCAACGACTGCGACGTCTGCGATGGACGGATGCGACAACAGGTGGCGCTCCACTTCGATTGCGCTGATTTTGTATCCTCCGCTTTTGATGATGTCGACCGACGTACGACCAAGAATGCGATAGACTCTGTCGAAAATGGCCGTGTCACCTGCGACCAATTCACTCAACTCATTCATAAATCGATGAATTGAATAGGAATCAACTTCAAATATCATCAGCATCACAAATGGTTACTTCACTTTTAATTAAAGGAAATAATTGAGATCCTTAACAGTTGCTGCTTTGTGCTTTTATTTTGACAATTCTCTTTTTATGCATTTCAAAATTCTTTATCAAGAGTTCATTAAGGACAATGACTAAAAATCATCTCATCTGTAATTTATTCTGAGAGTTCAACTAAATTACGTAGAATTGAAAAGCCATTTCAACTACACATTGTCTTTTAAATTGCTATATCACCACCACCACCATCACGATGCTCTCTGCTGATGCCTTTGTGGCAATAGCTAGACACAAAACATTTCCAAGAAGTAATTTCTTCTGTTAATCTTGCTTCTGTGGTTGAAATCCTTTCATGTTCATATCTTCCCTAATGTTGTCCATCTAATTTTTCCACGGTCTTCTTCCTCTGCTTCTATTCCCTTCCATTTGAGTGTAGAGTGCCTTGTACGGTAGCTCCATTCATCCAATCTATTGTCCATCCAGTTGAGTCTTTTCCTTCTAAGTTTGTTGCTGATCAGTTAAGCCGATGATTTAATTACTGGGAATGTGCGCTTTTGCTTGCTCAGAATGCATTAAACACTGTAAATGTCAAATGAAAGTTCATACACAAACACGTTCATTCATTTCATCGTAATTACAGAAGTGGTTCTACTGTTAACACAATCAGTTTGGATTTTGCATATTTAAAGTCAGCCGAGTACAAGACACTGCAAACAAAAACAAAGGAAGAGAAACGACCAAGAACTGCCACGGCACGACAAATAGGAAATTTTGAATCGCTCACCGGTTTTAAACCATCCGTCTTTTGTGAAGGACTCCTTCGTTGCTTCACTTCTGTTCCAATATTCTTTGAAGGTGTTCCCCCCACGAACGTAAAGTTCACCAGATTCCTTCTCTAGACCTAAAACTCAAAGCATCTGTCCAAAGTCACTTCATGTCGCTGACAAACAGAAAACTTACAGCTGTTAAAAAGCCAAACACCTAAAGAAAGATCAAAAGGAAGAAAATAAAAAGTCAGGGCATCAAATCAGATCGAATGCAGCAAGAAGATCATCCAGAGATCGACAACATGAAGTGAGCTTCATCATCAAATCATCTTTTCTAAAACACTCAATTTCATATCAAATCACTCTGTCAAAATGAATCGTCCAAACAACAAACCTCAAATCAAAACGGAACTTGCAAAAAATTTGGTAAACAAAAAACAGAATGTAAAACGCCGTGGACCGAAATCATCCGTTACACAGTCAGAATCAAATCACAAAACTCAAGTTTCAAAATGCCACCTAAAATAAAACAACGCTTTAAATTTCCCACTTTAACTCAATGGAAGAGAGAGAAAAACTAAAAGGAAATAGCACAGTGCCATATTTTACATTTACATCTGAAAATGGCATCAATTATGTATCACGTGACATACCTTCAGTCACTCTTGTTCTCTTCCAATCTCCCTTTGCAACGACATCGTAACCATTTGTGGCTGAGACATTTGGTTTCGCTATACAGACCTCAACATTGGGAAATGGTAATCCAACAGCTCCTAACAGACCAATAACAACAACACCATACTACAGTCAATTCTTCATTTATCAAATAAAATTCACAAGAAAACAAGAAAAAGAAGGCGTTATTGTCAAATCCAAGTGATACGAAATTCAGGTCAAAATAAAATAGAATGATGAGAGACATTGATGAGTTCATTTGTCACTTTGAAGGCAGACTCTCTGTCACTCTAAGAGAAATCAACAAGAAGATGACAAAAACCGTGTTTAAGGAAAGCAGCCAATTGGTCAAACACAAAATTTCCCACTACAAACATACTCAGATGGTGCTGGTGCTGCAGTCGCCAAAGACACACGAAACCAAAGCAAGAGACTTAAAAACCGAATCAACAACATCACCAACATGCTCATCAATCATTTAAAATCAGTGCTTTTTTCTGCCGGAACAGTGTTCCGGTACCTTTTTCTCCAGAAATTTTATGAATTTTTAATTTATATTAAATTTAATTTTTAAAATTATTTTTATAGTTTTTCCAGGCTGTGACTGACTATAACTTATGATCTGTTAATTTATATTACAGAAGTTTAATCATTCATACATGAAGATGCATTCTGACACCTTTTTTTCTAGAAAAAAGCACTGTTTAAAATATATAATAAACACGAAAATGCTTCAGATGAATGGCTGAGGTCGATCGCATTGGCTGCTGCCCTCTGCTCAAAGTCTTTCTGCAGAGAAAAAAAATGAAAAATTAGGAAAATTTTGCCAAAAAATTTATTTTGCAACTTAAACACAGAAAAGCAGAATTCAATTCCTCAAGAAGGTGTCTTATATTTTGCCTTCAAAAGGTAGATGTAATCAAAGTTTATCTGAAAATAAGCAGCAAATAAAGAGAGAAATCAGATGAAATATTCAATTGCTCCAGTGCCTGTGTCAGCAGCAGCAGCAGCAGCAGCAGCTGGTACCTGGCTCTCTTGTGCCATGAATGGGGTTAGTCAGAACCATTCCCAGTTCAGTCATTCCGTATCTTTCGAGAAGACGATGTCCTGTGATCTTCTCCCAGCTGTGAAGCACCGGAGTAGGAAGAGCCGCTGAACCAGACACAAACAGCCTACGAGAAGACAACGAAAGACAACGCAGCTCAACAGAACGGAAAAACACCTCTAACAACCATTGCAGGCAACAGATGCAGATGAAAGCAACACACTGAATCGAAAAGACAACAACCGATGAAGACTGATAGACCACTATTCACAGCTGAAGATAAGTAAGCAAGTGAGGAGTTTGAAAAGGACGGTTGTTGGTCTGTTGTACAGCTACCTTATTCTAGAGGCAGAAACGGCTCTCACAAAGTCTTTTGATCTTCTTGTTCCTCTTCCACGGCTCAATCTGTCGTTGTAATAATTGATGAGCTTTGCATAAATAGTAGGTACGGCCATAAACAGATTGACACTATGTTTCAATCCATCATACTCAGGCATCACATAGCCAAGCAGATACAACCACACCTAAATGCAAACATAACAAACCATACACACACACACACACACACACACACACACACACATACATCACGTATAATAGAAGATTAAACGTAACTCATGACAAGGTGATACACACACACACACACACACACACACACACACACACACACACACACACATATATATATAATTTGAGGAGTTAAAACTATGACAATACATCAATTTGACCGTAATGTATTCAAATGAAGATGTAAATATGAGAAATGAAAAGCTGTGGACAAAGACTTAGACAACAAATGTGCAAAGAGTAATAATAATAAGAGAGTGAAATGTAACATCTTTACTAAGATCAATCACTCTTATTTATCAACCAGTGACAAAAGCTTTGATTGCCTGGTTCACCCAACTGTCTTCATTCTAGAACAGGTCAAAATTATTGACATGAACGAGGGTTGAATGCACAGCATCAGTTACTGTCTTGCAACAGAAACAAAAGCCAGACAGTGAAGGAGGAAACTCTTAGAGACAATTCATTGCACTTAATAAACATCGACCATCACTAACTTGGTGTGCATCAAAATGAGGCAACATTATGCATGAGGCACCGCAGAAGAGTGGCGTCATCAACGCATTCACGATTCCATGAACATGATGCAGAGGAAGAACATGAAGAATAACGTCTGCTTTATTCCACTCCCACATCTCAATCATCCCTTGCATCTGGCTGTCAAGGCTTCCAAACGTATGCACAACACCCTAAACGGAAACACACATCACGAAATGACCACCAACACGACATCATATTTACACTGTTCAATTAGAAATTGCATTGAAATAACTCAAAAACAGAAATCTATCACTTATGGCTCTTTTTGGAACCTGTTTCTAACTCTAAACAGAACAGAAGTTTATTTCCTACTCAAAACATAAACATAAAAGTCATATTGGAAAATATTTTAATGAATATAGAAAACAATGATCATTAAGAGAATATTCATACATATAAAAATAAAAGAGATGCTTCTTAGATGTTTAAATATCAGAGTACGTTTGAGTCATTGTGTATTTATCACATGATTTCAGTTAAATTTAGGTGAGTTGGAAAAAGATGCACACAAAATTGAAAACACACAAAGTTATGCAAAAATTGTAAGAGATAATCGCTGTTTAGAAGCTCCTTGGTAATCCATTGACCTTTGGATTTCCCGTTGTTCCACTCGTGTAGATGATCATTGCTGCCTTTCTCTTAAAGCGATTTGCATCTCGAAGTTGATTGAAACGGTTGAACCTCATGCTCCATCTGCGCTCGTCATTCACGAGTTCCGCTTCTTTCGATTCATCGCCACCTTCGAACACCTTGACTCCTCTGCGATAATTCAACTCATTCAAAAACAGAACCTTCACTCCTAGCTCTGATGCAAAATTTTCCACCATTTTGCCAAGTTCTTCTGTTGTGATAATCATTTTTGACTGCGAATCTTCTACAAAATACCGGAGCTGCAACTCGGGATGCCTCGGAGACAGTGGAACGGAAATGCTTCCACTCATCCACGTTGCCCACTGACCAACCACGTAAGACACATCGTTCGGACACAGAAGACAGACGCGCTCCCCTCCGGTGTCTCCGCTTCTGACGTCGAGATCGTCGAGGATCTTATCCGTAAGAACGTTCGCACTGAACAGGATGTCTGAATATCGATGACTTCCAAACCTATCGACGACGGCCACACGATCGAGGTGTTGTTTTGCCTGAAGAAAAACGGGCGACACCAGTCGAGTTCTAAATGGCAAATATCTGTAAACGGGTTCATCTGTTGAATAGTGGCGACGTCTGACCAAACAGATTGAAGTCGTGACTCTGCCAAACGCTTTGCTCCGCTGGAATTTTAGCAAAACTCCAAGAAACCAATTCATCATTTCAGCTTCTGACTTTCATTATTTGGTATAGACAACTGAAGACAAAAATTGAATATGAAAAGTCAACAAACAATAATAATAATGCACTTCTATAGCGCCTGACCTACAAGTGTAATGCACAAAGGAATCAAATGATGGTAAGCAGGATAATAGCATATACAATCAATAATCAAATGATTAAAATAAATTAGAAAGATAAAATGAAACAACTAACAGAGACTTCATCACTTGTATAATGAAGTAGCTGTAATAATAAAAATAATAATAGAAATAATAAAGTCAATAACAATGTTCATTAACAGAATTCATCTCAACACAGAAGCTATGCACATCTGTCAGGTCGGTACAATCAATAAATGCATATATGATATCAGTCAGTGTTAGTCAAATAGAGTGCATCATGTTGCATATTAGGATTACTATTTTATTAGAAACCCCTTTTGGGATAACATAATTATTATCATTCATACTAAAAAAATCTCAAATTTAACAACAATTTACTTCCAGGAAAAGTACCATCAGGACTTTCATCATCAGGACATTTTGCCTAATTTGAGGCAAATCAATTACCTCTGTGGAGGAAGATCTTGAAGGTAAAGCACCTAGGTCAGGTCAGGTCAGGTCTACATCCTCCAGCTGCGTCCAGCAACAGGCACACCCACACCTTGTGACCCTTGGTAACAACTTCAGGAGCAGTCTGCTGTTGACCACTTGTAGTTCCATAAATGGTCACTCCACTCCACTTCCACTCATTCTGGGGCCTGTGCTGTTTTCTACTGTTGTCCATCTACCATTGATTCATCTGTCTCTAGGCTAATAGCTGCATCAACAATCTCATTTCTACATGATTTCATTCATTAACTGGTATGATGTTCTGTTGGAAATAAACCACTATTATTATTATTATTATTATTATTATTATTATTATTATTATTATTATTAAATAGCAACAGAAAGAAGAAGAAGCCAGAAGAAGAAGGTTTACATGTATGGGCAAATGGCAGAGAACTGACAGAGGTGAAACAATTCAAATATCTGGGAACTCTCTTTGATTGCTCAATGCTCAGCCATCGATGACAAAATTAATCAGTACAGCAGAAATGTTGGCATGCTATGCCCACTCTTGAAAGACAGACATGTTCCTATTGCGGCCAAAATCATTATTTATAAAACCATCCTCAGACCACTGCTAACCTACGGATGTGAAGTTTGGACGCTGACCTCGGCCACCAAAAGCAAGATACAGGTAGCAGAGATGAGAGTCGTAAGGCTCATTAAAGGGTACACACTAAGAGACAGGAAGGAAAATGTCATGATCAGAGCAGAGCTAGGTATAAAAAGTATCATACAGTATATAGAGGAGAGCCAACAGAGATGGTTTGGTCATGTCAAGAGAATGGGAAAGGAGAGAATGCTATTACAAATGCTGCTGTGGCACACACCGACAAGTGTTTATTCTAGGCCTGTTCGTTTGTTGTTTTTTTTTTTGGGGGGGGAGGGATTCCCACAAAGTTTTAAAATTCCCTCCCAAAAATTTGTATATGTTGGCTTGGGGGATGGAAATCCCCCCAAGCGTCGAGAGACAAATCTTGCCCCACCCCAAACATTTCAAACTCCTCCCCAATGTCAAGGTGGCTAAAATAAACACTGCCCACCGACTACCAGAACAAGAGGACGGCCAAGAAAACAACGACGGATGGATGGACAACATCAGTGAAGCGCTAGAGTCCAGAGGAACACCACTGAAGCAAGTGGAAGAAACGAAGATCTACATGGACAGAGACGCGTAGAAAGGCTACTTCGCAGACAGACCACAAGTCTAACCTCATCGAGGTACAAGGTACAAGCAACAGAAAAAACAATCGCTGCATTAAATGGCGCTTGTCGCATATACTTCCAACGAAAAGAGAAACTCAAATACACAACTATACATCATACATTATCACTATTATTATTATAATTAAAATAACGATCACAAAACCATTAAAAATACTCATACATGTAGAGACTATTAGCGATATAAAGCGATTGCGTGTCCCAATGTTTTGCTCTTGTGTAATGTAATATCTTGTCGATTGATTTGGCGCTTAATTCTAGATCGATGCATTCCAAATTCCAATCAGCTCTTTTTTCCGTCGCTCTTTGAAATCTATTTCGGAGGATTTGGCCAATTCTTATGCAGGAATTGTGGCGAACAGCTAAAACAGACACGAGAGTGCGAAATACATGATACCATTAAAAATACACATAGCCTACAGAAAGCAAACGAAAACTCAGATAAGACAAAATTATGACAAAAGGGCGACAGCTCAATGGCTCTACGCTCAAAGAATTTCAAGTTACAGTAAAATTATTCTGCGAGCTGCAGAATCTTCGTTCCCTTACTTCCTATGATCGAAACATTGTTGTCGACTGAATGTACGGCAAAATTGGCAAATGTTAAAATGTTGCGCTTGAGCCACAGCCCACCACCGAATGAGGCGAAGTGCATTACAAAATGAAGCTATAGAAATTTAATTTTAAAAATAAAGATGATTACACCAGGGAGTCTGTAAGATTACACTCAAAAAGTATACAGGCCTTGGAGCAATAATACACACTACACAGGAAAGAACATGAGCCTAAAAGCAGGTGCTCTGTAGTGACATCAGACATTGCGACCCAGAGATATATTTAGTCTGTGGACTGTGTTGCTATGGCAGTCGTATAGCCAAATACGTTTAAAATGGCGGACAGAGACGATGTGTACGTTGAGAAATTCTCCTATTTATCTTTATTTTCTGCGTTTTTATGGATGCCGTTTAAATAAAATTGATTGATTGATTGATTGAAATCACCATGCGTGAGCATTTGAGCATTTCGACAGTCCGGACAGTTGTCTGAACTTTCAGAATGTTCAAGCATGAAATCCATTTTTGAAAAAAAGCGGTAGAGCTTTTAGCTACGAAAAAGACTTCAATATTGTGGATTGACAACATAAGAAAGAAGAGAGAGGGGAATTTAATTGAAACATGCAAAATAATGAATTTGAAAGTAGATGGGCCATACGATCGTCGATTCTTTACAGTAGTACACTATAATATAACAGCACAAGAGGCCGAAATTTGTTTAATTAGAGAATGGGACCAAGAAAAAACTTTTAGTGCAAGATTTGTTTGGACGAGGTGGGATTGACAGTAGAAACAGTAAACGGATTCAAAGGTTATCCGGGGCTATTGAATGTGGAGAGTTACTGCACAGTTCACACAGGCTTACTTAGCCTCCTAAACTACTTTAAATAACACTATTATTATTATTATTATTATTATTATTATTATTATTATGGTTTTTACTTGGCTCTGTGCACTAAAATCTGCCGTCCTGTTTGCCCATTTCAATAATGGTTAAGGGAAACGCGAGACATTATGTTACATTATCATGTAATTGAAAATAAGAATAATTGTCTGCCACTGCAGTTCTTAAAGCAGATCAAGACCATTAAATGCATTGTTGTTTATTTTCTTGAAGTGGTGGAGACACTGGAGATGAAGAAGAAAAAATTGATCCACAAGTAAGCATCTTACATCAATTCAGCAGAGAATAAAGAACCAGAAGACTTGTTAATAAGTTTTTATTACATTTCTTATTATTATTTAATCATTCATTGATTATGATTAACTGTTGATGATGATGATTATTGTCAACACAGGAGAAATCTTACCAAACCACTTAAAAGCAAATTGTAAATTATAATAAATAATGTTCCACAGAAATTATTATTATTATTATTATTATTATTATTATTATTGTTGTTGTTGTTGTTATTTCAGCACTTCAATCAAGTGCTTTCAGTCCTTTGTTCAAATGAACAGTTTGTGAATTTGTGTGTGGCTGATTTTTCAGGAATTCTCTGTTAGTGTCTTTATCAGCTTTATTGCCACCAGAGTGTTGCAGCTAATAGTGAAGCATACAAGATGCAGATAAAATTAACTTCATAATTAACGCTGATGTCCATAAAGGTGCCCCAGATGGAAAAATTACTCATCACCAATTCAGGGGTGAATGTTGCCCTGTGGTTAAGACATACCTGGGATGCAATTAAGCATAGCACTAGGCTGGGCATTCTCACATCTGACCACTTGTACTCTGTGAAACTGTTGAAGAACAAAATCAGTGGTGAATATTCAGAAGAGTCAACTTCTGTTGTGCAAGTATTGGCATTTGTGAAAATAAAATTCATGTCATTTGGTGACAGGCAGATAGAGTGACGTCACATGAGATAAACACTATTGGACAGTGGCAACTGTTTTCTTGACATTGTGCATGATAGATCTGCTATTCTGACTTGAAGTTACATTTAGGCCAATGTATGTATTTGCACAGGACAATGATTTTGAAGAGGACGATGGTGGTGAAGAAGGAATTGATGACTTGAATCAGTTCAACAGTGGTGGGACAGATGAAGAGGCAGAGGGTAAATAAAGCTGCTCATAATTAACTCTCAAACATTCAACATTCTGATGTCTTTGGTTGTCATGCTATTTGATGCAATTCCAATGAATTCTAATTGTTAACTGTTAATTGGATTATTATTTCCTGTCCATTATTCTCAGAGTGTGTAAATCTATGTGACATTTTGCCAGTCAAGTCTTCATGGCTGTGAGACAAAGAGGCTAAACAGAAGAATCATTGTGAATTCATCGGGGCACATATGCCATCTGGGCAATGCTCATAGAGCCATGAAAGACAACACTTGAAACAAGGACCTGAAGCAAAGAGAGGCACTGGAAAACATCAGACATACCGTTTGTTGCACATAGAGATGGCGATGTGAGGAGAGAGACTTTACCCACCAAATGCACCACAAGAAGCCTAAAGATGCTAAGAGACAGCAAGGAAGATCAAAGGGAACATGGATGGCCTGAGGAGTTGAGAGACAGAATATGGAAAGAGGAATTGAAAGCAGAGGTTCTTACACAGGACAGATCCTGCTGAATCACTCTAAATCCAAGTATCAATATTATAACCTGTGTGCTCTTGCAGCAGGAGATGGAGTATAGACGACAGGACTGGGTGACCAGAGTCCCAGAAGAAATTGAGTTGGAGTAAGTGAGTCGGCTGGAAGTGTCACTTCTGAGACAGTTCCATTTAACTCCATCAAATTAATCAACAAATTTTAGATGTAAAGAATTGTTTGCACATAAATGTAAAATATGATTTCTGCTTTTTATAGTACGACAGCAACATTTAACTGCAGAAATACTGCAGCTTAACCAGATTTTGTTTTCCTACTTGTTGGTTCCCATGTAAGAGTTACTTTAGTGGTTTTCACACAGACTAACTTGGCCTCCTAAACCACTTTAAATCACATCATTATTATAATTGTTATTATGTCATTGTGTCCCAAGGAGTTAGGTATTCTCCTGTTGTCTTATTCTGCCTGATGACTGCTCCTCACTACTATTAATTATTATTGCCTGTAGATTTTTGTCTGAATAGTCATCAAATTTCAATGAATATTTTGTGTATGAAAACAAAGAGACGAAATGCATTTGGTTTGCTTTCAGAGGAGGAAGTAGAAGTGAAGGACCAAGGGGAGAAGAAAGTGGAGGAAGATGGATTTGAGGAGGATTTGGACGTAGAGACTAGCATGTACAGTTTTCCTCCGGCTGGATGTGTAGACCCAATCCAAGTTCCACCGCAGGAAGTCATTGAGCTCGGAGGCATCACCGATCACGCCTCGGACTACCCTGAGGCAGCGTCTGTCGAAGGCGTCGACGCTTATCCTCTGCCAGACACCGCTGCCGACGAACCGACAGTTGATGAGGTCGACAGGGACGAGGTCAGTCCAAGTGCGCTTCCAGACGATGCAGAGGACGTCACTCTTTATCCTTCGATGGACGAAACCGATGACCATCCGGCCGGATTCGGATACAACTTACGGACGATGCAGACGACCTCCTTGCGATGCAGGAGCCGGGGGAGACTGACGTCACCGAACTTGTCGTACTTGATCCCGATCATCCACTCATGTTCACATTCCAGAAAGCTCTCAAGGAGTTTCTGCAGAAACAGCTGGACAAAGCAACTCTTCAGCTGCGAGAGGCGACACACTCTGCCAAGAAGAAGGAACAGGAGCGAGAGAGCACAGGAGTGGAGCTCTATGGCTGTCAGCAGGACTTGGCAAGGAGCCAGATGCAACTCGAGAAGCTGCGAGACGACTCGGAGACTGCGAAGCACGACCGAGAACTGGCCGAGCAGGAACTCGCAGACATGCGGAAGGCGTATCGGGAGAGGCAGACGCTGGCAAACGCAGAGCGCAAGAACAACGCAGACCTTCAAACTCAGGTGGAAAACCTGAACATGAGACTTTTCTACATGGAAGACGCAAAGGACAACATCCACGCAGACATCGCGGTCATGAAGAGAGCGGCCGAGAAAGTGGAGGCAGACGTCGTCAGAGCAGAGGAAAGCAAACGCATTCAGGTGAGAGAGACTGCTTCTAGAGGAAATCTCACGCTAACAAACTCAACTGACAGACTATTGTATTCTGTAGCAAACAGTTGACGAAATGCCCTGTTTTGCATTTGAGAGTCTGTTGCCATCTGATTGTCTTATCATTCATGTGACTTTCCTTTGATAGATTCAAATGATGATGTAGTTTTAATTTGTAAGAGTTGTTCATTTGCCGATTATAATGGAGCATTGTTTGATGGGTGAGAGTTTCATGTCTTGATGGCAGGATCTGTTTGTCGATCGACTGACGGAGAAAATGGCGAAGTTGCAGGAGGAGATGGCTCTGTGCTCCGCCCAGTTGACTGCACAGGCGGAAGAGACGAGGGCCACGAAGGAGTCGGTCATGGAGGCACGCATGGAGATCGAGGTTCGACCTCCTCCTCTCCAATTGGATGTTTCTGTGACTGGAATTCTTCTCTCATTCCATCTCTCTCCTCTCTCTCTCTCTCTCTCTCTATTGACAAATATTAGCTTAGCAGTTTGATGGTCCAACCTATGAAGACAATGAATGACATTACATGCAATGGGAATGTCATTTCGCTTGACATGATCGGCCAGTGTGGACAGTGTTGTATTACTGAGTTTGAGTACTCAAGTAAAAATATTCAATATTATGTCATTTTTTTTCTTAAGTAAAAGTAAAAACCGAACCTATAAAAATAGTTACTCAAGTAAAAGTAAAAAGTACTCTTTCTCTCTGGTGAGTTACTTTTTAAGTAAAAAGTAAAAAGTACCGTGACAGACGGAATCATCAACAACTCCACATTATCATTTAAATCACATTTTTATTACTACTTTTAAGCAACATGCAGAAACCTCAGATAATGACGTAAACATTTACACCATTAACTGCATTAGTATAAATGCTGGTTTCATGTAAGCCGTAGCTAGGGCAGGGCAAGCTGTCCCGGGCGCCGAAGGCGCAATTTGCACACTAAGTCCTTAAATTTTCATACCACTTTCCTCCGGCGTGAAAATAATGTTGATAAGTAAAAAGGTCATCACCGGTTTTCAGACTGTCACAGGTTAAAAATTTGTATGTTGTACGTTGAATGAAAACTGGGAAGCAAAAAAAGCCATCACCGGAATTTAGGGGCGAGAATTTATACCTTGCCCCGACGCTGACTGCTCTAACTGCGGCTCTGTGATTGCATGTATCTAAGAAAGATCAAGTTTTCAAACAATCTGTCAGTCATGCATGTACGTTTGTTGGTCATTGTCAACCCTGTCACGACTAAACACGGAAGTTGTGAAGAATTAAACAGATACTCCAGTAAATGTATCGAAATTTGATGAGAAATTTTACTTGTAACGTTTTGAAAGACATAATGTAACGAAAAAAGTACTAATATTTGAATAAAAACTTACTTGTTAAGAAGTAAAAGTACTGGGTAAGTTGTGTACTTCGTTACAGTCTGGTGTTTCAGAATTGTACTTAAGGTATTGTAACGCTACTTACTTTACTTCGTTACTTGTTGTGAGTGTGGAATATATTCCCTGAAAAATAAGCACAAATATTCAATATTTTCTGTTTGCATTACTTCCAAGAGGAAGAGCTTAGAACCTAATTTAAGGTATTAGCATGTTGCTATAACAGTTGTCTTTCTCTCTGGTGAGTTATTTCACACTGTGTATATGGATAGTGCTACAAATAAATCTGTATATAAACTTTTATACACTGTGTCCGGATAAAATGGGATCCTCTGTGATAATGATGAAAAACACTAGTAAATATTCATGACTTAAACCCAGTTGAATGTAAGATACTGTATGGGGCATAGTGCAGGGAGAAGGTTTACAGAGCAAAGATCAGAACCGCTGAAGAAGTACTCAGTGAGTGAATTGTGAATGAATGGGATGAACTTGATCAACTGGTTATCAATGCAGAGATATTGGTCAAAATGGAGAGCGCATCTTGAAGCGTGTGTTGGAGCCAATGGAGGACACTTCGAACGCAAAGTTTAGTTGAATGACAACTAAAATTCTGTCAACACTAAATTTAATTTTAAATTGTTAAAATTGATGAATATTTACTAGTGTTTTCCATCATTATCGAAAGAGATCCCGTTCGTTTAATCCGAACACAGTGTATTTATGATATTTATGATATTTATATATTTGTGTGTCTGTGTGTTTGGGAGTCTAGGTGCTTGTGAGGCAGTCACTGTGACTGTTTCTTGTTGTAGGCAATTACAATTGAGAAGAAGCAGTTGTTTCAGCAGTGGAACAGCAGTCTCATTGGGATGAAGCGTCGAGATGAAGCACATGCTGCTATGCTACGAGCTCTTCAGTAAGACCTCTGCATTCCCCAATCTCAAATCCAGTTTACTGCTCAGTCGTTTAGAACATTCGTTTTCAGTTTCAGAAGTTATCAGTTGACATTTCACCGTAAATATTCTTGTGACAAGGACTCGTTAAGCAAAACGATTTGGAGACCAGTTCTTTCCAACGACTGAAGCGCTCGTGGCAGACACTTTCACTCGGAGGCGTAGCAGCCATGTGGACAACCTGGCCAAATGCCAAGGGCCCCCCGACCTGCAAAGGGCCCCTGACCCGTGCCAACAAATTTTTTTTTCTTCGCAAAGTTGTAAAGTTGTCAGATCGAAAGACCGACAAGCAAAAAAAGGTCGTCAACTTTTTCGCAAACTTGTCAGATCGTCTCTGGAAAGGGTCCCCTGACCGTTTTTCACCAAGGGCCCCCGAGCATATTGCTACGCCACTGCTTTCACTTAAAGCATTTCAGTTTCTGTGTTTATTGATTACTACGTGTGGTTGATTGGAGTTCTATACGACAGGCGAAATGGCTTCTGTTGTTTTGCTTAAAATCGACTCTTTAGCAGATGCTGTGAGTTTTTTATGAACGTAGAAGAAGTTCATCAATTGTTGTTTCCTCTTCAGCCTCGAGCAGCAGCAGATTTTGACGCTTGAAGCAGAACTAAATGGCTTCAAAAAGGACATCCAATCAGAACAGGAAACCAACGAAAAACTGACGCTCATCCTAAATAAATGCGAAGACGAAATGGACCGAGTGCGAAATAACCTCAATCAATGCATCGCTAAACAAGAAGACATCAAGAACGACGCCAGTCAGTACACAAACATACTCAAACAGACGGAAGAGGCCTCCCTCCCTTGCGCTCAGGGTCCTCCCTCCCTCTCTCTCTCTCTCTCCCTCTCTCTCTCTCTCTCTCTCTCTCTCTCTCTCTCTCTCTCTCTCTCTCTCTCTCTCTCTCTCTCTCTCTCTCTCTCTCTCTCTCTCTCTCTCTCTCTCTCTCTCTCTCTTATACTTTTACACTGATGCCTTTTGTCACTTGGTGAAGAGATTCAAGGTGTATGAACATTTTTACAAAGTGTTTTTATTTGAAAATCAGAAGAAAAATTGAATGTACATGTTAATTATAAAATACAAGAAGAAATAGCTTTGCAGTTTATTGCAAATTACTCTTGTTTCTTGTATTTTCTTCCAATATTCTGCAAGATAATAATACATTTGTCAAAGTCTGTTTCTTGCAAAAATAAAACTTGACATACATGACCATTTTTTCCTAGGTAATTGCTCACACACACACACACGCACACACACATGCACATGCAAACACATTCAATATGAATTATCGTGAAAACCTCTTATTGAGAATGTTTAGAAGAGTTTTATGACAGGTTGTGGAGGGTGCTGCCTTTGTGTGGCCGTTGTTTTAGTTTGGAGCCGGGTTTGACTGTTTGTAGGAAAAGAGCCAGCATGTCCGGCATCTGACCGAAATACGAAACCAAATTGAACACGCTTTCCGGGAGAAAGTGAAAGTGGAGGAAGAGATTCTGGAGACAATGAGGTTGCAGCTGACGTCTGACAAAGCAGCACAGAACACGCACAAACTGATCAAGAGAAAACGCGAAGAAATCAAAGACCTCGTACGCTACACGACTACTGTCTTGTGTCTTTCTATTCATAAACAGTGTGATTGGAATTTAGAAATGAAAGCGAGTTCATCCACTTGAATAGATGATCATTTGTGTTTTTTTTTTGACAGGAAGCAAAGACTGCGATAACAGAGAACGACATATCTAAGCTGCTTCTCGAGTCTTCCCATTTGCAGACGAATATCGACGGACTGAGGAAGACGCTGTCTGAGTTGACGGACGAATACGACCTGAAGAACAAGATCATCAGTCAGAGCGAACACGAGATCAATCAACGCACAAACAAGATCAAGAACAAGAAGGGTGAACTCGATTTACTCAACAAGAAACTCAGCCTACTGAAGGAAAAAACCGGAGTAAGTAAGAAAACGAAAACTCTGATCAGAGTAACTACTACCGGTAGTTAACGCAGTCGATACGAGAGATGGGTTTGGTTGAGTTGTTTATTTGTCTGTTAGTTTTTTTAATCACTGATTAATACTTAGAGGATGGCTGCTTTTAGGGTGTGGAGATATCTCCACTGGAGGCGGAGGTGAATGCTCTGCAGAAGTCGATTGACTCGGAGCAGCAGCAGATCGCCGAGCTGCAGCACCTGTGGCTGAGGGATCAGAGCGAACTGGTCAGACTGTGCAAAGAGGAGGAGGCGATGTCACAGACCGTCGAAACACTCAAGAAGGAACTCACGGTTCTTACGCAGAAGAAACTTCGAATCGAGGGTCAAATTTTAGTGTTTTTTTATTTAAATTCTGCTTCTAGATTTATTTGACGCACTGCAGCATTTGAGTGATCAAGAGAACTCGATTCATGTGCTATGAACGACGGAGTGTTTGAGTAGCACAATAATTCTTTAATTGGTGATTTATTTTCAATCCAAATAGGAGAAATAGCAACACAGAGGCGTGAGGTTGCAGATGTCGAGAAGAAGATCCACGACGTACAGAACCACTTGGTCCGTCTCGACACCCTCATACACAAGGAGACCGGAACAGAAGACACGCTGGCCAATGACAACATCCTACGAGAGAATGAGTTCATGTACTCTCTCAAGGTAACACTCGATCAGCTGGTCTCACCACCAGAGGGAGTCATTTCACTCTCCACTACAGACACTTCCATTCAAGCTCTTTTCCTTTGCACTCACTCTCAATTAGATCAGAAATCTGCAAGATATGTTTGTCTAAATTGAGAAATTAAAATGAGATTAAGTAATTGAGTAGTCTAGGCAGAAAAACCAGAATCAGTTTAGCTGCGATGGACTTTGATGCATGGAGAGATGGAAGGGAATACTTCCAGGTCCATTCCTTCGTATTTCTAGACTGGTAATAGGTCTAACCTGGATTTTGGACTTGAAGTTGATGTTCTTGGTGACCGAGTGACTCTCTTGCTTTCCGTGTTTTCCTTTCAGGATTCAGAGAAGCGAGCAATTGAAATGCAGGAGAAGCTGGACTCACTGAAGGAGGAGAGGGAGAGGCTGCTGAACAGCCTGGTTGAGGCAGAGTGAGCGATGTTCACTCTTCACTTGCCTACTGTGATCTTAATCGTGCGTACAGATACTGTTTCTTCCATGGGCAGAGTTTATCAAGGGCTTGTTTGTTGAACTAGCGCAATGACCATTCCGGCCCCACCCATGGCCACTGCAAAACTCAAACGTAGAAGGAAGCGGTACAGTTTACAAAACAGCTGAGGCCCTTTTTTTGCTTGTCAGACTTTTTAAGAAGTTGAAGTGAAGTTGAGGTTGGAAGGGCACAACTGGCATCTCATCATCTCAGTCAGCTGCTTCATTAAACTCCAGAAGATAAAAGGTCATCGATCCGCTATTTTGTGTACTTGCATTTCGTTTTACCTTGTCTATTTTTGCATTTTGCAAACCCTCAAAATGTTTTGTTGTCTATAACTGCTACTGGGGTTTAGGCCCCCCCCAAGACAAAAACCAGACTACACCCATGACTGTTTCCAATGCATTTGTTTAGATTTTGTTTCCATCTTTTACAGTGTATTTCTATGATTCTCAGAAGATTAATAAATGTATTTATGTCTAAAGCCGACATTTGTTAGAACGATCAAAGTTTAGGCATGTCACCTTTCCTCCGATTCTCTCGTTCGTCATCTTGTGCATTCGGAAGACTGCTTCTACTGGTCTCGGGTACTTCAAGAGTTGAAGTGTTGTTGGAATTCTGTTATTTTAGACGGCAGATAATGCTTTGGGAAAAGAAGACGCAGTTGGCTCGGGAGACGAGAGCGGCGGTGGACATGGACGTGGGTCAGGGGGAGATCCACGCAATGCGGGTGGAAATTCACCGCATGCAAGTGAGAGAGAGTCAGCTGAAGAGAGAACAGGAGAAGCTCGTTCAGGACCTTGAGAAAACCGTTTCAAGGTCATTCACGAGTTCAGTACTTTTTATAATAATAATAATAATAATAATAATAATCATGAACTGATTATGGTGGCATATCGTACAAATACTACTAGGACACCTTACAACTAAAAACTTTTTAGTATTGGTCGAACGTTTTCGGTGTCGTCTGCCGAGTGAAAAGGCCCTTTGCTTGTAAGACTCTATTGATCATTTGGCCAATTTAGACCCTTTCATCTGGAAGACACTTACTCTATGTCTTTTGTATTTTGCTGCTCAGTTTGTTTTTTGTTGATCTGCTTTCAATTATTGATCATTATTTATTGTGCATTAATTGTTGGAAGAGACGTAAAAACTGTCTTCTCAGGTGAAACACGTTAATAGTGCACTGAGTGAAGACGCTTCATCAGCACCAACGCCATCAGCAATGACAGATGCACAACGTGTCATCGTGAAGGACTGGCCGAGTTGAGAGCAAATACAGTCACAATATGGAGAGTTACTACAGTGGTTTTCACACAGGCTAACTTAGCCTCATAAACCACTTCAAATCACATTATTATTATTATTATTATTATTATTATTATTATTATTATTATTATTATTATAATGTCCAAAACAACTGACTTTTCTATATGATTAGTGGAAAATGTTGCATTCCTGGAAGAGAGACGTGACAAACAGAGCAAGTGCTGACAATGAGACGTGAGCCTGCGCAAAATTGAAAATGCGCGCCGACATATGCACAGAAAAACTGCATGTTTTGACCAAAACTCAACTAGGCTCCAATTAAAAAATTGTGCTATGATTGAAACGTCTTCAGATTATTTCTCCATTACTTAGTCAACTTCCCACCTCATTGCTCCACACATGGCGCACGCTTGAGTTCACATCTAATTATAAACAACCCTATCACGTCCGGATTCCCCCGCCATGCCTCGTGCTCCGCCCTACCCTCGCTGGGGCTCAGCATACTCCTCAACTGCCAGTATAATGATTTCTCTCCACTGTGGTCGGCAAATAAATTAAAGTTACCTGCAACGCACTGATGTGGACGTGCCTTTGACGACGGGGGACACGGAGCACGGAGCCTTCGTTCCCTGTCTTGACCTTTCCTTCCTCTTCTTGACTTTTCATTTTGTTGTATTGTAGACGTGATATCATTACAACTCGAGGTGAGGCATTGGCAAAATCCAAGATGAATTTTGTAACCAAAGGCTCTCTGGAAAGACAAGTGACAGATCTGAAACGCAGAATTAAGCACACAAGACAGGTTGGACATTGCTTCAGAGTATTGTGAAAAGCATAAATACATATCTGTATTAAAGATACTTTGAACTTTATTTGCTATGGTAGTTACTCCAAGCAGATATATATATATATTATATATATATATATATATATATATATATATATATATATATATAGATATATATATATATATATATAATATATATATACATATAATGGATATATATATCATATATATAAATATAATTATATATCTGCACTTGTGCTTATGTATATATGTGTGTATATTCATATGTATGCACATACCTACCAGCACGTGCCACAGAAGCATCTGAAAAGGGTGAATCTGTTAGGTTCACCCTTTGTTGTCTTATGTTTTGTTGTTTCTGTTGTCTTGTGTGTTAGGACATCAATGATGTTGAAATGGAAGAGCGAGAACTGAAAGAGCATCAGGAGCAGACGAGCGCAGAGATCAACGAGCATCAGGCGCTCTTACAACAGCATCAGTACGAGGCAGAAACCCTCGACGGCGAAGTTGAAAAACTCCTGGAGCAGAAGCACAAGGTCAGCAGTCCCCCACTGACTGATTCGCTCAGACGCTGGGTCGAAGAACGGTCTTACGTACCACGATCATTATTATTTCATGGCTTTTATTTTAAGTATAAGTTACTTCTTATTAAAACAGCTTTTTCAAGGGCAACCGTGGAAAGATTAACAGGAAAAAACATCGAGTGAAAACATCCGCTGGGATGTTGTGGTACCGCTCGTGGCGTTAAAGAGTAAGTAAGTGAGTAAGTTGAAGTCCCCGATGTGCACAGAAATGGATGAAGTAGAAAACGATCAACTCCATTATATTTTCTGGGCAGTCATATATATTTGAAGTTACCAATTGTAGAACTATTGAGCACGTAACTGCCTGAGTGATAATTATCTTAAATGAATGGAACATTCCAGGGGAATTGAAAAGAGAATGGAAGAATCTGTTGGACTGTGGTTCAGAGTATCAGAGACAGAGACAGACAGAGAAACCAAATGCTACTTTTTGCCTTAGGAGAGGTCGAGGCATTTCTTTACTCTGAGAAGACTTTCAATTCCAGTCCCAAGAAAATTGTGAGGTGGACATCTAGGGAATTGAATAAGCAAATGGTTGATTCAGGTAACAAACAGCATTGTCCAGTGATGCTGAGACTGTCTATGGACGGTCCAAGTGACTGTTTCAACAGTCCTGTTTTGTTTTAGAATTTGGCCGATATAATTTCCAAACAGCAGAAGTCCAAGTTCTACCAGCAGCTGAAGGAAGGTCGCTACAACCGCGTCTGCAAGAGTCAAACGGCGCTTGACGCCGAGTACCAGAAGGAAACGGAGCGCATGAACAACATGATCACAATTGTCGATGACCTACGACAGAAGTTTCCCCACGCGCAACCGTTGCTCCAGAAGGTCGTTTACTCGTACGGCTCTCGACCCGATGCTCCACAGTAATAATTCAATCTATTTATTTGCATTTATCAATACATTGCGGCGCTGGTTCTGTTGAGGAACATTGTGCACCGAGGGAAGATGATTATCTTTTAAATTGTACTGAATGTTTCCAATGTTATTTTTAATTGCATCTGCAAAGAATAAACGTTTTTGAATTAGTTATTTGATGTTGGATGCAGTGCATTGTATTCTGATTGAAATTCTGTTATATATGGATAAATAGATATACATTTATTGGACCACCACATGAATTTAGTAATATGTCATAAATATATAACAAGTAATCTCTTGTGCTTTAGGTGTTTTGCATTTTAAGCACAACAAAAAAGCAGTTATCTTTAGTCGACAGTTATGCTATTATGCTATCACCATAACGATGGAACTTTGAGTAGTTTAATGATAAATTCGTATTTTTTCAATGGATATTAACAAAACGAAGTTTTGAGACAGTTGGTCCTATCCTCTTGAACCCCGTATATGTAATTCAGCAGCTGTTGATTCTATGGCCATCTTTTTGAATTGACTATTGAAACTCATCTCCTTATCAATTCACAGTCATTCCAGCAGAAGTGCTTCCAAGTGATTCTTCAAATTTAGAGGTTCTATGAAAATATTCTATTTCATTGCATGCCCTGTATATTGTACAAAATAGATTTGCCACGACACATGTTTGTTGAAATAAGTGATGAAGCTTTAGTAAAGTCACAGTCTGAAATCAGTGAATTCTGTCATCACAGCCATTTTCACTTTTGTAACAGAATTTGCTTTCAACTTTTGCTAGCAAGAACTATAAATATAGTAACGTTGGACAAAGGATAGCACAATACTGATACTGAGTGCATCGTTATAATGACCCTTAAGAAGTTTTATGATTGATTTTGTCTGTGATGACTGATGAGATGATGTCAGATTGATTTTCAAAATACAATGTCTGGTCGAAACTACTTTTGTCATCCATCCGTCCCCCAATTGAGGAGTCGAATATGTAAGACCAAGATATGAGAACCCTCTAAAGGGGACAAGATTAAACAGCAATAGGAATAAGGATAGTGTTGCCTGTGAACTTTATGACAAAAAACCAGATTGTGTCCTAAAAAAATCATCAGAAAAAACCAGATTTGCAAACAGGCTGTAAAACCTCCAATCCTCTTCATAAATTTGTATAATTTGTATGTTATTCATTTAAACTCAAATGTAATTTGATACAACATACTAGAGTACATTATAATAAACGAACACAATAGCATTTTAATTAATGGAATTACTGAAAACAATGTTAGAAAAAGTACAGTAACAAACTAATGTAATGATACATTGCTTTATGTTCAAAGTCATGTATACAAATCGTGATCAAATCCTAGAAAGGTTGGATAAGCAATTCACAAAGTTGAAATCATTATTCAATAAATGACAATAACTGTAGCATTATGCATTATGTGTGTGTGTACAACTGTACATCAATCAACATCACATTTATTAGAGTTCCCAAAGGACAAGTTGTATTTACCATAGTAGAGCAGAGGGAAGGCAATTCTATATTTGAGAATTGAGGACCAAAGCATTGCATGTGAATTGTTCAAAGTGGCTTCACAGTTAATGCACATGTGAAACGGTTTCAAATCGAATACTGGCCAAACAGGCAGTTGCTAACCATGAGGCTTGCTATAAGTTTAACCCAAGTAAACACCTGGTTGAAGATGTGCGTGAAGGACATTGTTGGCAGAGATATGCCAATTTATTGAAACAACGCAAGAAAGATTCCATGCTGTCCATTCAGTAACTTTATCTTGACGATGCAGAAGTTGTTGACATGGATTATGACTTGATGACCACTGACCAGTCACCTGTTTCTCCCCCAGGAATAAGTGGATGGACAACATCAGAGAAGCCATGAATCTGAAAGGAATTTCAATTTTAGAAGGAAGACGATTGACAGAAGATAGAACTTCTTGGAAACATTTTGTGTCTAGCTTATTGCCTCTGCTTACGGAAAAGCCTTGGAGTAACCGGGCTACAAAAGATAATAAAAGAAGACATTAAACACCATCTCAACCTAAAGGATACACTTATCGAAAAAATTAGAAGGAAAAGACAACTGGTATGGACATGTCAATTGTCAACAGAATGGATGAAAGGAGGCTACCATGCATGGCAATCAATCAATCAATCAATCAATCAATAAACTTCTGTGGCGCCACTATCATAACTATCAACTCCCTGCACCTTACCCATGGTCTTACCCATACCCAGTGGCAGCTCTAGGATTTGGCAAGTGGGGGGGGCCGTTGGGGTGGCAACTTCTAATCATGGGGGCCAACCAAATGTTGTTTAATACATGTAGCATTAAGTATAGGGTCCCAACTGGGGGGCCACTAGGGGGCCAGGCACTCAATAGGGGGCACTGCCCCCCGGTGGAGCCGCCACTGCCCATACCCACTTTCTTTACTTTCTTTTCTTTGTTTTTTCCAGTGCATACTGCATGTACTAATGTGAGCCACAAACATCATTCCACATAAAACGGCAAAATCCTCGTCAGCCATTATTTACGTGCTCTACATCAACGATGTGTAGGCGACTGGCGTGGCCTCATTTCTGCTAGTAGGGAAAATTTTTCAGGGTGGCGAATGCGTAGGTGCTTTGTTCATACGATTCAAAGAGAAACTTAAAACCTGGCTATTCCGCATGGGCTACTCGTGATTTCTTGTGACACTTGGTGTAATTCTTGTGTTATTCTTGTAATCGTGTAATGTGTTCACGCAGTTCTTATAGGACGAGTTGCCACAATAATCAGTACGTATTGCGTTGTAATAATAATAATAATAATAATAATAATAATAATAATAATAATAATAATAATAATAATAATAATAATAATAATAATAATAATGGCCCTGCCCCATAAAGAGTTTGCAGTGAGTAAGATGTCCGAGCAACCGGAAGCGCTGTTCGTAGCTCAATGCACATCCGGGTTCTTTTATTGCGGTGTTCGTTGAAGGAATTTTTCTTTTTGATATTTTCTCATTAAATCGATTAAATAAAAATCAGTTAAAGTAGAAATGTCGAAACGACACAGAATCGACGTCGGAGATTCACATTCGTCGAAAAGGAATCGGTAAATTTTGTGAATTGATGTCCTCTGATGAGGGAGAGGTCGTTTCATCTCTCGTGTCTTCCCTTTTGCTGTGCGAATGAACATTTATGTAGCGCTAGAGTAAGGGAGATAGAGAACAGGTTAACACTGGCCTATTTAAAATATGTTTTAATTTGTTTCCTATGTTTCTGCTGCGGGAACTTTGGGCAGTTGGTTTTGCCCGTGCCTGCAATGGCATTAAACGGAAATTGAAAAGGACATAAAAGGCGAAAAAAGACTGAGCAGACTGACTCGGTAGAACAGCAGATGACAGCAGCAGCCAATGTAAGAGGTTCAGAGAAGATGACTGGGCAAATCTTTTGGCAGACTACCTGCATTCCATACGCAGCAAGATCACAATATAGGGCAAAATAATAATTGAAAACACAATGATTATATGCTTACATATATTGAATATGTTAAATGTGTAGGCATCAGTGCATGCAGATGTAAGCAGAAAATGTGGAAATGGAAAAGTAAAAGATTTAAACTTAATTTTACATATATTAAAACTTCTACTTTAGAAATAGCAACTGCTGAATGTCAAAGCTGAATTTAGATAATTCGTTGACACAAAAATTCGATTTTCTCATATTTCTCACTTTGTGATGGATTTTCATGTAGTGTATCATATGATATAGGTGAATGAAATCGGCGTGTGTATTCGGCACAAGTGCCAATAAGTTTTGAGGTTGCATTCTTTCTCAGCCATTGCATTTATCAGTCAATGATGTCAATGGTTTACTCTCCCTAGACATAACCCAGTTGTAGACTCAGATTGTTTCAGACAGAGAAAGAAAGCATTGGCATTTGCAGATTTAATTTTTTTTGGTAATTTGATGTAAAAAATGTCAAATAATTGTTGAGTTTCTGAAGATGGCAAGAATTGTTTCAGCTACATTAATTGAATTTATATTACCACTAATTTATTAAATAATGAATTAATATGAGTTATTAAAAATGTTCAAACCACCACCAGTGCTCTAAACAAGGATCTTGACAGAGTTCAGCTGTTTACTTTATCTGCTGTAGTTGCAAAGTCTCTGTTGACCGTCTGAATTTCAGTGACTACGATGAAGACAGAGGCCGCAGTGACAGAGGACGCGACAGGGAAAACAGCAAATCCGGTCTCTCCAGCAGCCAAGCATTTCCGTTGGGTACAGCTACTTCAGCTGCTGCTGCTGCTGCTGTTGCCGCTGCACAGAGCTCGTCTTCCGCTTCAAAGGCGATCGTCACGCAAAATCCATTCACTGGTCAGTTGCTTTTCATGGATCCAATTGAATCTTTGTATTTTGGTTGAAGTAAATACAATTGTTTGCTTTTGCTGTCCTCCTAATGATCTTCTTCTACTTTTACCTATTCATCTGCCTCTGTTGACATCTAGTCCTTAGACTGGTTGTTATTGAAGGTGGTTTCTTTCTTAGCCATTTGTGTGTCAGTCTTGGCATTCACTTTGGCAGCGACTGTCACCTTTGTAGTTTTTTTCATTCCTACTCTTTATCTCCGAATGCAACCAGTGTATTTTGCAATTGTTTTTCATTGGTGCTGTTGCATTCACACACGTATGTTTATAAGTTTTGTAGAATTATTATGAATGGAGAGTGCTGTGGGTGTTCTTGCCCTTCAGTTGCTTTATGGCGTGGCTTCTAGTGTGGCAGTGCTGTGTGTAGTGATCTTTAGTCTTCAGCTGTTCGATATCTGTTATTGAGAATCTGCTTTAGCTTGTTCCTTTTTGTTTAATGATTTGGTCTGTTATGAGTGAAAGTTTTCCTGTGGATATGGGAAATGTAATTTTGCTAGAAATTAATTGTAGCATTGAGACGTAGAAATTGGATGAGTGAATTCATTGCATGAGGTTCGGTCATTTGTTTCCTTTTGCTTATTTTGTTGCTCTTGAGAATGAGGTGTGTGTTTTGAAGATGATGTGCATCCTGTCTTCCGTAGGTTTGCCATTTACTCCTCGTTACTGGGAACTGTACAGGAAGAGAACGTCTTTGCCCGTCTGGGACTATAAGGACAAGTTCATTGATACAATGAACAAGAACCAGTGTCTTGTGTTGGTCGGTGAAACTGGATCTGGCAAGACAACACAGGCGAGAACACTTATGAGAGTTATATACTGTTTCTATTCATCATCTTAGATTTAGCTCTTGCTTCCTAAGATAATGGGAACATAATGCAATGATCTAGAACTTTATATTCTATTAAATCCATTATAATTGAGTGTGATGTTGTGAATTTTGTGCAATGTAGATTCCTCAGTGGTGTTTAGAGTGGGTGAGGGTTAGATTCAACAAAAAGGGTGTCGCGTGCACGCAGCCACGTCGAGTGGCAGCCATGTCGGTGGCAGCACGTGTCGCCGAAGAGATGGACGTTATTCTGGGTCAAGAGGTCGGCTACAATATTCGCTTTGAGGACTGTACGTCATCAAAGACAATTCTCAAGTGAGTTTCCCTCTGACATTCTGACAACAAAGGCGACATTGACGCTTGCTGCAGAGCGTCGCCTTTGTTGTCAGATGAGTTTTTCTCTG
This sequence comes from Metaphire vulgaris, assembly GCA_018105865.1. Taxonomy (NCBI): domain Eukaryota; kingdom Metazoa; phylum Annelida; class Clitellata; order Crassiclitellata; family Megascolecidae; genus Metaphire; species Metaphire vulgaris. Next base: position 139,794 of record CM030836.1, on the reverse strand, counting down.
CAGCAACTGTCTGCTCTTTTCTTTGTCCTTATCCAGCCTTAGTCAATCAGGCAATCATTGAACTTCTATGGCGCCGCTATCATATTGCCAAGGGCATCAGCCGACAGTGCACCGAATCCAATCTGAATTAGAGCCAGGTCATGAAGCAGGTAAGAGTGAGTCAGGTGAGCAGGGCAGCATCATGCGACGACCACTTCATTTGAGAGAAAGACTAATGCTGCAGTTTGCAATTTTTGAACAATTATAAGACCATATGAGGTTCAGCTGTACAGTATAGCTTCTGTCTTTTATGAATGGGACAGCAATTGGAATTGTCTACTGACTTTATTAGAATAGTTATTATTATTAGTCTGCAATTGCATGTATTTGTGCTGAGGGAATTTGACTGACATTGCACTGCTTATGTTCTTGCGTCTACGTTGCTGTTTGCGTCTGTCGTTGGTGACAGGTACATGACAGACGGAATGCTTCTTCGAGAGGCAATGTCTGATCCTCTCCTGGAGGCTTATGGCGTAGTGATGCTGGATGAAGCCCACGAGAGGACCTTGGCAACAGACATCCTGATGGGGTTGCTGAAGGAGGTGTCCAGGCAGAGAACAGACCTTAAGATCATCATCATGAGTGCCACTCTTGATGCCGGAAAGTTTCAGGTTACGATTATTGCCAAGTACACTGCAGAAATCATTTAGTAAGGCAGCAGCGGCAAAACTTGTGGTGTGGTGTCAGAAAGATACCTAAGATGTGATTATGTTGGGTCTAATAGAAATTTTAATAATTTCTTGAATAAAAATTCAAGATTCAGATTTTTTCTGAGACTTTTGCCTTTAATTGAAATTTTAGATTGTAAGACACAGAATGCTGGTTGCTGTTTAGTGTCCTTTCTGGCTTTCTAATTGGTTTAATGTGTACAGTTATTCTCTTATTTAGCCCCTTTACCGAACATCTAATCGTAACGTAATGTAAAATGGAGCATATATGACTCATTGCTGGTAAGGGAGTTCATGTTCAGGTGAAACTTTGACAGAATTGGTGGAGAACAGAGATTGCACTGATGCTCTTATTTGCATTCAGAGTTCTTCTTCTGGTGAAGGCAGATTAGCCTTTGTAGTCTTGTATTGGTTGCCATCTGGTGTCTGATTCATGTCTCTTGTCTCCTGCAGCAATACTTTGACAATGCTCCGTTGATGAGCGTTCCCGGTCGCACTCATCCGGTTGAGATCTTCTACACTCCGGAGCCGGAACGCGATTACCTGGAGGCGGCCATTCGTACCGTTATCCAGATCCACATGTGCGAGGAGTCGGAGGGAGACATACTTCTCTTCCTCACAGGGCAAGAGGTAGGCACGAGACCAAGTCTCAGCACAGGTCTCGATGACCGTGTGACTGTCGTGTGGAGACGTGGTTTCAGTATTTGGTAGCACAGATCTTTTTCTTCGGCTGTCTAGCGTCTGACGTTGATTTTGCCAGACGTTGTATTTTGTCATTTCGACTGTCGTGGCCGTACTTTGAACATCGCACGTCACTCATCATGCGGAGTTCTGATGATTTTGTGGCTTACGCTTGTGAATGCACGTCTGTGAAATTGTCTGAATTCGATCAGAAGGATGTTTGTAGAGAAATGTCATGGCAATCATTTTGCATTTATTTGAATGCTGGTGACGCTGGTGCTTTGAAATCTCGTTTAGGAAATAGAGGAAGCGTGTAAGCGAATCCAGAGGGAAGTGGATAATCTGGGACCTGAGATCGGGGAACTCAAGTGCATTCCTCTCTATTCAACCCTTCCTCCGAATCTTCAGCAGAGGATTTTTGAATCTCCGCCTCCTAAGAGACCAAACGGAGCGATCGGTCGTAAGGTCGTCGTTTCTACGAACATCGCCGAGACGTCGCTGACAATTGATGGAGTGGTTTTTGTCATTGATCCTGGCTTTGCAAAGCAAAAGGTTGTTGGACATCTGACAACTGTCTATTTATTCAACCCTAACATATTCTTTGTCGTCATGGGTGGAGTGTGTAAGTGATTAAGTGAAGCGAATGAGTGTGAAAATGCTGCTTGAGTTAATTTGTTTCATTTGGGAGATGAGTGAGCTTTGACGAGTGATAACTGTCTTGTAGGTGTACAATCCTCGCATTCGAGTGGAGTCGTTGCTCGTGACTGCTATTAGTAAGGCGAGCGCCCAGCAGAGGGCGGGTCGAGCCGGTCGCACACGGCCCGGCAAGTGCTTTCGACTGTACACAGAGAAGGCGTACAAGCAGGAGATGCAGGACAATACGTATCCAGAGATCCTTCGTTCCAACCTCAGTTCCGTTGTTCTGCAGCTGAAGAAACTCGGAATTGACGATCTCGTTCACTTTGACTTCATGGATCCTCCAGGTGATGATCGGCCGTTCCGTCAATTAAGCCTTATTAGGCTGTCACTTAGATTTGATTTGCAGTTAATGACTTTGTCATTCGTATTTGTAATCGCTTGACTCTAATTCAATTTCATTATATGAAGTATCTGTAATTTTCACATGTGATGATTATTGTTTATTGTCTGGTTGATGAATGACAATGACTGACCCTGTGTGTTGTGAAATAGCTCCTGAGACTCTGATGAGGGCGCTTGAGCTGCTCAATTATCTTGCTGCCATCGACGACGACGGAGAACTGACCGAGCTCGGATCAATGATGGCGGAATTCCCTCTCGATCCCCAACTGGCAAAGATGGTGATTGCCAGCTGCGACTACAACTGCTCCAACGAGATCCTTTCCATCACTGCCATGCTGTCAGGTGAGACACTTGTTCACCTGGTTCTACGTGTTGGCAGGACGCTCGGTTCACCTTTGTTCATCTCTTTATTCCGGAAGAAGAGCTTCATTTTCGTGCGGCGTTCTCTAGAATGTTCATTAGTCAGATGTACTAAGTGTAATTCTGTTCTCCATGCATCATTATTGTACATGTTATAAATAACTGCTCTTGTGCATGTTTTGCTGTCACTGACAACTATTTAGAATGATTGAAACACTAATGGGCATTTTCAGTCAAAGGTACTTTATACCAGATTCTGACAAGCCTAGAGCCGCAGAAATTTCAGGCAGTAGATGGCGTTCATTTAATTTGCCTGAATGATGCCTTTGATCTGTTGCTGTGCAAGAATTAAGTGATAAGTGCAGTGTGAGTAGTTGTGAATTTTCAAGTGAGGACTTCTCAAGTGCCTTGAGTTTTAGTTTTTCACCTCAAGTTCTTTGTTTTATTCGTCCGAGTGAAGTGCCAAGTGGGTGAAGGGAGATTAACCGCTAAGTACAGTAGCAAAGTTCCCTTGTAGTGTTCTCTGTTGTCTCGACCGTTGCTCTAATCGTGGTGGAAATGGGCCAAATGTTCTGGTCCATCCCCTTCAATGTTTAGTCCCACAGTGCTTTGTTCGACCGACGGAAGTGAAGAAGCAGGCGGACGAAGCGAAGATGAGATTCGCTCACATTGACGGAGATCATCTGACGCTCCTCAACGTCTATCACGCCTTTAAGCAGAGTAAGAGCTCTTCTCATCTCTTCTTGTAGCTGCTTCTGCTTCTCAGAAGTGTTTTCACTTTGTGCATTGAATATTGTCTCTGTGGCACTCTTAGTTGCAGCAATTCATGCACTCAACCTGACCCAAGTAACTGTGCACAGCGCTGGATAAGCTTTAATAAAGATACCTGGAATATTCCAAGCAGGTGACTTTGTTGACTTGAAATGCAGGTCGTATGAAGGTGTCATTTGGGGCATTTGACTTTCTCTTATGTCAGACATGTAATTGTATGTTTGTCATTTCTGCTGTTGCTTCACTAGACAACGATGACCCTCAGTGGTGTTATGATAATTTCATTAACTTCCGTTCGCTGAAGAGCGCAGACAATGTGCGCCAGCAACTGGCACGCATCATGGATCGGTTTAACTTGCGCAGGTCGAGCACTGAATTCACAAGTCGTGACTACTACATCAACATACGCAAAGCCCTCGTGTCCGGTTATTTTATGCAGGTAATGGCCACACGACACTGAAGCTGCTCCCACTAAACATCACTTCAAATGTTCATCGTCTAATTTGCAGCTTATTTAATCTCTTGGTTCTCGTCCTTTTAGAAGTTTTGTGATACGTAGTTTTTAAATCTTTTCATTATCATTCGATCAGACTAACTGATATTTTGAGATTCTGGTGCAGTGCATGTCGTGATGCTGTTGCTTTACAGGTTGCCCACCTGGAGAGAACTGGGCACTACTTGACCGTGAAAGACAACCAGGTTGTTCAGCTGCATCCATCCACATGTCTTGACCATAAACCAGAGTGGGTTCTTTACAATGAATTTGTTCTCACAACAAAGAACTACATCCGCACAGTGACAGACATCAAACCAGATTGGTGAGAAACTGATTTTGCCCGACTGAATGTTTATAAGATAAATGGTCCTTTGTTTTCTATGAATGTTTTGCTTTCTTTCACCAGAATATAAATCTGTGGTTGCTTTTAGGAAATTTGCTAATTTTTATTATGCTCTGTAGATTGCTTAGAGCTGTGATATTGTTAGAGATGTCATGAGACTGATTAACTTGTGTTTATGACAAATATGTTTATCACTTCTCTTAGGCTGATACAGATTACGCCTCAGTACTACGACATGTCCAACTTTCCTCAGTGCGAGGCCAAGCGCGTTCTTGAAAGGATCATCGCAAAGATGGAGACAAAGCAGCACCAGGACGGATACTAGGGGGGGGACGCCCACCGTACGGAGGGACTGAGCCACGTTGGCAATGTCATTAGATGAATTGTTTCTGTGGTGTGTGTTTCATGGAGAGGCAAAGAAGAAAATCGTTAATTATGACATTGTTGATTAAAATTGCCTGGTTGTTTTGATGCCATAAATATATAAGGGTTTATTTTGAGGGTTTTGCCTTTGCTTTATGAGTTCTTTTTGATGTTGTGGATGAATTGATGGATGTTTGTAAAAATGGTTCATGAGATGAATATGAAAAAATGAAGAATATGAATAAACAGAGTAAGTAAGTACAAATGTAAATAGAATGTGGTCTCTTCGGTGCATTCCTTGCAGAGTTTCTCATTGTCTTCGCGTGAGGGCAGAGGTGTAGCGTGCCCAATGGCTAGTATGGCTTAGCCGTTGGCGGCACACAACTGGGGGCGGCACATTCTGAGAAATGTGTAGGGTTTGCATTGGCTTAAACCACGGGCTTCTTTGCAACCAGTGTTTAATTTAGGCTGTTTCTGGGGGGAATTGCCCTTTTCCCCCGGAAATTTCAAATTTTCCGGAAATTTTGGAATACTACATGGACTAACAACGGCCCCTAGCAGAAATCACCCCGGCTTTGTCAGTTTCCCCTGGAGTCCAGGAGTCTAGATTCAACACTGTTTGCAACTGTAACGGTTATTGCTAGTTTTTAGTTTTTTAAGCCTTTTATGTCCTAAAGGTCTCTGACACGCAAAATGTCATCACTAGATTTTGACGGGTAGGAGGCTAAGTAAGCCTGTGTGAAAACCACTGTAATACAGTATTTCTCCACATTCAATAACCTAGTTTTCCGAGATAGCCTTTGACTCCGTTTACTGTTTCAACTGTCATTCCCACCTCGTCCTAACTGTTCCATTTGTATACAACCCTTGCACTAAAGAATTTTTTTCTTGGACCCACCCTCTGCTTAAACAATTTGGGAAACCGAGCGGATGGCAACCGCCCCAGCACAAAGGCGTAGCTACCATATAGCAAGAATAAGCAAGACATTAGGGCCCGGAAGAACTGGGGGCCCTTTTTGACCACCAATGTAAAAAAGAAAGTAAATAATAACAAAAGTAAATAATTAAAAACATTTAAAAATCAGTTTAATCATATAAATTTGGTAGGTATTAAATATGACAGCGCTACAAAAACAAAGCATTTTACAGTTTTCAGTTTCCGGAATCCGGTGACAGACGATGCGTTATTATTATTAAGTGTTAAAATTTTTTAAGCCTTAGTGCACTGTTCGTCATGTTGTGACTTTTTAAGTTGAAGGGGCCTATTAATAATTTTTGCATTAGGGCCTAGCGGTGCGAGGATTAGCAACAAGATGACAAAGAAGACGGTGAACTTAATTTACTCAACTTTTCTTCCATTTATAGAACCAATAGGCTATACATAATACACTGTATTTATTTATTTATTTAGCAAATCAGAACGTACGTAGAAATACGCAATATGTAGGCCTATATAAATTAAGCATATATAAATTAAGCATTAGCAAGTTTAAAACATGACTAGCGCTTACATTGTATACAGTATACAGTAGCATAGTAATGCAGAGACTATCAACAACTGATTCTGTACGAAGCGCCGATTGCTTCCACGCCTAAGCAACTGCGATCATGTAGCTTCATTCATTGAGAAAATGCGAAAAATCGACGAGTGATAATTGCAAAACAATTTCTTATATTTAAGTGAATAAATGTGACAACGTCTGCTTAAAATAACTCATCGACTGAATGAAGCATTCTAGGAAGCGAATTCGAAACTCGAAAAACGTTTATCTTCACCAATTGACACTCGGAATATTTTGAAAAGTTAGTCAGAAATGTTTTAAACTGAGATTTTGAATTTCAGGATGACGAACTCTCCTGCTAAATTCTGAAGGTAATTTCCATTTTAATCTAAAATTCTAGCAAAATTAATTAGGCATAGCCTACGGCAAAATACACAGTGACAGACGCAAGACAGAGAGAGTCGAACATATTGACTGCGATCTTTAAAAATAGACGTCTTAATATCTCGAAGGCCTTCATTACAACCAGAGGCAGGCTATATATATATATATATATATATATATATATATATATATATATGCAGTTCTTAAACTGGGTCAGGTCATCAGACAGTTTGGTCGAATATCTGCGGGTGCTGCTGCCTGGGAATGTCGTATTGTTGGAGGAGGGTTTGGGACCAATCTCTCCCTCTTGTTCCCCGATGATGATGATGCTGATGATTCCTATGCTCTGGATTTGGATTTTCTGGAGAAGCTCTTGCGTAGACCGTTGATGGCTCTTCTCAGCAGCGATCGGCGCTTCTTGATCTCGGGCGCAGACGAAGAAACTTTGTCATTCGCCGACTTCTTAACTGCTTCGATATCCTTTGGAAGAGTTTCAAGGTTGTAAGAGGCACCTGGAATGGATGGAGCGAAGAAATTCAACTCTGGAACGACCCACTTGACTCCTCCGCTGGTCAGAGGCTCGCCCGCGTCAGCAGCAGCAGCAGCAGCGGGCCTCGTGTTGTCGTCGGCGTTTCCCTTTGCCTTCTCTTCTTCCGCCAGAATCTTCCTTAGGATGATGTTCAACTGTCGGTCTTTGATCTCGATCTGTTTCGTAATTTCTAGAAAACAAAGATTCGGTCGAAATGAGTGATGAGATGCGAAGGGGCGAGGGGGCGGTCGCTGTCTATTGTTCGCTTATTTCCCCAGGTGTCCAATAATTGCCCATAAACACTTCTTGCCCTGCGGGAAATCGGGAAACGGGCACGCCTGAATAGGAGTCCGTGGTTGGTATGCCCCTTCAGAAAGAATGTAACCAGTAGCGTGCAGGGCCACCTTATAGTCAGTAGGCTTCGTAACAAAAAACTCCTAAATCGTGCAAATTATGTCTACAAAGGAATATCCGGCATTTTTTGAAAGCTTTAACAAAAGTAAATAGATCCTGATATTGTCACATTGTCCGATTTATAAATTAAAAGAGTAAATTTGATGTGAAAATTGCATCAATTTGGTCTAGCTGTGGGCTATTTTGATCAGCGCGTTGTGCGGCTTGCCGTCTCTTGTACGGATGTTGTTTTTCCCGTGTGGTGAGAAATTTTTAATTTTAAAGAAATTTTACTTAACATACAAACAAAATATGTTTGTAAATAAAATTTAAAACCAATACTAAGTTGATAGAGTCGCTTGTTATTCGTTAGCATTGCATGATTTTCATTTTCTGTCGCTTTTGTTTTACCGGTAATGGCCACGCCCACTCAATGCCATGGCAACGCATCTTTCGACTGGGAGAAATGCGTTTTTTGTTAAAAGACACTAATACTGAGAAAACCAGTTGCCCTGCAGAATCGAAACGAACTAATGTAGGAGTTGGTTATAAAACTGTAGCCACTACCATAGAAGGCTTGGCCAGCTACCATCAACTATAACACCATTCTTTGCCTTTTGGAATGAAGGTGATGGTATACAGGAAACGTTTGTAAGACGTAAAGCAGTTTGGCACATCAAATGCAAGCAGCGCTTATTTCATGGTACAAGACTAGGTCGTTTGATTTCATCTCCTGGTTATTCAGAGCCACTTGTCGGTCACTTTGAACATGATCCTGAAGATGACGATGAAGATAGTACATCGGTTAGTAATGCTACAAATCCACATCTTACACGCAGTGCAGAAAATACTACCAGTACCACTGCTGGTGTTGGCATGCTATGTTTTTCTGTTCTGCCGGTGGTTCTGATTTGCGCCAGGTTCTCACATTTGCTGTGGATGCAAAGGTTCATAAGTGTGCTACTATTTTGGGAGATAGCATTCTGTTAGGCAAATTGTCTCAGGGTGATATGATAGCTATGGAGGTTAAGTACCATCCAGCTTGCTTGTTGAGCCTTTATTATAAAGCTGGACTGGAATAAAATCAAACGACTGATTGTTGAGTTGGCTCCATTTGATTGTCACTGTGAGTCATTGGTATTGGCCGAGGTTATATCATATATGGAAGACATCAGAACTAATGAAATAGCACCGTCCATGTTCAAGCTCAGTGAATTTAACAAAGTACACTGTGCATGCCTGTTTAATTACAAAGTAGCAGATTGTCTTTCGCACTCTGCACGACTTAAAGAGTTGTTGGAAAATCTACCTAATTTAACTGCAGTTGCCCATGGTCGTGACATCTTCCTTATCTTTTCTGAAAATGTTGGCACTGCATTGCAAGACATGAGGCAGCGTGCTTCAATGCAATGCTGATGTTGTACATTTAATGCATACAGCCAAACTGCTTAGAGAGAAATATTATCACACACATGTAAGTTTAATGGCAACCTACAGAATGACAAGCACTCAGTGCCTTCTGGTTTGCTTTATTTTATAACGATGGTTCTTGAGGGGTTGGTTGATGCTGCATCTTTTGAATCCACTGCTGCATTGTCTGTTGCTCCGCTTATTGTATTTTAAAAAACACTTGAAAACATTCCTCTTACGTGTAATGCATTTATTCAGCATGTTAAAAAGGCAGTCTATCAGACAGATCACTGATGGTCACACTGTCTTGAAACACAGATCCAAATACTTTATCCATCTGAATGGGGTTGGTGTAAATTTGGTGAAAAATGGCAGCCACAGTGGATGTCAAATTGTCAATCCCCCAGGTATCTCAGATGTGTCAGGAACTTATTTGCTGTTCATGTAAGAAGACTTGCAGTGCAAGGTGTAAATGTGTCAAAGCCTTTTTGCCTTGTACTAGTTTGTGCCAGTGTGATGCAGTGGCGGCTCCACCGGGGGGGCCCGTGCCCCCCTATTGAGAGCCTGCCCCCCCAGTTGGGACCCTATACTTAATGCTACATACATTAAACAACAAATGGTTGGCCCCCCATGATTAGAAGTTGCCCCCTCAACGGCCCCCCACTTGCCAAATCCTAGAGCCGCCACTGGTGTGATGGCAAATGTGAGAGATCATGAGTCAGTCTCAGTAAGTTGTAGTGTAGTTACTCAATTTTTATACATGTTCTTATCGTTGTTAATGTATATTTTTCACGACTAGTGAACTTAGTTCAGTATGTGTTAGTATTTGCTTAGCTTTAAGTGTTACAAAAATCTTTAAAAAAATAGAGCTGCTATAAAAACCAAAAACCTCTTAACTCCTCCATAGAAGTCTGCTGCTGTGCCAGTCCCCAGCCTGGAAAAAGGAGGAGGGAGAGGAAGAACTGGAGTTGAAAAACTAAAGTTAATTATAACAATATTCCTTGGTTTTGTGGCATTTTTCTATGAACTTGTATCATATAAAATAGTGAAAAATGAAAAAAAATTTCAAAATGTTTTTGAAAAATGTGACAATATCTCATAACAATCTGCATTCAATGCTGATCACAAAAATGTATTTTGTTTGCTTGTAGACTGTATCTGCACAATTTTACACCAAGCCAAGTTTTACTGTCACGAGTTGGGTTGGAGCGGGTCGACCAAACTTTCATGACCCATAGTTTGGACATGGGTTGACCCAAAACTCTAATATTATGGTTTTCAACATTACTCATGGGGATGAACAATTGTGCCAATTTTCATCAAATTTTCATCATTGTGTCCGATTTTATTCAAAAGTATGTTGATTTTGTGTGGAATTACTGCATATACAATGGTGAAAAATGAAAAATTTCAAAATGTTTTTTTGAAATGTGACAATATCTCATAACAATCTGCATTCAATGCTGATCACAAAAATGTATTTTGTTTGCTTGTAGACTGTATCTGCACAATTTTACACCAAGCCAAGTTTTACTGTCACGAGTTGGAGCGGTCGACCAAACTTTCATGACCCATAGTTTGGACATGGGTTGGCCCAAAACTCTAATATTATGGTTTTCAACATTACTCATGGGGATGAACAATTGTGCCAATTTTCATCAAAATCCGAGACGGTGACGTCCGATTTTATTCAAAAGTATGTTGATTTTGTGTGGAATTACCGCATATACAATGGTGAAAAATGAAAAAAATTCAAAATGTTTTTTGAAAATGTGACAATATCTCATAACAATCTGCATTCAATTCTGATCACAAAAATGTATTTTGTTTGCTTGTAGACTGTATTTGCACAATTTTACACCAAGCCAACTGACTATTAACCATTAGGCAGTTTAGGCACTGCCTAGGGGCGAAAAATTGTGTAGGGGCGAAATAAAACGGGGATGAAAATTTTTTATGAGTGAATAACGTTTTTTTGCTTGCCAGGTCAGGTTATTTGAACTTATTTCGGGGAGCCGACAAGCTTTTTTTGCTCGTCAGACTTTTTCCGTATGTGATGTTCAAGAGATGCTGGCTGACGTACAGAGTGCTGCATGACCCGTACTGTCCGGAGTATCTCGCCTCTCTTGTAAAGACACCAAGGCCAGCAGTGATAGGAGATCGTCACTCCGTTCGAAATCGTAGGGTCAAACTTCAGGTTCCTCCTCCCTCCAAGACTGCCAAGTTTGGAGAGAGATCATTTACACGCGGCAACCCTATCTTGTGGAACTCTCTTCCTGATCACGTCACCACGGCTGATACTCCTGAACACTTCATCAAGAGCTTAAAAACGCATCTGTTTGGGTTGGGGTATAGTTGAGATGTTAATGCGCTTTTGTTGTGGGCCTCAGCCTTGTTACAGCGCTATAGAAATCGTCCAAGAATGAATGAATGAATGAATGAATGATGTGAATGGGCGAAAATTTCTGGAAATGAAAATCTGCCTAGGGCGCCCAAAATTCTAAAGATGGCCCTGGTAGCGTGCACTCGCGCCGCCCATGGCTCCTGGAAAAAATGCCGCCCAAATTTGCACTTATTATACCTGACAGGCAGTGTTGGAGTTGTGAAATTTGAGCTGGGGGGGGGTTGAGGACTGAAATTCAATGAATGACAGAAGCTGCATGTATCCTACATGCGATTTTTGGAAGGGTTGCAAAGTTAGCTGGGGAGTTCAACTCCCCCGGCAACTGCAAACACTGCTGACAGGCAAAAAAAGTCTACGTCGCTGAATTTGCTGCCCCTTCTAAACTAAATTGTGCCGCGTCTTCGCTAAAACTCTTCGACACAATTCGACAAGCAAAAAACGGTCGTTGCCGCTGGATTTGCCACCCCTTGTACATTATGCCGTGCCTTCGCCAAAACTCCTCAACCCTACAAACAAGCAAAAAAAGGTCGCTTCCAAAATTTGCCACCCCATCATGTGTGCCGCCGACTCAATTTACTAGGTATTCGGCAGGACTTTCATTTGTTGTTCCTTATTCTCGCACCGTCATTGGCACTAGTTGTTTCTCAGTGTGCGTCCCTAAGCTTTGGAATTCATTACCAATATCACTTCGTATAACTAAGAATTTTTCATCTTTCAGATCTGGTCTTAAAACATACCTGTTTGACTTGGCTTATCCCCTTTAGATTGCTCCCCCGCTGTTCTGACTGATCTTCCGGATTGACCTGGCTCTAATTCTATTTGGATTTGGTGCTCCATCGGCTGATGCCCTGGCATTATGGTAGTGGCGCCATAGGAGTTTATTGATTGATTAATTGATTGATAATAATTAAATTTATTTATTTTCAACACTGCTTTTCCGATGCTGGAGGGTAGCGTCATTACAAGCTAAAATTAAATGAAGAGTTAATATACCTTTGAGCTGATTCGATCCAAAATACTCCTGTTTAGAGCGATCGTAGAGACGCGAAACTGAAACATAGAATGTTGAAAGTTTATATAGAAATAAATTTCCCTCTCACTAAGAAGAGCACACACAGTAGCGTCCTATAAACTGTGCTAAAGGCCTAGACAGATTCTGACTTACATTAACGCTATGCAATGGCAAAGCTCACGAACCACCTTTTCTTACGATAATTAATTGCTGGTCACTGTATTCAAATTTCAGAATAATGGACAGTCAATGTGTTGTTTCAGGTCTTTAAAGTCTCATATGTAGACTGTTACAAGGGACACGAGACAGACAGACAGACAGACAGATAGGGACAGAGGAAGCACCTTTCCCCAGTGGCGGTTCCAACAATTCTTGGTGGGGAGATGCAAGGAATTTTTAGGAAGTTGGTGGGGTGGATGCAATGAAATCCCGAAAAGGTTGACAAGCAAAAAACGGTCACCAACAGTGGCGGTTCCACCGTGTTGATGACTAGGGATGCATCCCCCCACTGGGGTTCCGGATGACCTTTTTTTGCTTGTCAACCTATTTTCCGGTGAGTTTTTTAAATTTTTTGAAAAATACTGCGAATTACCTCCTTTTTTTAGCTTGTCAACCTTTTTTGCAAAGTTTATTAACATTTAGTGGGCAAACAATGACCTTTTTCTCTATTTTCTTTTGTTTTTCTTCACTTTGCATCCCCAACACCAACTTCCTATAAATTTTTTCATCCCCCCACCAAGAATTCCTGAAACCGCCATTGGTCACTAACAGTGTTTCCCCGACAAATGTTTAGGAAATTCCTGAAAAGGCTGACAAGCAAAAACAGGCCATTGGCTCTATTTTGTATACGGACACTCAGCGTCAAGCGCCGATGACAAGCCAAAAAAGCTCGGTGGGGATACATCCCCATTCCCCAGTCATCCCCAACGTGGAACCACCACTGCCTTTCCCTGACCCTAAGGCTCAGGACTGATCCAAATCTCTTCCAAGGCCAATGAAGCGCCAATAGAAATCCCGCAGAGGATTCACGCCTTTCCTCGTGCCAAGACCGTTCGTGCGTGACGAATAATCTCATCCTACTCGAGGTGTCACACAGAACACAGCCAATCTTAAATATTATAGACTGGGAAGTCGAAGACATCTCTACCTGTGGCAATAACACATGATCTTCTTCACCAGTCTTTTGTCTTTCATTCTGCATAATACGTGTCCGAAGCAGTGTTTTACCCAGACCCCCCAGACCCTAGCCTGTGCCCAGGCCTTGGGGGGGGGGGCATTGACTTGGCTGGAGGGGAAGACACGGTTCAATGCAAAAAAAAACTTGTGTCACTGCTGAGATTTTTGAGGGAGAATTTTGAGGTTGGGGAGGGGGAAATCTGAGCCCTAACAGCTCTGGATAAAACACTGGTGTGAAGAAATTCCTTTTCTTCGCATTAATATTTGCATGATGTTTGCATTGGTCTTGCTTCACTCGTATATTTGTGTTCTTTATTTTCTGCTGCCATCTGATGCTCAAAATTCTCCTATAACATTTCATTTCAAAGGTCATGCAGTAGACGTTCTTGGTTCCTTTTCTTTATGATCCTGGTTTCTGATGCGTAGAGTAGTAGGCCTACACTGAAGATGCATGTTCTTGGTATCTCCAGTTTGATCTCGACTTTCATGACTTTGCTTTTCCATAGTGTTTTAAAGCAGTGTTTCACAAGCTTTTCACGTAGAGGGCCACAGTGTTTAATCTAGGCTCCTGGACTCCTGGGGGAAACTGAAAAAGCCGGGTGAGAACTGACAAAGCCGGGGGGAATTCTGTTACGGGCCGCTGTTAGTCCATGTAGTATTCCAAAATTTCCGGGTGGGATTTGAAATTTCCGGGGAAAGCAATTTTCCCCCCGGAAACGGCCTAGATTAAAAGCTGGAGGGCCATATCTAATATTTCGGTGCCTAAGCGGACCGCAGCGTTATACAATTCTTATATTTAGAGAATTTTAGACTATGCTCTAGATCAGAGGCGGCCAACCCCGCCGTATAACCGTAGTAAATATCCCCGTTCCCGCGGTAATACCGCGTGACAATAACCCGTTACCGCGGTATAACCGCATTTTTGACCAAATTTTCCCCATTGCCGCGAATTTCACGCGGTAACCGTTACCGTGTTAACTCTCTAGTCGGGATTCTCCGCCGTTGCGATACAACTGATGAAGCGCCTTTCATGAACCACAGAGAAACGACACGCTCTCTTCTGTGTTAAATTGTTAATAAAAGTCTTATATCAGATTGACTTGCTATTTACCAAATTATCAAGAAACTCCAATGAAAAATAAATGGCCACCAAACGGACACACGCGTGTGTTTTGGTCTTCTTACCTGTACCCGGAGTTTCCCAGGAAGATCTCGACACTATTCCTGAAATGACAAAATACTCTGACAATGTGAATGGCTGCTGAAGGCTGATTACGTTGGGAGGGAGGGAGGAGGGAGGGAGGGAGGAGGGAGGGAGGGAGGGAGGGAGGGAGGGAGGGAGGGAGGGAGGGAACGGAGGGAGGGATGGGAAGGAGGGAGGAGGAGGAGGAGGACTACGGCTCCTCCATTATGCTCTGAATGAACTGATCATACTGATGCACGGCAGAAACGCAGATCACGGCTAAAGCAGCACCGAACTTCTGCAAATTTACGATTGTAAAGATGTTTATTGTAACCGTGTTATCAATTAGCTGTAAACCGTCGAACAGTTTACATTCGATAGAAAACGGGGTCAAAATATGTTTTTTTGATTTTCCTTCCTTGGACATTCTTCATTGAAAATGACATTTCCGTAGCCAGGTCAAAAAACAGGGAGGCAACCATCATGGTCAACGTCGTCATCATCTTATCTGTCGTAGTCATTATCAGTAGCCTATGTTAGCGATAGAAGAGACTCACTTGTCGGATTGCTTTTGCGTATTTGTACGTCAGCTGAAAATGAATCACAACAGATATTAGGGAAATATTCTCTTATGTATTTCAATTAAGAATTTCTGATTATATAAAATTTAATCTCTAATTTCATTTGACCAAATACTTCTTGCTGAGAAATATTTTGCGGCCGATTGAACGTTCTCTTTGCCTCAAACGCGAATGCTCCGATATGCTAGAGTTAGGCCCCTTACGCTTATTATTAGATTCTAGGACGGTTGCTCAAAGGACGGTTGACCACACTAATTTAACGAGATTTGGCTTTCAGCCTTTAGAACAAACACCTGCATGTAGACTGCATGCGCTGGTTACGACTCTATGATGCTGAAAGAACGTGTGCAACGGGCTGTTTCCACATACAGAGAAACTGATTTAGTAACATATCTTCGTCCTACAGTCAGGTCGTTTGCCTTTATTTCCTATACGTTTTTCTGGCGTTTATTCTCTTGATGTGCTTCCTTTCAAATGCCTTTTGCGTT
Source organism: Metaphire vulgaris (assembly GCA_018105865.1). Taxonomy (NCBI): domain Eukaryota; kingdom Metazoa; phylum Annelida; class Clitellata; order Crassiclitellata; family Megascolecidae; genus Metaphire; species Metaphire vulgaris. The sequence goes on along the minus strand of CM030836.1, from coordinate 123,970 downwards.
TATTTTCTAAATGTCTTTTGCATATATTTTCTTAATGTTTTGTTTTTATAGCCTATGTAACTTATCATTTATAACAGCGTGTCTCTGCTAATAAGTTCTTAATAATTCAATACATTTGTGTGGTCAATCGTCCTATGAGCATTGAGCAATCGTCCTATGAGCATAGAGCAATCGTTCTATGAATAATCGTCCTATGATAGGACGATTATTCATAGAATATTATGATTACTATATTATTCATAGAATCGTCCTATCATAGGACGAATTCATAGGACGATTGCTCAATGCTCATAGGACGATTGATAAATGCTCATAGAACGATTGCTCATAGAACTCCTATGAACAATCGTCCCATGAGCAATCGTCCTATGAGCAATCGACACCTGTGGTCAATCGTCCTATGAATAATCGTCCTAGGAGCAATCGTATGCGTACCGTTGATTAAAAACATTGATTACGAATACACTCAGTAAGGGAAAATTCACGACAGTGGTATTCAGTATCCATCCCATTGACATCATCGGTAATTTGGTCGCTTCTTCGTAAACTATTTAGAAAAAAGGTCACAAAATATTTTGAAATATTGGCAAATGAATTCAATGAAGGTATACAAAAGTGCTTGAAAATATCATGGCAGGTCTCAGGAAATTTCGGGAATAACGGAGGGGTGGCTATCACCCGAGGCCGTAGACAGTGCGGGGGTTAAAGGCAGCGCTCCTACCCAGACGATATCTCGTCTTCAGAATTCCAACTGCAGCATAAGCATCACTGCAAGGAAATCCTACAAACACATCGACAACAACAATTCAGTTATAATAATAATAATAATAATAATAGTAATAATAATAATAATAATAATAATAATTTTTCCGATATATCCTTTGAATCCGTTTACTGTTTCAGCTGTAACTCCCACCTCGTCCAAACTGTTCTATTTGTCCACAATCCTTGCACTATAATTTTTTCTTTCTTGGTCCCCCTCTCTGCTTAAACAATTTGCATTTGTGGCCTCTTGTGCTGCTATAGCGTGCCAATGTAAAGAATCGATCTTATGGCACAATTCAAATCCCCCCTCTCTCTTCTCCAGTTCTCCTTCCGTAAGTTGTCTATCCACACTATTGAAGTATTTTTTCGTAGCTTAAATTATGGCATCCATTGACCATCTTTGTTGCTCGTCTTTGCACTTTTTCTCAAAGCTCTATATCTTTCAAGAATGGATTCCATGCCTGAACACAGTATTCAAGACGAGGCCTTACTAGTGAATTATATAGATTTACGATTATCTCTTTGTTTTGACTCACTATTGTCCTTTTCATCATTCCCAACATTCGGTTTCTCTTTTTTGCTGCCTCCATGCATTGTTGAGATGGATTCATACTTCTATGGATGATTACCCCCAAGTCCCTTTCTTTTTCTGTTGTGGTTAGAACCTTCCTCCCTAAAGCATATTACCGGTAATTAACATTATTAAATTCCCCAAACATGCATTACAGAACATTTGTTGGTATTGAAAAGCATCTGCCAGTCCACAGACCACTGAAACAATTTCCTCAGATCCTCTTGTCAAATTTTAGCATCATCATCAGAGTTGATATTTCTGCACTTCTTTGCAGGCTTGTCCATGGGATGGGACGTCCCATGGAATTCGGCCCATGGGATGGGATGGGACACAACTGTTCCGTCCCATCCCATGGGACTCATGCAATGGCGTCGCCAGGAATTTTTGGTTGGAAGGGCAAAAGGGGCTAGCGTGTCAGATTCCTTACCCACCCCTCACCCCCTCCACGGAAAACTTGCTCACCGGATTTGCGCGAATCTGGTAGGTGGTCTGGGGCAGGTGGGGGGCAGTTGCCCCATTTACCCCCCGTGGCGACGCTAATGTTAGAACGCCTCCACCATGACAACCCCCGTCATTCCATAATGCTAATAATGCATAGGATTTGTGCAAATTCAACCTCATTTTTGAAACTTACTTCGTCCTGTTAGAGATCGATTTCAAGTACCATATTGAGAGACTATCTTTAGCATGCTTTAATACATTGATATAAATCGCTATTGCAATCATAGGCCATCACCTACTCCATTTAAAACGGTTCATCCATGACAACCCTCGTTATTCCATAATATGCTAATAATGCATAGGATTTGTGCAAATTCAACCGCATTTCTGAAACTTGCTTCGTCCTGTTAGAGATCGATTTCAAGTACCATATTGAGCGACTATCTTTAGCATCCTTTAATACATCGATGTCAATCGCTATTGCAAACTTAGGCCATCGTCTTTTGTATTTAGAACGCAGTGGCGTCGCCAGGAATTTTTGGTTGGGGGCAAAAGGGGCTAGCGTGTCAGATTCCGTACCCACCCCTCACCCCCTCGACAGAAAACTTGCTCACCGGATTTGCGCGAATCTGGTAGGTGGTCTGGGTCAGGTGGGGGCAGTTGCAACCATTTGCCCCCTCGTGGCGACGCTAATGGCCTCATGGGACAGAGCTACTCTTAATTTTTTTATTTTTTTGTAACCTTTTAAAAGCCTTTTGCCCTTCTTTTCCTTCATATATTCATAATATTTGCATCTATATTTTGTGATGGGACATAAAAGTTAATAGAGTTAGTAAATTCTGTCGTTTTACATGTCTCTTTGTACACGTAGTCCTATTTAGTAGACATTGAACTTAAACTTTCATAAATTTCATAATTCATGACTTCATTTGAACTGTATTACACATTATTAATATTTCATATTAATATTATAATGGGAATCCCATGGGACGATGGGATGGGATGGGACAAGCATAAATTGCCATGGGATGGGATGGGAATGGGACAGAAAAATCTGTCCCATGGACAAGCCTGCTTCTTTGTATCATCGGCAAACTTTGAAATTTTGGATAGTAATCCTTCATTGTTATCATCTAAATATATTAGAAAAAGAACTGGCAAAGCACTAAGCCCTGAGGCTCATATGACTACTGACTTATGCCCATTCCGAATGGCCACCACTTAAGTCAACCATCTGCCGTCTTCCCTTCAACCAATTTTGTATCCATCTGAGAATATTCCCTCGTATTCCACAGAACTTCAGTTTGGCAGCCAGTCTTACTTGGGGCACTTTATCAAAAGCTTTGGCAAAATCTAAATATATTATGTCTACTGCCTTGTCAAGAAGAACTGTACAGTGACATAGAAATACAAATGAAGAGCTATTAAAAAATGTCTCTAAAATGGTTATATAAAATTATAGACAGTTTCAATGTGAAGCAAGAGGACACCGGAGCATCACACGGAATAAGAAAAGAGACGTTTTGTTGAAATCAAAATGGAATTGAGAAACATCGGCAGAGGAACCAATATGAATTTCTCCACTAAATGCCAATAATGAATTTAATTGATACACATTTTGAATCGAATGGGCGAAAAACTAAGGAGTTATTATAATATAGAGAGAGTTATTATTATATATATAATAATGATGGGGGAGTCATTATTATATATATAAATGAACAACACGAGAGACAGAGACAGAGAGACAGAGACAGAGAGAGATGCAGAGACACAACTGCCCTGTCGATGGTGATGACATCTGAGCAAAGATGTTGAAAGGAGAGAATTACCTCCAATGAAATCGACCATCTTCATAGGATGGTAAAAAGAGGAATCTCTGGGCACAGCCACCTCTCTCTTCTCCTCTCTCTCCCATCTGCATCGTTTGTCGTTTTCATCTGTCGGCATCTGTTCGGATTTCAACGCAGGGACTTTGTTGCTCACTTCCTCCTCCTCCCCCTCCTCCTTTTCCTCTTCCTCCTCATCCTCTTCTTCCTCTTCCTCCTCTTCTTCCTCCTCCTCCTCCTCCTCGTCATCTCTCTCTTCTGCTCCAGGTGAGTTCAGAGATTTGTCGTGTCCATTGTCGTCCGATTGTTCGAAATGAGATTCCTGTGAAGATTCAGAGTCAATTCTGCACCTCTCCTCTTCCTCCTCTTCCTCTTCCCCCTCCTCCTCGTCTTCCTCTTCGTTTCTGATTGATTCCTCGTCGAGTCCAAAGTGGAATCCTGGAGATCTTGGAAAGAGCGTCTTTCGATCTCTTTGAATTTCACTCACTACAACAGCGTGTATCAACAGACGACATCTAAACCACGAAATTGCGAATACAACAGTCCAGCTGCTACTATATACCGGTGTATTAACTAGCACAGTACCAGCCTATTAACTAGCACAGTACCAGTCCAATAACAATATTAATAATAACCATAAATGATAACAGTGTTCAACTATAAAGTAATTAGCAATTTAGAGGAAACTTTTTAAATGCTTGAGTTTTAAAATAGGGCCTACATTTGATATAAAATAGAAAACTCAAATATTTTCACATGAGCAAAATATGAAAATAATTGGATTTTACTTATCACCGAGTTCTGTATTTTCGTGTCTCTAGATATTTACTCATGACAATTCCCGAATCTTCCGATCGAAGCGTTCTGCTTCTGTTTTCTCCGTCGCCGATCGTAGCAGAAGCTTCTTCCTCTTCTTCTTCTTCTTCTTCTTCTTCTTCGTCCAAATTCAAATCCAAGACGAGTTTCCTCCTGGCTTCGAACTGCAGAGGATCAGATACGATTGCTGCCGAACTCATAGTGTTTGTCCTGCGTTAAACGAAAAAGACAGCGATTCACGGCTGCTGCTGCTGCTGCTGCTTTTAAGGATTCCAAGAACGAGAGACAGGTAATAATCAACAGTGACTCTAACCCTTTGAGTTATGCAGACAAATGCATTGCAATTATTTCTCGATTGAACGTGAACTTATGGACATGCTCTGTGGTCGGGTGATGTCATGGACTGTGTTGCCATGGTGACGTCATCTACCCCCATCCCACCCCCATCCCACCGAGCGCTTCCCGGCAAATGGAGCACTGTTTCCTGTTTGCAATAACATCACAGTTCCAACGTCCGTCTGCCTACCTGTCCATCTGTTTGTGTGCCTGTTAGTCTGTGGATGTCTGTGAGTGTGTCTGTGTGTGTGTGCAATTGTCTGCCTCTGCATATGGCTACGTACGTGTGTCTTTGTGTGTGTGTGTGTGTGTGTGTGTGTGTTCGTCCCATTCGAGGCGGCTGCGTCGTCGGCTGAAATCGATTGTTTTTCGATCGGTGCTTTGAGCCGTTGTCTCACCTGTACACCTCAAGCACTGCTTCAACCGAGTCACCTGGATGCTATAGGCGCTACATCATGAATCGTCTATATTTATCTTCTGCTGCAGTAACTCTTGCAGAATCCAGCTGCCAATGCCTGACATTTCCATCTGCCCCTCCCACACCCGCCGTTTCTCCTCCTACGGAGTCTTTGCTGCTCATAATGTCACCTGCGACCTACCACCCACCCACCCACCCACCCACCCACACACACACACAGCCAGCGTTAACCGTGGCGCAACCGCGCTAAGCTTTCCGTGGCGGTTTCTTGAAGGGGTGGGGGAGGGGAGGCTGGAGTGATTGCAATCTCCATCTCAGCCCAGCCTTTCAAATTGATTATTATGATTGGAATTTGCATCCAATGCTCCAGATGCTGATATTTCATGTTGTTGATTCTGTTCACTTGGAGGAGGAGGAGGAGGAGGAGGAGGAGGAGGAAGACATCAACTGACATCACAGGCAACAATGTCCTCAAAGCCTCCTCCTTCTCTCTACCTCTTCTTCCTCCTTCTCTTCCTCCTCCTTCTCTTCCTCCTCGTTCTCTTCCTCCTCCTCCTCCTCCTCCTCCTCCTCCTCCTCCTCCTCTACCGAGATTACATCACAAACGAAGAACTGGGCGGATGTGACAACACACAACACACGGAGACACAGTTTCACGGAGATGGAGGAGAAGGAGAAGGAGAAGGAGGAAGAGGCTGACACAGAGGAACAGAGGTGGATCACTGAGACCACTGGTGGGGGGTAGAAGTCCCATCTACCTTCAAACAGCCACTCTGTAGAATCTGACAATTTCCACGTTTTCAGGTTTTAGGCCCATTGACTGATAAAATTTGGCTATAAAATGTATTTGAATGACAATTAACACATGTCTCCTAATAATATTACACTCATATTTCAAGTGATCAATATCAGTATGCAGTATACCGCTAAATGCTATAAAATACATAGTAATGTCAATTGCATTTTCAATCGAGACACATTGGACATTCGATACTCTGTCCAATGCAATTCCGGCACAAAATGTATGCTCTGAATGTGCATTGCGGCTCTCTTACAGCGTTTACAGCAATGTTTTACTTTGATTTCCGTGTACTTTGCCTTCCAGTTGGCAGTTGGTGTGTCATGATGTTTCATTTAATTAAACCGTATATATCTCGCAATTATTGGAAGTCCTTGGTTGAGGGAGGCGCATGGCCCTGTTACTGCACTTAGAAAGTACAAAACTGTTTCTTTAGGCTGCCCTCCTAAGCTACAGTTAGCAGCAAATTCAATTATATTGATTAGAATTAACAGAAACACTCGAAGATAAGGGAGGAGAAGCGCATGCAGGTGGCGGCAGAAATATCAGACGACAGTGACAATCGTCTAATTAATTAGTTAGATCCACGAAAACACATCTGTTGCAAAATGGTGAAATGCACTTTTATATTGAAACAGCAATGAGACCTCATGAACAACTGGTTGTGCGTTCCTTTCACCCTACTCCACCCCACCCCACCCTCCACCGGACACTCTCTTCTATGTCTATCAATTAACATCGCAATCGAGAATATTCGCAAATAGTTGGAAATTAGGTCATAAGAATTACAACAAAAGAATCACCAATTTGACAATGGGATCATATCAAGAAGCAACCATCGACTGTTGTCAAGGACATTACTAAAATGGCGCTACAGAAGTCCGATATTGATGACGACGACGATAATGATTAACCGTCTTAACAGTGCCCAAGATTTTCGGAAGAAAACAACTTATTTCAGGAATAACTACGAGACAACTCATTCGTCTCTATTAGCGAATGTCTCGCAGGACTTACTTAGACCAGCTGCATTGGGCGTTTCACGGAGTCAGTCGAGTTGATTGACGAGAGATTGCCTATCTCAGATGTCACGCGTCGTGACAAACTGGAAACAGAATTTGTCAGGAGAGACATCGTCTGCTCGTATTTAAGGGGTGCTCTGATGATTCGGTGACGAATGCATTGTATTGAAGTGCTAATACTCAGACTGCGTGTAGCCCTACACCTATTGACAGGTAAACAGCTTCGCTAAAATGGCGCCGTATACGTTGAATTTCAACTCACCTTTGCGTCTCTTTCTTTCCGATTTGAAAAACCTCTCCTCTATTGCTTCGATTTGAATTTATTTCTGAGATCGACTGAAGCGAAGAAAGAAGAAGAATTCCTCTTTCTCAACTGACGTTTTCGTTGGCTGCTAATTTATCTAGCGCAGAAGACGCTGTCACCCGATCGCTCAATAGTCAACGACTGCGCAGCCGCATCCACTTCCCTCCCTCCGCACGGAAGATGGCGTCCGGCCTCTGTCCATCGACGGCTGCTGCTGCTGCATGATGACTCATCCATCGACGCCGATCATCAATTCATCATCATCATCAGCAGCAGCAGCACACGGCCTGGGGCTGAGTCGCTGCAGAGGCAATGCCGCAGTCTAGGTAAGCCTCTGGCCTACGTCGTTCGGTAACGCTGTTTTCCTGCCACACGAGAGAGAGAGAGAGAGCGGCGCCAGATGCACCGTCGCCATGGCAACGTCTGCTAAGCGCTGATTGGCAGAGAGTCAAAGAAATGTTTGAGCACGCGGTCAGAGGATGATTCAAAGCGAAACAGGCTGACCTCTGCATATCAACCACGAACCAACACGGACAGGATCTTCACCATACCAACTGTTATCTACCGAAGCGACCATCGACTGGTGCTAATGTACCACCGCAATCACGTAATGGCGCTAAAGAAGTTCCTACTACTAGGCCTACTACTACTACTACTACTACTACTACTACTACTACTACTACTACTACTACTACTACTACTACTACTACTACTACTACTACTACTACTAGGCTACTACTACTACTACTGCTACTGCTGCTGCTGCTGCTGCTGCTGCTAAGTGATCGATGCAAATGCCAATAATATAATTGCTCGTTGATGTTCTGTGAATGAGAATTGTAGTTTCGCCATCTGGCGATCAAAGCGCCAGCAAATGGCTGTCGGTGGCTCCAGGGTTTAATCTAGGCCGTTTCCAGGGAGAAAATTGCCTCCCCCGAAATTTCAAATTCCCCCTCTCCCCGAAAATTTTGGCATACTGCATCAACTAACAGCAGCCCCCTAGCTGACTTCCCCTCCCGGCTTTTTCAGCCCCCCCCCCGATTTGTCAGTTCCCCCTCCCGGAGTCCAGGAGTCTAGATGAAACAATGAGTGGCTCTCGAATGCTTCACTGCTTCAGTTCTGTATTGTTGAGCGTGGAAGGGTCACGTGATGCAGTTCGGTTCACCCTTTCGTAGATTAATCATCGAACGTCTTTTGAAGAATTTCACTTCCATTGAAAGTGATTGGAGAGCTTCTTTATTTTCCTTTTTTGTTCGTTCGCTTCTGTTTCCAAAACAATGGTTGCTCATCAAATGAGATGCTGAGAATTACAGTGACCAAGGCGAGAGAATCTAAGCGGAGTCAGAGCTCGGAAGAAATTGCAGCAATTCTACGATCAATCAATCAATCGATCAATCAACTTCTATAGCGCCACTATCATAATTCCCAGGGCATTAGCCGATGGCGCACCAAATCCAAATAGCATTAGAGCCAGGTCAAGCCAGAAGATCAGTCCGAAACAGAAATGGAGCGAGTCTCTTTTGGCAGCCGAAGTTCTTTTCACTCACGACGGACCCAGCAACCTCAGAGGAGAGGACCCTCCTCCTCCTCCTCCTTCCAATGCCATGAGAGGTTCTCTCTGTGGTTTGTCATCGAACACTGGTTGTTGAGCGTCAGTGTTTTATGCAGACCTGTTATGAGGGGAGATTTCCCACCAAAACCTCAAAATCCTCCCCAATCCCGCACTTACACAAATTTTGCATTGAACTGTGTCTTTTCCCCTCCAACCAAGTCGATTTTCTCTCCCCTAGAAAGCCTTAATCTCCCTCCCCAAAGACCTGTAGTCTGGATAAAACACTGCATGGTTGCTGAGCCTCTTTACTCGCAATTGGTCGGCGCTCTCGCGAGGAGCGAATTAGTGCGAACGGCTCTTCTTTGAGCGAAATATTATATTTTATTGGGTTTAACTTTCTAAGGTAGATAGGCTTACTATAGTGTCGGTAGTAAGGAATACATATTGTAGCAGTGGCGGTTCCACCATGTTGATGACTGGGGATGCATCCCCCACCGGGGTTCCGGATGATCTTTTTACTTGTCAATCTATTTTCCGGTGAGTTTTTTAAATTTTGTGAAAACTACTGCGAATTACCTTCTTTTTTAGCTTGTCGACCTCTTTTGCAAGGTTTATTAACATTTAGTGGGCAAACAATGACATTTTCTCTCTTTTCTTTTGTTTTTTCTTCTTCACTTTGCATCCCCAACACCAATTCCTATAATTTTTTTCATCCTCCACCAAAAGTTCCTGGAACCGCCACTGCATTGTAGGCCTAATGGTTTTAAATGTAGAGAGAAAATCGGAGAAAGAGAATCGGGAGGAAAGTGAACTGCGGTGGCTGCTGCTGTTCGTCGTCTGTCGCCAGTGGCGTAGCTAGGAAAAATGCCACCCGGAGCAAAACACCCTTCCTCCCAGGGTTTAATCTAGACCGTTTCCGGGGGGGGGAATTGCCCTTTCCCCAGGAAATTTCAAATTCTCCCGGAAATTTTGGCATACTACATCAACTAACAGCAGCCCCTAGCAGAATCCCCACGGCTTTGTCAGTTTCCCCCGAAGTCCCGGAGTCCAGGAGTCTAGATTAAACGCTGCTTCCTCACCTTTTCCTCTCCCTTTATTCTCCTCTCCTTCCTTTCGCCTCCCTCCCTCCCTTTTCCCCTTCCTCCCTCCCTCTTCTCCCTCCCTCTCCTTTTAAACAGGGTCTAGGGGTATTACCTCCTGAAAATTTTTACAAATCAGGCCTACAAATGCTCGTAGGTGAATTTTAGCGAATTTTGGACACACAAAAAGACACTTGGAGTAATTATGATAATACGGTCCGCTTTTCATACAAAGGCCCCTAGAAGTTATTCCGGGGTTTTCTCTATTGGCTTTTACAGTCTTTTCAGAGAAACAGTGGCGTGGCCACGGGGTTGTTTGGGGTTGTTCAAACAACCCCATTTCAAAAAATATGACCAACACAATCTATGTAAATTCGCTTACTTTTGGTTGAAGGAGGGGCAGTGGGGGATAGCAGCAGCCCCCACTTGTGCTCAGTTGCATAGTGCCTGCAGTTTGCAACCCCACTTTTGTCTTTGCATAAGCTGACTACGCCACTGCTGAGAGAAATAGAGCTGGGTCGATTACGATTATTTTTTCCGATTACGATTACGATTATTTTCGATTATTTTTCACGATTACGATTTCGATTACGATTACGGTTTTTTATATAATCGCGATTTCGATTTCGATTATTTCACAGTACCTTTAGAAACTGGCTTTCCCGCCATATTTTACAGTATTCGGCAATCCTCTGTGTATCGATGTTCAGTTGGTCTTCAACAGGGATATTTCTACACCCCTAACACCCCCCAACACCCCAGTTTGAGGTCGACACCCCCTAGAATTTGGTAATGTGACAATGGTATTCATACAGAATGCGTATTGATTAGCCCTGAACACCCTCAAACAGGCCCATTCAGAGGAGGGCCAGGAGGGCCATTCGGCCCGGGCCTCCATCATTTGGAGGCCTCCCTTTGTTTCCTTGTCTAGAATTCTGGGAGAGCTAGAAAGCTAGATAGCTACTACTAGAAGGGGCCTCACAATTTGGTGATGACCTTTTTTGCTTGTCGACAATTTTGGGATTTTGGGAAAGCTAGGAAGGTATTCTGCGGTCCTCAAAATTGGTGATTACCTTTTTTCGCTTGTCAAAATTTTAGTTGTTGGGAAGGCTAGGAGAGGCCTCGAAATTCCAACTGGCCTGGGCCTCCTTCAGCCTCTGAAGGGGCCTGCCCCCAAATGGAGAAATACACCTCACAACTTTTATCCTCGGATGACTTTTTTGCTTGTCAGACTTTTGTGAGTCTCTATAAGGTTTTTTTGCTTGTCAGCCTTTTTCGGTAGAGACTTCCAAATTTCGACACCCCCAGATTTTCCCGACACCCCCAAATTCACAATCCTACAATCCCAAAAATAAACACACCCCAGATTTTCCCGACACCCCACCCCAATTCACAATCCTAGAAATAACCCTGGTTTTCAATCTCCTTAAAGGATCGAGCCTGGGTGGCAAGACCGATATTGTCAGCGTATCCAAACTTCCTACCTATGGTATCCGGTAAGTCGTGTGTAGACCTATAAGCCTACAAATTGAATAACATAGGTGCTAGAACTGAACACTGTGTTAGACCGTTTCGCTGACGTCTGCAGGAGCTGACATCTCCTTCCAAGTGAACTAAGAACCGTCTGTCAGAGATGAGTAATTCCACAAGTTGACAGAACCAGGGTGGCAAATTGAGCGAGAGTTTGTACATTAAACCCGCATGCCACACCGCATCGAAAGCTGCTGTCAAACCCATAAAGATGGTGCCTGTCTTTATACGCAGTTGAATCCATTCTCAATGAAAATCTGATAATCAACGGTAAATTGATCTTTCTTTGAATCGGAAATATTGTATAATATAACTTACGGGAATAATCGAAAAATAATCGCGATTTCGATTATTTTTTCGACGATTATCGATTATTTCGATTTATTTAATAATCGTGTCGATTTCGATTTCGGTTTTTCCAAAAATCGCGATTTCGATTACGATTTCGATTAATCGACCCACCTCTAGAGAGAAACACTGGAAACTGTTGCGCATCGCAATCATACCTGACTGTCTGCACTTTTCATCCGATATTAGAAATTTTATTCTACTGCCATTATGGCTGATTTGTAGGTAGCCGGGCAGAATAAACTGAAAACGGGAAGTGTCAAAATTAGTTTTCATCCGGAATTTAAAAGTTTTTCATCGGCCCCCTAGTAATTTTTCATTAAAACACACTTTGTACAGAACTACTACCAACCCTCCCACCCCACTCCAAAATTTTCTTATCGGATTTACACGATTTGCACAAGTGACCCTGTGCGGTCCGACGGAGCTATTGTTCCAGTTGCTCCAATGTAGCTACGCCACTGTCGGTCGCCGTCGAGTTCTTCGGAGGCAGCGGCGAGGTCGGCGGTTGGCCGCGTCGACGGCGGGGAGGGGCAGGAGGAGGGCAGGAGGAGAGGCAGCGGCTGTCGTAATTAAATGGCTGCCGTCGTCTTTTTTGCGGTTGTTGTTGGCATTTCATCGTCGTCGTTGTAGTTGTACTGTGGCGGTGGTCGTCGTAGTTGCTGCTGAGATCGTCGGTGAGTGATGTGAAACAGAGAGGCTGCAATCGATGGTGACGAACCTCCGCTCTTAATTCGCTAAGTCCTGCTGCAGGACTTTATATAGCGCCTGCGTTTGCGTCGGTTTTTGTGCACTGCATTGAATCGAGCGACTGAGAAGAGCACTGAAAAGGAAGCGCAAAGACGAGACTTCTGCTGACACTAACACTACTCCCTTCTATCTAATTGGATCCGTCGATAACTGAACGCCAAAGTATTTTTCAAGGCTTTCTTCTTATTATTAAATAAGTAAGTAAGTAAAATCTCGTGAATTTCTTTAGCGCTTTAAAAAGTTGCACAGCAGTAGATCCTTACTCCGATGCGCTTATTCTTAGTATGGTAGCCAAAGGTGGGGGTCATTCATGCGGGGTCATTTAGTGTTACCATAATTATTAGATGGAAAAGACGACATGCAGACTTTTCAGTAATTGTAATGTGGTCAAGTGTGAAAAACTGGCATTTCAGGGCGTTAATGTATAGTATTTCATGTGTTTACAGAACAAAGGGCCCCTGGACATTTTCCCCTTTGCCTGGGACAGAAAAACCCGGACAATAGCTCTTTTTTGAAAGCCGCCCAGACAGAGGCTCAAAAGGAGGACTTGTCTGAGGAAACCCGGACGCATGGTAACCCTGGGGTCATTGTGGTTGGGACATTACAGCTATGGGGCAAATGATTTGCTTGAAGAAAAATGCTTTGAGTTTAGAAAGAAAAACTTGAAGAGATGTTGCAAGAAGGGAAGGAAATTGTGACTCAGAATTTGTTATTTGACCATGATGTAGACAGCAGGGGGAAGCTGGAATTGAGTTCCAAAGTTCTGGAACAGCATATCAAGAAAGCACAGCTGTAAATTTTGAGAGATGATTGATTCATAGGATGAAGGGGAGTGACATGAGAAGTTTGAGTGGATCGAGGATGTTGTGGGATTATCAGATTTCCTAGGTAGACTGGTTTTGATGTATGAAGCGAGTTATAAGTCATCAGTATAATTTTACATTATACTACACTCCCTTTTTGTCTTAATTATTTGCTGAATTGAGGTAAATCTTTTCTCTTTTGAAGTTTAATATTACTAATCCCTTGTTGATGCTGGTTTAAGATTTTGTTCACATAAGCTGTTGGCAGTCTAATGTTATGCGTGCAAGAAATATGAATTTATTAGACAGTCTTTTAGATAATTTACTTTTGATTCATAATTCTGATTGAGAATTATAATTAGACTTTAATTTTATAAATATGAATTTTGTTGCAATAAAAACAAGCGTAAGTACCATAGGATACCAGATTGGTCTTGCAGAGCTATTAGTCTGTAGACAGAGTATTCTAGCAGTTACACAGTAGCTGAATGAGACATTTGTGTATTATATACTACTTTGTAATAGAAATGAATGATAGGTGGAGTATAGTGGTTCTCACACAGGGCAGACCCTACTGAACCACTTTAAACCTTATTACTGGTATATTATTTTACAAAACCATTTATATATATACTTAGTATGTTTAATTGTGCATCAGTGTTTTATATTTTCCTTCATTGTCCATTTTTGCAAATGTGAATTTATGCTAAGTGAATCTGTTGTGTATGAATACCATTGCTGTGTTACAGTCTAAATTTTGTCTGTATTTGATTTTATGCAGTAAACTTTTCGATGGATTTGAGAGGATAATTTGAGTTGCTTTGCTGCGGCCGAATGATCTGACCGTTTGAATAATCTTCACAGTTGTTCATTTGAAATGGCCTCTGCTGCTGACGGTGTGCAGAATAATGTTGCTGTGGAGCGGACAGTTTCCGATGTAGAAATTGGATTAAGTGATCTGAAGGAGAATCCAGGCAATGAACACAAGGGGACCAGGAGCTCAAAGATGCCAATGTTGTTCGAAGGTTCAGCAAGATCTTGGTGGAATCCGAGGTTTCTTAATGATGATCTGGAGAATCAACTGCAAAGGTGTTTGCTGCCTCTGACACGTTACCGCTTTCGTCTGGCTTTGTTGTACGTCGCAGTGTCGTGCTTGCTTTGGTGCATATTCTTTGCTGTTGTCAGAGACACCAACTGGGTTCCCTTCTTCACTGGAACACTTGTCTTGCTTTTCATTGCTCTTGGTATTCTTGGTTTCTCTTACACAAAAGCCTGTGAAAGCACAATTCTCCATCTGTCAATCGCAGTCATTCTGATTTTGATATTTGCCGATCTTCTCAGCTACGTTTATTACGATTCAGCTCTATCTGCAGTTGGAATTTTTATTGGTTGCATTGAAATACTCATTCTTTTGTACACTTTTATCACTCTGCCTTTGTACTTTTGCACTGGAATTGGAGTCCTATACTCAGTGACATTAGAAGTGCTGTCAGCGTTAACATCAGATATGCAGAATCCGATGTACATCGCCAGTAGAGTGTTGATTCACATTGTGATCCATGTTGTTGGCATTCATATATACTTGATGGCACAAGTGCGAAAGCGCAGCATTTTCCTCAAGGTTTGTCAGTCTGTGCGTTTACGTCAGGGTCTTGAAGTTGAGAAACGACTGAAGCGTTGTATGATCCACTCGTTGATGCCTCCAGCGGTTGCAGAAGAGATCATAAAGCTACGTGATCAAGAGCGCGACCGTGAAGGCAGTGATGATGATATTAGCGAAAGGACAAGACATCGACGTAGTTCTCTTGGATCAGAGCGTGGTCGGATGACATTTCGACATTTTCACATGTCTAAAATGGACAATGTCAGCATTCTGTTCGCTGACATCGTTGGTTTCACAAAGATGAGCTCAAAGAAAACAGCTGAGCATCTTGTTTTCTTATTGAGCGATCTGTTTGGTCGTTTTGATAAGATCTGTGTTGAGTGTAACTGTGAGAAGATCAGCACTCTTGGTGACTGCTACTACTGTGTATCTGGATGCCCTGAGCCACGCGAAGACCACGCCAAGTGCTGTGTGGAAATGGGACTCAAGATGTGCGTTGCAATTAAGCAGTTTGACCAGGATCACAACGAGGAAGTTAACATGAGAGTAGGCGTTCACACGGGCACTGTCTTGTGTGGTCTGGTCGGTACTTGTCGATTTAAGTTTGACGTTTGGTCGCACGATGTAACCCTTGCAAACATGATGGAATCTGAGGGAAAAGCGGGAACAGTCCACATTTCTGACTGCACTTACGGCTTTGTGAAGGACGATTATTTTGTGGAGGAAGGAGAGCCTGTACCAGGTTGGGACAGATTTCTCATATTTGTTCTCTATGAAGGCAAACATTCTACTGTTAAGATTGTGTTTTTGCACAGTTATGCATTCAGGTGGCATGCTGTGTTGTGACAATTGTAATGTAATGTAATGTAGAATTTGTTTAGCACCTCTTATATTTCTACTCAGAGGCTCTTCTGGGCTTGGAGTCGCATGATAAAGTAGTGAGAAATTGTATGCCTATCCTTATTAGATATTCATACATTTTGTGTGTGTTTAAGCATCAATTTTAAGGCAGAATTTAGGAGCTGAGCATTCCACTGATGCTTCTTACATTTGTATTTGCTATTAACGCTAATATTAGTTGTGATGGTTTTGTCTTCTAGAGTTTCTATCTGTAAATTGAAGATTTATTTATGGCCAGTGACCAAGGGAGCTATAAAATATGTGTAGGTTGCTGTTGTGTTTGGTTTCAGGTTTTATATTAGTCAAACAATAATATGTTTTGTCTTGTCATGTTCTAATCATCGTTGTTTTAGCATGATAGCTACTTCAACAACAGCTCCCATCTTCCTTTGTTTCTTTTTTCCATAGTTGTCTGATTGCTGTTGTCACTCTGTCCATGTTTTGATATTATTCACCCAAGCGCTCTCTCTTCTCTGTCTTCTTCCTTACATTGTGCATTTGGTAGACTGCTATTTTTTTAGCCAAAATCCACCCTCCTTCATGACAGTTGCAAATAAGTACAGGGTGACCAGAAAACCAAAGCCATCCTGTTTCATTGTTAAAATTGTCACAAACCCTGGGTCAAAATGCATGAAATTTGCTATGCACTTCTATGTTATTATATTGTGAGTGTAAGGTTTTTTAAAGTTTTCAATGTGCAATTGCACCACCTTGCAAAAAGACAGAGGACGCATTCACCATAAAGATAAGCTGCTACATTTTTTCATACAAAAGTGAGAAATGCGTCTGTTATGCAATTTCACGTGAACTTATGTGTGTCTGTGATTTGTCTTTGTGGCTGTATATTAATTCCTCAACAACTGTGATATTGATATCCATTCAGACAGAGCGACCTTTGTGTTGCTGCCTCTCTCTTAGTACACCAGTACTGTCGTCTTTCTTCAGGGTTCAGGATTCCTTCTACTCCACATCTGGTTTGGAAATTCCGTCAGAGGTCATCGCAAAGCACACCTGTTTACCTGTTGCAAACCCTTTATTAGAAAGTGATCACCATTGATATTTTTTCATCTGACTAAAAAATTCACAAAATTTAGTTTAACAAAACAGACTGAAAATAAAACAATGACGATGTCACTGTGCTGCTATCAAAGCAAACGATAATTATTAAGTCAGTTTCCCGGTATATATATTCAGACACTGTAACTGAAAATGTTGGTTTCTAATTTTAGCAACCAAACATAATAGCTCATGCTTTTGATATGTTCTACAGCAACTTGTATAGTTGCTAGGTGGCACCACTGAATATTGATATTTTAAAGAAAGACTTACATGATTGTATTCTCGATTTAATGCCGAATAAGTACGCCAACTTCAATGCATTTTGAGTCTGGTTGTCAAAATGTGAAAGATTGTTTTTTTGGGTTGTGCTGTAAGTTTCTGTCTTGCTAATTGTCATTGGATGCTGTGTTGCTGTTCCATTTTTTCCATTATGCATTCATAAATTCTGTTTCTCTCTCTGTCCATTTAATTCTTGGGATTTGTCTTTGTCCTTTCATTCTGAAGTTTCAATTTGTCTTCCTGTATTTGCTGTTGGCCTTATAGAATATATTTTGCCATGTCCACCTCATTGCTTTCCATATTTCTATGTTCAGGTCTTGTCTTGGTTCTTGTCTTCTTGGCTGTTTCATTTATTTTCATGGAGTCATTACTGGACATGTTTGTGTTGTGTGGAGTTGAGTCAGTCTGTAGCATCTCAAATACTGGACTCTCAAGGAAACGTTTGCCTAGATTTGGCTTTATACCTCCTATGAATAGTTCTGTTGCTAGTAGACTAGATTACTGAGTGGTGGGTGGCTCTGTGCTTCAGTGGTTCTCCTCATACCTGGAGACCCGGATGCAGTACGTACGCTGTGCTGGTTCTACTACGCCGCCCACATGAGTAGTGCGTGGGGTCCCTCAGGGCTCTGTCCTGGGACCTATCCTCTTCGTACTATACGTTGCCAATATGGTGAGTACTGCCCAGCGGTTCGGGTTGCAAGCTCACCAGTTGGTTGAGGTCACATTGACTGCAGCTCAATGCTGCTAAGACGGAAGTGCTCTGGATGGCTGCTGAGAGACAGACACTGGATACTGTCGTCTTGCATCTACATCGATGGAACTGTAATACAACCGGTGTTGATCGTGCGGAATTCAGGGATATATCTTGATAGTACATTATCAATGAAGTCACATGTGGCAAATGTAGTGGCAGGGTGCTTCAAAGCCCTGCGGCTGATCAGGAGTATCCGTCGATCAGTGTCTGCCAATGGTCTTAAAACACTGGTCTCTGCACTGGTGCTGTCCAAATTAGACTACGGCAATGCAACTCTCGCTGGACTACAGAAATACCTACATAACCGTCTTCAGTCCGTCCTGAATGCTGCTGTGCGAGTGATATGCCAGGCCTCATTAGGCGATCACATTACTCCGCTGCTATGCGATCTGCACTGGTTGTCTGTGCCAGAGCAGATCCATTTCAAGCTGGCAACGTTGACCTTCCGTTGCCTGAATGGAGCCGGTCCAGAGTATCTTGCGTCCGAGCTGTCACGAGTGGTTGACCACGCGGGCCGGCAAAGATTGAGTTCGGCCGGATCCGCCTTATTGGTGGTCCCGAGGACACTCTTCCGAACCATCGGAGATCGAGCGTTTCCCGCGGCCGGAATTGTCTACCACCATCAATACAGCTCTCTCCGACCTTGGCTACTTTTAAAGAGAGGCTTAAAACATGGTTATATTTCACGAGTTATTTGTAACTTTGTAATGTGTTCACGCAGTTCGTTTGGACGAGTTACCACATTAATCAGTACATTGATGATAATAATAATAATAATAATAATAATAATAATAATAGATCCATAACTGAAATTCCAGTATCTCATGCTTATGTTGCCATAACTAATATTTTTGATCCCCTCCGCCTTCAAAGACTGCCGTTTAGGAGATCCATAACTGAAATTCCAGGACCATCTCATCTCTATAAGTGACTCCTTTGTATGAAGATTATTGAATATAAATTGTCGTGCGTAGATAATAATAATAATAATAATAATAATCTCTATGCATTGAATAGTTGCTTCTTCAGTTGTTGAACTGGTTTCTGTTGAGCAGAAAATTAAAATTACGACCCATCTAGTAGTATTTGATATGCTGGAGCATTTCACTCCCACTGACAAGATCTGTTGCAATGGAATAGAAGGCTTTCAGCTCAACTAGTGGTTGGAAAGTTTAGTCTACGAGCTGTCAAATGTCCACCTCACATTTTGGTCTTTTGGAAATGTGGACACTGGATTCTGTCTATAAGTATGTAAAAAAAATTGCAGACAAAACTTGGTTTTTAAAATCCATTCCAAATAACTGAAGAGATTTCCATTTACAGTGGATTGCTGATTCTTTACTCTTTGTAGTTGGAGCAGATGCTGAGATTGGTGAAAAGTGTTTTCCTTGCACTGAGTCCATGTTCTGTCTCACTGTCTCCCTCTCTGAATAATTTTGGGCAGTCACTTTAAAATCTATTGTTGATTGTCATACCATAAATTTAACTTTATATATGAAATCTGGTACTAAAAGATGCATTATTATTATTATTATTATTATTTATTTTTTTTAATGTATTACTCGTATTATTATTGTTGTGGTGGTGGTGGTGGTGGTGGAGGTGGTGGTGGTGTTGAAAGTCTAACAGAAGATGATCTATTATTAGACATGTGAATAAAGTTCCAACATCAGTTGTTATTAAGCCTTAGGGTAAAGGGAAATAGATGTAAGCTGACTTTTTAATCTTCTAGAACCTGATAGTTGTTATCTGGTTCCTGGGTTATCGATTGGTAATTCATGTGGCCTATGTGCAAAGCGGCCATTTTGCCGTTGTTCACACCAGGCTCTTTCACTTGTGGCCATCAGTTGCCTTGGATTATGGAAACTTCTGGCATTTGTGTTCTGTTGAGTATTTTGTAGTTTGAGGCAACATGGCAGTGTATGTGTGTGTATGTTTGCCCAGGAACAACACATTCATTGGTATTTAGCATATTTAGTGCATACAGCCTATGACCAGCAGCCTTTGCCCTTTCCTTGCATTATGTGGCTGTTGCTATAGTTTAGTTCTAAGTTCTTCTTCATTTGACCAATGGCTGCACCTGTAGGATTTTCCACTCTGAAATTATTACTTTCTTAGTTTAATCATAAAACAGCTGTAATTCATATTTGTCCTTGAGCAACCTTTTTAAAAATTCTTATTATTATACAGTATTTACTATATCATAGATGGCAATGGGTCAGTCAAACTGATCCATGTGACCCACTGAACCCTTAACCCATACAATTCATGACCCATGTTCATTTGGCAATTAGAGGATCTATAATAATTTTTCAAAGCCATTAAGCTACGCCCATCAGAACCTGGCCTGATGTTGAGATTTGATTGAACTTGAAAGCGAATAACTACCCTAAAATAAAATACCACAAAGTCTAATAAGTCATAATTTGACTGCCACAGCAAGTATTATTATTATTATTACTATTATTATTATTCAGACAATTTATATAGCGCCATACGCATGGCGTCTACCAAAGTCAAAGGTGCTGTACATATTTAACATTAAAGGGTGGCATCAGTACTTGAGAGTATAAGCAGAGATTCCATTGTTAATATTTATTTGTCCATGAATGCATGACCAATTTAACCCTCAGAGACTGGCAGAAGGGAGTTGCTGCCCCCTTGGTTTTTGAAATGTTTGTGAGACCTGATGAGATGTTGTCCAATGCTTTCTGGCACCTTTAGGGGTTCATTAACAAACATTTGAAATATTTTGTGATCTTTTTTGTTATGGGGATTACTAACCTACATCCATTTACCAAAGGTACCCAGGAGGAGTTGATACCACCCCCACAACCTACGAATTTCTTTTGTATTGAGTGTCTTTTTTAATTATCTTGATTACAATTAACGTATTTAAGACAAAGTCTGAATCTGGAATAGCAGAGCTTTGGACAGTCTGAGTAACAGAGCAGTCAATCTCTCTTTCAGATCACAACTTCAACAACTACAATATGCACATTTTCAATGCAGAGCTTCCCGTTTACATAGGTTCTAAGATTTCTGCATTATTAAAACTCTCACGCATGCAGGTGCTTTTTATACCTGAGATAATAGTACAGTATTAATAGGACTGTACAGTGTACACTGCATATTTGCATGTGCCTTTGTTAACTTCATGCTTTCTGCTGGTTGAAATTCTCATTAATGAAATTTCATGTGTTTCCATACCTATACCCCTCTTTTTCTTCTCTGCATATGCAGATGTGTATATATATATATATATATGTGTGTGTGTGTATATATATATGTGTATATATATGTAAATATATATATGTATGTATATATATAATATAATATGTATATGTATATATAATATTATGTAAATATATAATATAAATGTATATATATATAATATTATATATGTATATATATGTAAATGTGTGTGTGTGTGTGTGTGTGTGTGTGTGTGTGTGTGTGTGTGTGTGTGTGTGTGTGTGTGTGTGTTTGAACAGTTGTTGTACTATGAGGTATTTTGTTGTGAAAGAGTTAACTTGAGAAAAACTAAAATGTTTTTCTCAGTAGATGTAGTTTTCCTGTGAATGTGTTTTTGTCCATTGCAGCTGGTTTTGCCCGTCCAGTGTCAGAACTTGCATGTAGACAGATAGCAATGAAAATAGCATTAGGAGATAACTGCTTTCAGCCTGTGCAGTTGCTTAAATGCACAGCCGCCGCCGCTGCTGCCGCCGCTTCTGCCGCCGCTGCTGCTGCTGCTGGAATGTTAGTATGCAGATCAAGGTTACAGAGAGAGTTGTGGATAATTTGTTTGCTACCCAGATGATGTCTATGTTGAAGAGTAGATTTGAGTATAAGAAGAGCAAAGACAAAAGATGGTATTTAGGAAAGTGGATTCAATATGTACCAGTATTATTCATGAGAATTTGCTTGACTAACATCCAGTCTCTTTTCTATTTATATTTGAGTAATCGAGAGTTGAGAAGACTTCACTGATCAAATTCCTTTTGAATAATTAGTGATAGAATTGAATTTGGGGCATTGTCATTGTTTTGTTAATTTGTTGATTTTAGTATTTGTCTGTGTTAAGTGTGCATTTGGTTACTGGTGCTGTGCACTGTAAGAGGTGGTGATGGTTGCTTTCAGCATTGCAGCATTTGCAGCTGATGTTCTTTCTTTCTCTTTGTGTTGCAGCTGTTTCGGTGGCTGACTTACTCTGTTACTAATTCTGATAAGTATAGCCTGTTAGAAGCCAACATTAATGCTTTATTTTCTTCTATTCTTGGCAATTGCTGTTGCTGTTCTGTTGTCCAACTGCTGAGCAATGTGTCAGTGTTAGTTCCTCAGTTGAAGGTTTTTATATGCTGGATTATGATGAGCTGTGCTGACTGCTGCTGCTGCTGCTGTATTATGCAGTACCTGGTTAAATTGCTACAAGATACAAGAATATTCAATATCCACATGTTGAAGCAATTTGTGGATGTAGTCAGCATTGGTGACCATGTCATTTCATGACAGTTGGTCATTCTTAATTATCTGCCATTTGCTCTCCATGTTATTGATGGACTGCTGCTAGATTCTATTCCAACATTTATTGGAACTATGCATTAGCTTAGGTGCAAAGGGAATTGGAGGGGGGCTGATTCCTAGGGCTGTCAAATTTTTCTAAAAATCAGCCTGGGTACCCATCAAGATTTTGAACGGGTACTTGGGTACCCATTTGGAAATTAGCATAATGGTATTGCCGCAAATCATACACAAGCTGCCTATTTCATACAAAAATTTAATCAAAGGTAGGCTGCACTTCCAGTTAGGCCTACTTAATATTAATAATGATCTGCATATGTGCAACATAAACTTATTTTAACTTTTAATATGATTAATCAAAAATCATTACTTAAACTAAAACCCTGCCAAGAGAAAGGTTTTTTACAATGAAGCAGTTTGATTGAACCAGAGGACATAGCATGAAACTGTTCAAGAAACCAGTTGGGAGAAACAAACAATACTTTTTTAGTGCAAGAGTGGTGCATGGACAGATGGAATGAACTGGATGAGGGGATAGTAACGGCTACAACTGTGAACGAGTTCAAAATAAACCTCAGTAGTTTAAGATATTAGACTGGATGGGAACGACAGTGGTTCTCACACAGGGCAGTCCCTACTGAACCACTTTAAACCTTGTTATATTACAGTGTATATTATATATATTATATTAAATGAAGCCAAATGTCAGCAATAATAAAAACGTATTTAAAACAGGCCAAGTTCAATCTGTAGCAGTCAGTTGGCAAAATGTTTTTCCGGCAGATTGTACACCAGACGCGCCGTCTGGTGTACAATCTGCCGGTACAATACTGTGCTTTCACGGGTAATCCTTCCCACTTTTACTACCCGGGTACCCTGAATGTCTTCGGGTTCCTAGGTACCCGATGACAGCCCTACTGATTCCCCTGTTTGGGCTGGGACTACTTTTGGGGTTTGTGCAAATCTGATGAAATTCTTCTGAGGGGTAGGGTGATTGTCAACAAAATAAATGTACTTACTGTAGTTGGGAACCATGGATGGAGAAAATCGAAGAGGCAGACTGAGAAGAGAGTGGTTGGATGATATCGTGGATTGGGGGAATGCACAGCTGCACCCACTAAATAGAGCAACACAGGGCCGAGAAAGATGGAGGCAAATTGGGAATTGGACTGTCGACACCTATGGGCACAGCACCCATGGATCTGGATGATGATTATGATGATGATGGTGAAGGTGATGGTGATGGTGATGATGACGACGATGACGATGATGGCCACTCAATACTGAATGGCAATTGAAGTCTTTAGAGTAAGCACCAGAGTTCAGTCTGATTCTAGTACAACTCAAGATTATCTTCAGCTGCAGGAGCTCTGCCCCAATCTTGCTGGTTGAGAGCACAACACTCTCCCAAAACTCCTCTTTGATGGAATAAATGGGATGTGTGTGTGTCTCTGTATTGCTTTTCATTAAAGCAGCCACAAACAGGGGCACAGTTAGGACTCTCTATTCAGACCAAGACTTGTTGGCATTGCAAGATTCTTGCAGAAACATAAAAAGAACTTTATCTAATGGAGTAGGCTCAGTGGGGGGAATCGCTGTATGGCTGCAGTCTGCACTCCCAAGTTTAAGATTTGAATCTGGTATTGCCCTTAATTTTAGGGGCTGAGTCTCTCTGCCCTAGATCCTGCTAGGGAGGCTAATGACCATTGGCATAGGCATGACAGTGGCACAGGGTAGCTGGGCCCCTATTCGGACACCGACTGGTCCTGAGATTTGTGCAAAAGTGATTACATTTTTAATCACTTAGGGGGTTGTGCAGTTACGTAGTCTGAAAATATTCTCCAGATGTCAAGATTTTCTAATGTTATCTTATATTTTTCACTAGAAGAGTTCTCAGCTCTCTTTTAAGCCCTAGTCAAAGCTGAAGATGTCTCTCTGTTGAAGCGTTGTGTCCCCACTCCATTCCACGCCCCACCCTAGCAACCCATTCGTCATCCTGTAGATGACAGAATCCTGGTCCTGTGATTTCTGGCCAGTCATGTAACCAGTTGGTGGCTCTCATTCCACAAACAGAGAGAAGAAGGAAGACTGAGGCTCTCCAACTATAGCTACAACTGTCAACAATTGAGTGATCAATGATGATTTGTGCAATCTGACTCAACACAGGATAGAAGAGCATGGAAAAGAGATCTAGGACTGTATGCCAGCCCATAGATTAATTGTATCTCAGGAGGAGGGAAAACCCCCTTTGTGCATCAGAGCATAGGAACAGCATATCCTTTATTACTTGCTGTACACTGTTTCTGTGTTATGTAGCAAGCTCACCGTGCATGGACCTTATACAACGCAAATATTAGCAGTGCTGAGTCTTAGAATACAACAGATGGAATCTTATTTAAACAGACTGTCATTGTGTTTCTAATGAAGGGTCTCACTT
This sequence comes from Metaphire vulgaris, assembly GCA_018105865.1. Classification (NCBI taxonomy): domain Eukaryota; kingdom Metazoa; phylum Annelida; class Clitellata; order Crassiclitellata; family Megascolecidae; genus Metaphire; species Metaphire vulgaris. Next base: position 99,051 of record CM030836.1, on the reverse strand, counting down.
CATACATCAAAACCAGTCTACCTACGAAATCTGACAATTTCACAACATCCTCGATCCACTCAAACTTCCTCTCATGTCACTCCCCTTCGTCCTATGAATCAATCATCTCTCAAAATTTGCAATTGTGCTTTTTCATATGCTGCACCAGAACTTTGGAACTCAATTCCAATATCCCTCCATCGTCTACATCAAAGCCAAATAACAAACTCTGAGTCATAATTTTCTCCCCTTCTTGCAACATCTCATGTTTTTCTTTCTAAACTCAAATCATTTCTCTTCAAAAGATCATTTCCTCCATAGCTATAACGTCCCAACCACTGGCCCTTTGGATTAAATGACCCGGCGTGAATGACCCAACCAGTAATTTTATCGTTAACTGTAATTAAAATAGGAACGAAAATTAACCCCATTTTCGTTAACTGAAACACTTTGTTTCATTACTTTTGTCAGTGCACAACACTTACTCCAGTAGGCAGCATCTGGGAATATCTCTATGTTTATTAAATAAACAAAGAGATATTAAGAGCTTATTTGTTTACGAATGTGAGGTTAAACAGACAGAATATATTTTTTGATGTGCAGTACATTGATAGTTTGTATGTCTGCTATCTGCTGGTAGAAGAAACCGTATGCACCGTTCACTTGGAAATGCGAGCATTCTTTTAGCTCAATGCATCATTTATTGACTACCGGTAGCTATGTTGTTATTTCAATGGCTCTGCACTGTTTGCGAGATGCAAACTAAAACATCATCGACGAGTACAGTGGCGTAGCGTGACTTTTGGGGGCCCGGGGGCATCTTTGCCATGGGGGCCCCAGAGTTTCGAGCTGACGAGCAAAAAAAAAAGTCATCAGCACATCATTTCTAGGTTAGGGTTAAGAAGTTAGGGTTAACCCTAACCTAACCCTAGCTTAGACCCCTCTTCGGGGGCCCCCCAGCCCGGGGCCCGGGGGCTGTCAACAAAGTGCCCCCGCCTCCCCACGTTACGCCACTGGACGAGTACGAGCTGAAATTAGCGACATGTTACTGAACTGAATTTGAAACTGAAATTGGATTTATTGTTGAACTTTGATTAGAAATTGAACTGAAATTAAAGCAACAAAAATAACTGAAATAGAAATTGAATTGAGAATTATTTTCATAAATTAAATATCACTGGACCCACCTTTGGCTATAGCTACTTCATTTTGAGATTCAGTGTCTGGGAATAAGGAGCTACTTCGGTGCTTCCTTTTGAGGGCGCCATAGAAGTTAACGAGATTTTACTTTTAATAAGGCCATTACCACCTCGTCCGTTCTTCTGTTGTCTGGCTTCATTCCCTGTTGTCTGGATGTGTGCAGGGATTCTTGATTGTTGATGATTGTGATGTCCATTGACGGTTTTCTGGCTGATTCTCTAATTGCAGTTGTTGCTGAATTTAATTTTCGTATTTTTTTCATTTTGTAGATATTCGAACGCATCAACTTTTAACAGAATTTTTTGATGCGAAAACGCAGCAGTTCATAGTGCAGCATGTCAGCGAGAAAGAAAGAAGTGAGGAAGACTGAATGATTAATTTAATTGATCGCCTCAATTTCTGCTTTTGCTAATTTCCAGCATTGCTCGTTTGTGACTGAATCATCTTTGGTTTTGATGGGCATCTTAAGAGTCATCTTAGAGATGCATTATGCTACATTTCATGCAACTGGTCAACTTGTGTAACTTGCATTATAAAAATATATTTCTTATAATTTCTGTAATTTGTATGAAGGACAAAAACCGATAATCGGTTTAAAATTGGATTTCCACAATCGATAATCGGTTTTGGAAAAAACGATATTAACATCACTAACCTGAAATAATATTTTTAGTTTTACAGTATGTCTTTTTTATACTTGCACCTATATACATTTTGGAGGTCACTTCACATTTTCTCTTTAAAAAAAGTGTGATGACCTTTTTCCTTCTCAGTGATCTTGAATTCCTTCCACAGACTTACTGCAATTATTGGTACATGATGTCCGCCCCATATATAGCCCTGTTTTTGTTCAAATTCCCTCTTGATACTTATTGACTGTTACCTTTCCCACCAATCTTAGCTCATTGTCTCTTTTTCTATTTTCTTTGCAATTTAAAAAAAAAAATCTTATTAACTTTGCATACCCCTTTGGAATAGCAAAGGCTATGCAAAGGATGGGTACACGTACCACTGAGATTTGGAACTGCTGTTATAGAGCATTCTCTGAGATATTATACAGAACATGACATAAAGTGACCTTCAATGCAACGTCTGCAGTCTTGACTGTCAGAAAGTTCTGACACTTCAGGTTTACTAACGATGACAAACAATAACTGTGATGTTTTGTGGTTGAAATTTTTCTTAGTTCTGACTTTGGTTTACATATTTTAGTATTCCTTGATTTTTTAAATATAGAATTTGTGTTTAATAGCAATTGGAACATGGTTTATAATTGGACGAAAATCAGAAGTTGGTCAGACAGAAGGAATACAGAACGGAGCAGCGGCAGCACAGCAGCAGAGGGACAATGAGAAGATGGCGCCAGATGGAAACGACTTCCAGCCGGACGAAATCACTCCATCAGTAGACAGGGATCACGATGGCACAACGGCAGCAGCAGCAGCAAGTGAAGTTGCCAAGGTGACAATCATTGTGATGAAATACAGAAGAGAAATATTATTCTGTTTTATGCTTAAATTTTAATTCCTTCATTTATGCTTTCAATGATATTCATTTTCATCATCTTTAACTTTTATTCATTCATTTTCTTTGCGTTTGCAATTTAACTGTCAATTTCCTCATATTATGAATATGATTGTAATTATCTGTTGACACTGAGGGCTGCATTTTTTTAACATTTTTCCAAAATCTGAGCAAAATCCAAGTCAGTGAGGCACACGATGCTTCTGATATTCCTTAAGGAATCGCTCAACCCATCCTTTTATCTTTTGACCTCAAGTTATTTTATTTGCATGATTAATTGGTAAAACATCAGAATAACAGTGCAAATATTTCATGCAACTCTTACATGAATATCAGATTCTCTCTGTAAGATGTTCTGTAGATAGAGGCTGTCATATAGTTAGGCTGATTGTATTCAAATTTTATGTGCAATAGCAGTGTGCTTTCATGTGTATTGCCTTCACATTATATGCATCTTTATAAATATAGTCCCCTCAGCTATAAACAGTTGCATATTATATAAATCAAACTGTGAAAGTCAATGTTTTCTCTAGAAATGTCAAACTTTATCTTAAAAATCTGAATATTTTATTTTTAAAATCTTCCATGTCATTATGTTTGAGTATTTATTTGTTGAAATGTGTGAAGCATTATCAGTACTTGTTTAAGTGCAGAACTCAATATGTTGTGATCAGAAAATTGATTGTTTTGTATTTAAAATGCTTACCCCGGTAAATTAAAACCAATCGTTTTGCAGTTGTTTCACTTGGTTCAGTTCAGTCCCAAATTCAGATGCATTTTGCATTTTGACACTTTCGATTAATTAATTATAATTATCTTCCAAAGTAAAATAAGGAACTAATTTTATTATTAGTGGTAGTGGTCATCATAGTTGTTGTGGTAGCAGTAGCAATAGCAGTTGATGTATTGATTGCGGTAGTAGTAGTAGCAGTATTAGTAGTAGTTGTTGTTGTTGTGATAGTGGTAGTAGTAGTGGACCTCTCTTAAGAAAATTGAATCTGTTGCCTGTGGGGGATTCGGTCATCCCATGCGTACTTCTGTGTAGGATCTTGGAGTAATTGTTGATTCTGCTCTTTCATTCAGCAATCATATAAAAGCATCTGCCAATTGACACTTTGCCATCTTCTCGGCTCTTATATCGTATTAGGAAATTTGTTGTCAGTGAGCCTCCACTAATGTTGCTGACCAATGCCCTGGTACTAGTTGTCTCTACTACATTGCAACTCACAGCTTTTTGGCATATCCAAATCCAACTTTGATCAATGAATGCATACTGTATTTAGACCTTAAAAGCTGCAAAACTTATTAAATGTGTATGTTGTTGTTGTGCAAGAGCACCTCCTGCTAAAATTGATTGTTAATGTTAGAGCCTGGCTCTCAGCTTGTCAAACTCTATCTTGTAGAACCAAATATCACTTGATTCTACTGCCTCCTCGTCATTTCATCTCTGATTCACTTCTGCAATTTTACACATTTAAGTTCTTGGATGAAATCTTGCCTAGCGATTGCCAGTGGCCTCGTTCTTCTCATTCTTTTGGGAATTGGATTCTGTTATGACATGATCGTTCCTACTTCGGATGATGTCAACTCAACTATAAGCAGTGGAGTGACATTCAATGCCTAAGACGACTACTATATATATATATATATATATATATATATATATATATATATATATATATATATATATATATATATATATATGTAAAAAGTGAAAAGGGCACCCCTTTACGATATTTAATATCTCGGCTGCGTGTATAGCGATTTCAATGAAATTTATAGGCCATATACCTGGGAATGTTTTTGAAGCAATTGCCAAATTTCTTGCTGATATCTTTAGTGTTTGCTGAAATATGGCCAAAAAACTAAAGAGACCCTAATTTTAAAATTGACATTGGAATATAACGTCATAATAAAGTGATAAAAAAATTTTTTTATTCATATGGCCCTGGAAAGGGCCGTTTTAAAGGGGATTTCAGATGATTTGCTACGGGGGCAGGTGCTCAAAATGCCCATGCACCCTTAGCCTTCACACATGCCGACAAGCGCTTCTTCACTGACAATATCGACTTCTTGATCTGGTCCTCAGACAAACTCTCCCAGATATTCTTCAGCACCGTCTTCAACTCCGTGATGTTCTGTGGCTTTGGCTGATACTTTTGATATCTGTCGAGCATGATTCCCCAGACGTGGAAGTCAAGTGGATTGATATCTGGGGAGTTGGATGGCCAGCCATCTTTCTTGATGAAATCTGGACAATTTTGCTACAAAAAATTCTGGGTCCTGAGAGCAGAGTGGGCAGGTGTTCCTTCTTGCTGGAATATGAAATCTTCTCCAAACAAATCATGAGTCCTGCAGCCAATCATAATGCTGCTGTGTTTATCTGTTGGCCGTAAGTAACCCTTGACCTTGTCTGGCGCGATGACAACGACGCCATTTTAGACTTAAAAACGATACATTTTACTATGACGTTATATTCTGTTTGTCAATTTTAAAATTAGGGTCTCTTTAGTTTTTTGGCCATATTTCAGCAAACACTAAATATATCAACAAGAAATTTGGCAATTGCTTCAAAAACATTCCCAGGTATATGGCCTATAAATTTCATTGAAATCGCTATACACGCAGCCGAGATATTAAATATCGTAAAGGGGTGCCCTTTTCACTTTTACACCCAGTATATATATATATATATATATATATATATATATATATAGTATATGATGCATGATGCATTTTTGCAGTTTTGCTGCCTGCAGTGTCTTTCATTGATTGCATGCCACCATATCTTTTAAAAAAAGGTAAAGGTAAAGTTCATCCATAGGCTCAGTGCCCATAGCTACTCAGTTTTTGATGTTACAAACGCCCTCTGGCAATAAAGCTGAGTCGACCTTAGGGGCTCCTACGGGGATTGAACCTGTTCCGTCGGCGTGCCTTCCCAGCGTGTAACCACTTCTGCCATCTTCCCATCCCATATCTTTACTTGTAAGTTTTTTCTTGTGAATGTGTGTAGGTTGATGAAGCAAATCTGTCGGCTGTTGGTCTGATAGCAAAGCGTGAAACCACAACACATGAGGAGCTGGATGGTATGCTTTGTCTTTAAGAAACCTCTGCTTTCAAATTACTGCTTCAAGAGGAATAAGGACTTCTATTAATAATATAATAAGGTGTGCAGAGGTGTGTCTGGGAGCTGGGATTGAAAGGATACATGTGAGTTAGAATACTGGGACAGAGTTGAGAGGCATCGACAGGTCTCATTATGCACAGCTGGATCACTTCAGTGCATTGATATTCACAATTGGATTTTTGCTTCATTTCTTCTGTCGTTTCCTATCTATTTCTATTTTGGCTATTCTATAAGTTTCTTTATGCTGGTGGCATTTTATTTTTTTGTTTATACTTGATGTTTATACATAATACATATAGTGATAGCTTGTTGACATAATGCTGGGTAAACGTATTTGAGTGATTGCGTTGTAGTAGGAGATACCAGCGCAAATGGTACGGCTGTCACACATCTTCTTGGACCAAAGAAACAAGATCAGGAAATGGAGAGGGAATTGAACGAGACGATATCAAAACAGACGGAGAAATATCTCTATCATCCGGCGATCAACCACTGGACTGTTTGTTTTCGAAGTCAACCTCTCGAACGGAAATATCGCAGACATTACGTGCAGAGCGCTGGCGACGGATTGCAGAGTTGTGCTTCACCACTCATCAGCAGTCTGTTTGATACGATTGTTTCTCTGATTTTCTTCTTACTTATCTCAGTCTGCTGCTTCATATCCTTTCGACCGCAGTTCCCGTTGATCATCGTATTTGCTGTTTCCTTTCTGATGTTGCTTTTCCTGCTTGTACTAATGCTACTGAACATTTTCCAGTTAAAAGCAAATGTTGAATGGCTTAAAAGTGTGAAGCAGTTTTTCTTCAGCTGGTATCCACGCCATCTATTTGGAGGCTTTCTTGCTTGTCTCCCTACACTGGTGGTTTATTCAACATTCCTCTGTGGAATATTCACCAGTGGGGAGTCTGTTGCTGACCGATTCTACTGCCTCCTCGTCATTTCATCTCTGATTCACTTCTGCAATTTTACACATTTAAGTTCTTGGATGAAATCTTGCCTAGCGATTGCCAGTGGCCTCGTTCTTCTCATTCTTTTGGGAATTGGATTCTGTTATGACATGATCGTTCCTACTTCGGATGATGTCAACTCAACTATAAGCAGTGGACTGAATGAAACTGCTCTGTTTTTGAACCAGAGTCCTTCTTCTCAGCCACTATTTTATGAAATTGTTATTGACACTGTGTTATTATTGTTACTCATCTTTGTCCTAAATCGGGAAATTGAAATCAGCTACAGAGTCAGTTACCATGGTGATATTGAAGCAGTCAGAGACAGTAGGAAGATGCAGATGGAGGAGGAGCAGGCAGACTGGCTTCTCGACAACATCGTACCAAAACATGTGGCAGAGCATCTCAAGCAGAACAACAAATACTCTAAGACGCACAAAGATGTTGGTGTTATATTTGCCAAGATTGTAAATTTTGAGGACTTTTATGATGAGTCGTTTGAGGGTGGGAAAGAATATCTGAGAGTCCTGAACGAATTGATGGGGGACTTTGAAGAGCTGTTTAAGCTGGATAAGTTTCACGACATAGAGAAGATAAAGACAATCGGAAGCTGTTTGATGGCTGCCTCTGGTCTTAATCCAAGAAGTGCGAGTGAAAATCCAAATGCCCATCTTTGTGCTCTCATGGATTTCTCCTATGAACTGCTTCACAAATTGGAGCAATTTAACAAAGAAATTTTCAACTTTGACTTTGAAATGTCCATTGGCTATAATTTTGGAGAAGTAACTGCAGGTGTCGTTGGAACAACAAAACTGCTGTACGACATTTGGGGCGACACGGTGAACATTGCCAGTCGAATGTATTCCACCGGAGTTCACGGCAGAATTCAGGTGACGGAAGACACCGCTGTACGACTGAAGGACCACTTCGATTTTGAGCCTCGTGGTCAAGTTTTTGTTAAGGGAAAAGGTGACATGAATGTATTTCTGCTATCGGAGAAAAAAAGACAAAAGTAGAAGTCACTACTCGTCCATTTTGCACAGGTAGATCATGTCTATCTGCCTTTGATGAAGGCAGATAGACAGATAGATAATTGCTTTTTATTTGCTGCAGAATCATATTTTGAATTAAGATGTTTCGTTTATTCGTGTCAGAAGCACGAGAGAAAGGAGTGAGTGAGATGCGGGTGCACTTGAATTGCTATTATGTACAATTTATGTCTCAGAGTATGTGCAAGAGAACGAGATTGGCAAACAATTCATTTCAGGAATCCTGTTACGCTGTACTGCTGCCGCTTTGGATATATGCATACATGTAGTGTAGACTACAATCACCTTGTTGTTTTGTTCTAGAAATCATGTTGTAATGCAAGATCTTTAGCATGCATATTAGTATTTATTTGATTATCTGATATTGTATGAAGTACAAGAGACAGATTAGATCTATTATTATGGTAAAAATTATGTCCAAGATTAGATCCACTGCTATTGATTGTTGGTTTGCTGTGTCCATGTTATATATATATATATATATATATATATATATATATATATATATATATATACAGTGCTTAAAGTCAGCTGAGTGCTTGTGGCGGAGCTGAGCTCCGGCACCTTTTGGACCATGAAATTTTTTCCATAATTTTTCAATATTTGTTCCAATATTGTAAAAGCACTGTGTACTTGCTGCAAAACTATTAAACTAAGATTTAAGAAGCGCTAAAGAAATTTAGATATTATTCAGATTTAACGAGGGTGCGCATACAAAAGGTACCACTGCTATATTTAACACATCTCAGCGCCAAGAAAGCTCCTGCACCTTTTTCACAGACTTTCAGCACTGTATATAATATATATATATATATATATATATATATATATATATATATATATATATATATATATATATATCTCATGTCTCATAATGTACAGTATACAACAATAACTTCTTAGAGGATTTTGTGTTTTTTTGTATATTGTACCAGATGCTAACTCAGAATTATTTCACTGACTTTAGGAATGAATAATATTGTCCAATGCCCTTATGAACTGTAGTTCTATTTTGAAATATTTTGATATATATATATATATATATATATATATATAAAATTAAAAGGCAGTTTTTTTTATATGTCTGCACTAGAATATACATTTGAGCTTTTGAAGTTTATGATGTTTAGGAACTCACGTGTATTTTTATTTAATTGAAACTTTTAATTAGTTCTGATAACTAAATTTGACAGAAATCATAGCATAGTTGATCAGTTGGAGGCAATGATTTTATCAAACATTACTTAAGGGGCTGTCCATTAATTATGTCAACAATTTTTTATGCAATTTTTGACCCCCTCCTTGTCAACAACTGTCAACTTTCAGTTACCCCCCTATAATTACGTCAAAAACTTTTGACCCCCCCTTAAGATCAATGACAGGTCTCAATAACAAATTATTATTTTTGGGGTGATGACCATTTTTCCCTTTTTGCTCATCGAATGACAAAATGTGGTGGTGATTACCTTTTTGCCATGCTTTTTTCCATTCTAATAAGTAGTATTCCATGAAATTTCCTATTTTTTTATTATTTGTAAAAAGTGAAATTGTTGACGTCAACTTCTCTTGAACCCCCATCCCCCTGTCATCAACTGTCAAACTTTTCCAAACCCCTCCCCCCGAAATTGTTGGTGTAGTTAATGGACAGCCCCTAATTATAGTATGTGATGTTTGCTTTTTGTAACTTGCTGTGCTATTACCAAGAATTTTATGCCAGCATGTGATTAGGTGAATAATGTTTAAATTAACATAGGCATTGTGGTCTGAATTTGTTTTCAGCCAGATTGGCTGCAGCAGAAGTTACCTTTTTGGCTTGATAAGTTGTTTTCATTTTTTACTTCACTGATAAATTATGAAAATGATTTGACTTTCTCTGTGATTTTCCCATTAGAACACTATATGACCAAATGCAACATTGTGTGTTATTTATTGTGAATAGTTCATATCATCTGGTAGTTAGGTTGTTTGCCGTATTCACATAAACTAAAGAAGTTGCTTGATTAAAGCCATACCTTAGAGAATTAAACTAAGAGCAGAATGTTGGCTGTGTGAATGAATTAGTAAGAAGCAGTATTGTAGTTTGTTAGTCATGAGTTTGGTCTTATGCTCTCAGCATTAAACCTAAGCATTCATGTGGTATAGTATTTAGCTCTGGGCTCCCTCCAAAGACCTTCTACCAGCATTGTTGATATAGTTTAAATGTGATTACTATCACACCTAATTCCACAACCTCCTTAAAATATGTATCAACAGATTGAAATCAATCAAGGCTGGTGTCACGTGCAAAGCTGCAAAATCTTTGCACATTTCTCACTAGTGAAATTCTCTGCATTAACTACAGTACAGTAAATTAACAGATGCATCCTATACAATATTCTGATCCCACTCATTCCCAGCACTCTGTCACGCCCGGACCCTCAACACCACCTTGGTACATATAAGATCACCAAAGCATGTCACTCTATCTGTCAGACCCATTGAGATTGAATCGGCCCTTTCTGAAGATCTGCAGCTGTCATTTACTTATTGAGAAGGAGAAAAGCACTTATGCCCATGTCCCGACTCTTTGCCTTCCCCCGTCAACCTGATTCAACATTGTCTACTGTCTCAAACAATACGTCCATAGATATGGCCTGCCTGATATAATCTGCAGCGACAACTCGGCGGAATTTAAACGTTTCGCAGAGAAATATGATTTTGAGCATGTCACCCACTCCCCACACTTCCCGCAGAGTAACGGAAAAGCAGAATTGACTAGTAAAACTCTGTTACAATCCGATCAACACTGTCGAATGTCTTTTGAAAATCTATGAAGTAGCCAATATTATCTTGCTCATTCTGGTTGCTTTTCCAATTTCCTCTAATAGTCTTAGGCTCTTAGCACTAGAAATTCTAGAATCCATTTTTGTCTTTAAATTCCAAACTGTTTATCGGCCAGATATTCTTTCGTGTGCACGGGGTCAGATTAAGTTACTTGGGCCGTAGGCTATATGACATTAATTAGGGAACCTTGGCTTGATGAGATAATGAGTGCTGCAGGACCGAAGCCTGAGGCCTTGAAGGGCGAACCCGTTGTTTCCAGCAAAGCTGTCCAATATGCAGCAATCGATGACTTACCACACTGTGTTTATTGTCCGTAGCAAAAAAAAAGGCGGATTTACACTAAAGTTGCTGTTGTGTTATTTTCCATGTTTAATATCTCGTTTGTCTGCTAGTGAATTTTAGCGAGTAGCATCGGAGTATTTTCTTGAATGCTTTGCGGAATTCGTCGTTGAAGAGAGTGTAGAGGACTGGATTCATGCTGGAGTTGGTGTATCCTAGCCAGAAGAAGAACGCCTCCAGCCCCCTCGGGACGTGACACGCAGTGGGACACCAACCACGGACCATGTAGACGACGAAGAACCCCATCCACATTCCACAGAAGAAGGCAATGATGATGGCCATCTTGACGGTTGCCTTCGTCTCTCGCCCCTCCAGGCGTCGCCGCCGCAGCCTTCGACTCGGCTCCCCCGCCGTGCCGCCGCCGCCGCCGCCGCTGTCCGACGCTTCGTCTTTTGACCGGTCTCGACGTGTCCTTTGTCCGTCGATCAATCTAGATGCGCTCAACATGTTTGCGATGTCGAGGGCTTTAGTCATGCCGAGGACTGTCTCAATTCTACGCACTCTGTTGACTCTGTCCATTGACTCCTCCGCATCAAAGTGTCTTCTGTTAGGCGGTCCTCTACGGCGACTGATGCCCTTCGATGGTGACTGGTCTCTGCTCGTCCTCATATCAAGAGTCCCTAAAGATGCCCGAAGAGGAGGTGTCGCCTCAGCACCGCTGACCTCTGCGGGGCAGTCAGAAGCAACGGACGAAGAACATCGATCGGATGGCGGGGGGTGCGTCGTCTCGGAGGAGGAGTGTCGTCGACGCTCTTCCGAAGAATTCCCGGCGGAGGGAAGCTGCCATTCTTCGCTGCGGTCATCTCCAGTGCCTCCGGGACTTCGTTGTTTGAGGACATCGACCGTCGACGGAAGAGGCTTTTCCGTCGAATTGCGTCGTCGTCGTCGTCGTCTGATCCTTCGCTCGTCCTCTGTCATCGCCACAGACGCCGGCCAACAAGAGCTCACCTCACAGACGGCGGTTGGAACAACGACAGGCACGCCGACGTCCAGTCGCCTGTCATCCGGGCGGCCATTGTCGACTGCGACCATACGACCTCTTCGGCTGCTGGTCTCCTTCGGTGTCATCTCCGAGTGGCAGAGTTCAGCCTCTCTGGTCACTCCTTCGGAATTCCTTCTACGGAAGCATCGGAGGCCGAACGACCAACAGTCGGAGGCGTCGGTAGTCTTCACCGACGGGGAGGTTCTTGCTTTGCGCATCTTTTGCATTCTCCTTCTCAACAGACTGAAGATGCGAATGTACAGAAAGAAAGTAATGACGAACGGGATGTAGAAAGAGCCGCTGGCAGAGTAGAGAACGTATCCGGGCGTCTGGAAAAGAACGCATTGGAAGACGGTCGTCGTATTGTTGTAGACGTAGTTCTGAGACAGTTCGCCCCACCCTAGGGCCGGAGGGACACAGATAGCCCCAGAAATCATCCAGATGAGGCAGACGTAGGCAGCCGCCTGCTTCGTCGACCGCTTCTCGTAGTACCAGAGCGGATAGAGGGTGGCCGTGAAGCGATCGAATGCTATCATGCACAGATTCCAGATGGAAGCGGTACAATAGAGCACGTCCAAGGTCAGCCAAAGGTTGCACATCGTTCGTCCGAAGATCCAGTGACCGAGGCATTCGTTGACGCTCGACAGAGGCAGGATGGTGACGGCCAGCAGCAGGTCGCTGAACGCAAGGTTGCCGATCAGAAAGTTCGAAACAGTTCTGAGGAAGCGATAGCGGAAGAGGGCGACGATTACGAGACAGTTTCCAAAGGCAGTGACGAAGATGAAGAGGACGAGGACGAGGGTCACGACCGCCATGCCTGCGATGCCGTAGTTCAGAGAAGTCGCCCACTTCGACGCCGGCCATCTTCGACCGTCTGCTGTTTGCGCAACTGAGCTGCCGTTCAACATCACAACGCTTACAATCGAGCGCTGTTGTGAACGGCGTCTGTCTGTCTGTCTTCCTGGTCGCTCGGTCAATACTCGATGACTCTCCAGATGATGACGACAGTGCGCTTGTCAGACATATCTAAGCAAACACAACACAAACAGGCGAGAATTAAAATCTCTTAGGCTCAAGATCCTAGACATTGTAAGCTAGGAGCCCAAAATGTTGGAATATCTGAGCTAGGTAGAAAGTGTTAAGATCGGCTAATATTATAAGCCTAGTACACGGAGGTCAGTGTGGGGGTTTTCAATCCCAACATTAATTCGGTTGCCTTTTTTAGCTGCCTCCGTACATTATCAAGATGGACTCATACTTTCATGGATGATTACCTCAAGTCTTTCTTCCTCTATGGTGGTTAAAACCTTTTCCCGAAGCATATTCATTTGCCATGCTTAGATTGTCCACCATGCATTACAGAACATTTGTCTACATTAAATGGGATCTGCCAGTCCATAGACAATCGAAGCTGCATTTGAAGCTGTCTCTTTAGATCCTCCTAGCATTAGCGGAGTCAATTTTTCAACACAACCTTGTATCATCGGCAAAGTTGGATATTTCGGATAGTAGGCTTAATCCTCCATCGATATCATTTTTATATAGGCCTATTACAGGAAAAGCAATTGTCCAAGCCATGAGCAGTGAGCCCTGAGGCACTCCACTAATAACTCTTGCCCATTCCGAATGGACACCCGTTATTGATGATTGAACCATTGTGCCATTAAATTAGCAGAGGTTCATTAGATGCATGGACAGACGCTGTTGCAATCTTGTGCATACATTAATTACTGTAAGTGCGACTAAAGGAGATTTTGATTCGTAATGTTTGTCTAATGACTCCACTTAGAAACAGCAATTCCCGACGACTTCGCATTAGCATTCAGATGAAGCCATTAATAAAACGGCCATTCGACGCTCACAATGAGATCCATCTCAATCAACGCTTAAGCGGCGTTCACACGCAGCGCCGGTCGCAGACACCCGCTGCGGCCACGACGCAGACGCCGAGTGTGAACCGGCCACTAAATACGCCCATAACCATTTCTCATCATTACAGTTCTCCAGATGGCGTCCACGAAAACCCGCAATTCGCAAGATGGCGCCTCTGTGATTCCGGAATTGTAAGGCAGATTAAGTGCGATAGAAATGCATCTTTTGCACTTCGACGCATTTTAAAAGCAATGGCTGCAATGCGTTCTAACTCTTGAAAACAAATCAATTTCGACGAAACGGAATCAACTTCTTCTGGTTTAGGATCCGTCTCTTCGTTTGCTCGAAGACATTCAAACTCAGCTGCATAGAGTAGTTATCATCGTCTTCAACTTTTTAATCATCGAACAGTCAATGCGGGGCTGATAATAGAGAGTGACACGGGGACAGAAATTTGTCCCCATAACCACCCCGAATTCATTGTGGTTTACCCGTCCCCACCCCGTCCCCGCATTGTCTGTCACCGTTCCCACCCCGTTACCGCGGCCACTGGCCAACTTTGTACCCGTTACCGCACCGTTAGGCCTACTTTACTTACTTTGTAACAACTTAGCCTCACTGCCCTTTTGGATGTTGACTATTGCCTGGCTGATCAGATATCTTTCCCATAGCTATTTCAAGAAAGGCTGAGCGCCTAAGAATAAGCAGCTACTGCTGTGCTGCTTTCCAAGGCGCCATAAAAATCCACGAGATTTTACTTACTTACTTTACTTATTGCGCTAAATCACTCTAAAAATGAATTTGGACAAACCCAGTTTCAAAGCTACATGTTACGTCACATCCGGTTGAAAAAAAGGTTTCTTACAACGCTTTATTTTGTAAATCTAAAGTGATTCTAAACTTTTATTATAATAAAAATATTTTTTATAATGAGCGAGACTTTAAAAAGAAAGATCAAAGACGAGTGTCGAACGTTTAACGAAGATTGAACGAGGAAGTATTTCTTCCATAGAGGTAACAATAAAGCCGTATGCTTGATATGTCGGGACACCGTGGCGGTTTTAAAGAGTACAACTTGAAACGCCACTTTCAGTCGAAACATAGCACGTATGGGTCCAATTTATCAGAAATACAATTGAAGCGGAAAGCCAATGACATGGTGAAAGGATTGCGAGAAGAACAAACAGTTTTCCTTCGTCAGTCGTCTGCACCAGTGACGGCTCTAGGATTTGGCAAGTGGGGGGGCCGTTGGGGTGGCAACTTCTAATCATGGGGGGCCAACCATTTGTTGTTTAATGTATGTAGCATTAAGTATAGGGTCCCAACTGGGGGGCCAGGCTCTCAATAGGGGGCACGGGCCCCTCCTGGCCCCCCCGGTGGAGCCGCCACTGGTCTGCACAGGATATTGCTACTAAGGAAGTTTTATGATTGCACATAAAATCGTGAAACATAATAAACCATTTGCAGAAGGAGAGTTCATAAAGGAATGCATGGTTGAAGTAAGTAATATTGTATGTCCAGAAATTAGGAAAAAGTTCGAAAGTATATCGATGTTAACAGATGCAAATCTAGAATCCATATTACGTGTTACGACAAGCAAATTTAGGTACTTTCCCGTTATCCGGACCCCAGTGAAGAGATTAAGGGTTAGGGTCAGGGTTATGGTTAGGCTAAAACTCTAACACTCGCCCAAACCCTCACCCTAACCCTAACCCTATATATATATATATATATATATATATATATCTTCATTGGGGTCCGGATAACGGGGAAAGTATCCAAATTTATTCCTGACTACAACGAACTAGTGACTAACTTGTGCACAGTTGCATTCATCTCATTAATAAGATCAGAGGCGTCATTTGATTTAGAAATCTGGGGTTTAGTCTAAATCCGTGGCTAAATGCTAGCTTCAAATGAAAATATTAATTCATAATGTATTAATGTGCAATAAAAAACAAAACAGGGTGTTAGTGGCCCCCCCCACCTCTGATGTATGAAAATAATAATTTTTTCTCTTATTTCTCACTTTGTGATGTTTTTATTAATAATGTATTAAATGATATAAATAAAAACAAAAACAGGGACGTCACTAAAAAAAAAAAAAAAAAAGGTCAGGTCGTCAACTATTTTTATGATTTTGTTATCGTAAACGTAAAAAAATTGACGGACTGCTAAAAAAAAAAAAAAAAAAAAAAAAAAAAAAAAAAAAGGTCGTCAGTGCTTTTTTTAGAAACTGAAACTTAAACTTAGTCGAAAAAATTTCTAAAAATTGAAAAAAAAAGATTTCCTGGGGCCGTCGAAAAAAATTTAAAAAGAAAAACACTAACAAAATTTCTCGCCCCCTCTAGAAAAGTGTGAAATGACGCCACTGAATAAGATGGCATCGCTAACGCTGAAGATTGCATAACTGCCATAACACTAGATTTACTTAATTTTACTAGATTAGAATGACTAGATTGTTTAGTCGTAAATCACGGTAAATGCTAGCTTCATTAATAAAAGTTATGCTGTATGTAAGCATCTTAATTATAAAAATTGTTGCTTTTTGTTTGTGCGGCCCGCCTAATGTAGTATTAGGTTTCATGCCGCCCGTTAGTGAAAAAGTTTGCCCACCTCTGATGTAGGGGAAGGGATGAATCCTCGTCACTGCTTTTTGAACCTTTTTCTCTTATTTCTCACTTTGTGATGGATTTTTATGTGGTGCATATTGATAGTGGTAGTGTATTGTATGATATAAGTGAATAAAATCAGCGCATGTATTCTGCACAAGTGCCACCATGCATGAAAATCACTTTCTCTAAAATCCCAATGTTTTTGTTTATCGGTGGCAGTTAACAAGGTCAGGCTGGCCGACCATCAGACCACTGATTGACCTTGTGGACAAAGTAGGCGACAGTAATTAAAGTTTCCAAGTCTCCATGAGCGGAAGTCTTTCTTGAGGGAGAGGGAGCAAGACCCCTCCATCGGCTTTGACTATTTTACGGACTGCTTATTCAGCCATAGTACGCGTAGTACACAAGTCGGGTGAAAAGTGGAGGACCCAACATCAGTGCCTTTCCCCTCCCTTCCCTACCCCACCATCTCAAAGCGGGGAGGGAGCTCGACCCCAGCGGCCAGGTAGATGTATCGTTGGTCTCGGCTGAAAAGTTTAGAGCGGAGGAGACAATAACCGGATATGCAAAGATTTCCCGAGGCCGTCGACCAAAGTCAAATATTTACATGAACATAATTATCAGTACAATTGACAATGGCATACAGCTAATTTGGTCTTTATAAGGATTTTTCAAGGACTAAGTAACAAGGAAAAGGACCGACCTGCAAGGACGAGGATAAGGACGAGGGCGACCCTCAAGGACGAGGATAAGGACGAGGACTTCAAATTGGTCCTTAAGGAGTCCTTAAGGACCAGGACCAGGACAAGGACAAGGATTAACATCACTGATTAAATCTCACCTTTGCCGTTATTCTGGCGGACTTTTCTGATGACCTCCGATGTTTTGACCTCCATTCGATTGAAGACTCGGAGACTGACGCTCTCCAAAAACAGTCTCACTCTCACACACACACACTTTTCTCGATCTCGATCTCGATCTTAAACGCAGATACGTCCACCGAGAATCTCAGTCAAAGCTGCTGCTGCTGCTGCTGCTGCTGCTGCTGCTGCTGCTACACCATGCACCGAACCTAGGCGGGTGCAGTAGTCGAATATCTCCCGCTGTCATGTATCTACAGTATGGCTCATGGGACTTTTACTTATTCTCTCCGCCAGTAGCGTGTAGAGGGGGCGGGGGGCGGTGGCCCCGGGCGCAGACCCAGAGGGGCGTAAAAATTGAGCCGATGACTTTTTTGCTCAGTGGGCATACTTTCTGGACAATTTGGCCCAGGGCGTCGGGCACCAGAGGGGCGTAAATCTTGACCTGATGACCTTTTTTTGCTGCTCGACGGACGTACTTTGGACAACTTGCATTTATCCTCGGGCGTCGGCCACTCTCATGTATCTACGCCACTGCTCTCCGCTTGCCTCGAAATCAGACAAATGGCCGCTAATGAGAACCGAACCATAAACGGCAACTGGACACGAATTTTCTGTAAAGCAAGAGCTCTCCTGGGGATATGTACCGCGTATATCGCGTATATATATATCCGGGCAAGTACATTGAATTTTTCCCGGACACCATGAGGATTTAAATAATTTAATCCGTGGATTAAAAGTAGACACGCCCATGGTAAAGATGGCGTCCGACAAGAATGTTGCAATTGGGATGTTGATGTGCTCTTTAAGAGCAGCGTTTTCGATTGGAAATTGTCGCAAGCGTAGAAATGTTTGATGCAGCCGTGAATATTGTATCCGAAAGTTATTTTTTTGAACACATTTTTAGTGTCGTGTAACCATAGAGATTTACAAGCAGTGTGAAGAATGAGAACATTATGGAGGAACAAACTTTAACCATGAATATAAAGCTGAAACTGTACAATACATTAGTAATACCTCAAATTTTATACGGATCAGAAACCTGGATACTAAAAAACCACGCGAAAAGGCCTATTGGTGGCAGAGATGAGCTGTCTAAGAAAAATAATGGGAATGGCTCTAAGCAAATATGAAAAATTGAGAAATGAAGACATCAGGCAACGTATACAGAAGCCACAGAAACAATCATCGATAAAGTATGCAAAAGGAGATTAACTTGGTTTAGACATGTTAAAAGAATGGATAACAATAGATGAGTCTACAAAGCACTACATACACACAAAGTAGAAGGAGACAGAGGCTGAGGAAGACCAAGAAAACGATGGATGGATAACATCAAGGGGATCTGGAAACAAAGAACATGACAATTACAGAAGGATGCAGATTGGCAAAAGACAGAGCAAAGTGGAAATGCTTTGTAACTAACTATTGCCACCATGCAGGCAGAAAGTGGTGGTGATGATGATGATGATGATGATGATGATGATGATGATGATGATGATGATGATGATGATGATGATGATGATGATGATGATGATGATGATGATGATGCTGATACCATTTGAGTTGACACAAGACAGCTTTCAATAGCGCACTGATCTACTAACCTGGAAGCTGATTGGTTGAACGGCAGATATATCCGGCTGAATGATCCGAATTATCCGCGTAAGATTTATACCCCAGGGCCAGGGGTCCAACCAAGTGTTTCGCGGAGAAATTATTTAGGTGGAGTACCCGTTGTTTAATACCAACTTGTTATTCACGCGGATATTGTTCGGGTAACTATTTCGGGGATATATCCGCGGTACATAACCCTAGTGGTGCCCATGGATGGAACCGATTCGGTCCGGTTCGAACTAAAATGATCAGTTATTATTATTTCTGTTTCCATATCGAGGATAGAAAGTCACGAAAATCAATGCACTATCTAGTATCTAGGCCTATATGAGGAGCATGATATAGCGCACAGCAACGGAATGGCCTGTGAATGTCAATTAGAAGCCCTGTGTGAGCCAGCCACCTGTTAATTAATTGGCATGCCATCTCTGGTGTCATCGTATTTCTGCACATTTTTATAGAAGTACTGCTTTTTCTTCAAATGTTAGCCAGCTAGTGAATGTTGCCGCTTTGACCATTAAAATTTAACAGCCACAGATATTTGGCGAACGCATAGGGAAACCACCAGAGCCCAAATTCCAGGAAAATGACCTAAGAGATAAGCATAAGTTTTGTCATTTATCACAGACTTAAGACGTCCCAAGATAGTCTCAATAGAAACCGGAAATCGATTCGCAAAGCGTATAACATTGCAACTAAACTGTAAAGATTACATCAGACGTCAACGTGATTTTAAAGGATTACTCTGAGATGACTTAGGTCTACAGCAGTGTAACAGCACAGATGCCTATGTACTGCTATCGTTGCAATTAGAGATCATAACCAGAACCCACAGTTACCCTGTATATGCTATTAGAAGAGAAAGAGAATTCACTGAGAAAAAGTAGGCTACGAAGGCAGTCAAGTGAAAGAAATATTTCACTTTTAAAAGCACTATCTACTAGTATCTAGTATCTTTAGACCTCTTCGCTACAATTCTGCCATTTTAATATTACTCTGGTTCCATTCACCAGGAATTGGCCGTCGTCTGTACTAATGCACTGCGACGCTCCATTTCCGCCTCTTCTTCAGTAAGTAAGCGCGTCAGTTGCCTTCTAAGCTGAGCGGAAAGGATGCGAATGTTCAATTGGCAGAAGTGGCAAATACTAGTCACTGACGCCCAGAGGCAGAGAAATAGAGCGATGGCTTCCATTGCCATTGGCAGCAGTAGAGTAGACTAACGGACCCATTGGGAGAGGGCCATCTGATTTCAGTTGGAGTCTGGAGACCCCCTCCCCTGCTGCCCTACATTAGGAGGAGCAGCAGTCGAATTCAGAAGCATCCGCAATGGCCGACCGATCCTCCAAGCGCCAATTCCTTCGGTGGATTAACCAAGTAACAATGGATAGGCCTATATTATCAATTTATCGTATATGTGTTTATCTCCTCAGTAACTGAGTAACGTGCAATTTTCAACAACACATTTGCTTCGTTCATCGCAGTTGTCGCCTCAGTCAGAGAGAGAGAGAGAGAGAGAGAGAGAGAGAGAGAGAGAGAGAGAGAGACTCGAAATTGCCTCTGCTTCGTCTATGCCGTCTGCCTGTCTGCCTGTCTGCCTGTGTATGCTCCAGTGGTCGTCTGTTTCATTGGGGATCTGCACTTGAGCCTCTTTTCTTCGGAGGAATCGACGCCTTCAGATCCCGACACTTCTTCTTATCAATAGGATAAAAGTCATAAAACGGCAGGAATGACGAACTCCTTAGAACAAGACTTGACTTTCAAAAGAACACATCTCCTATCCAGGCTATCTGCATGTAACAATAAGACAATATGACCTCCTCATCTTAATTAAGAGACTGCTGTGGCCTGATGAAGACGGCAACAACAGACGGAGGCAGCGAAGTCCTTGCATTCAAACAATCAGCGACAACATGCTTTGTGATCGCATCTTCTGGATATTGTTGATCGTGGAGGGGGAGGGGGAGATGCGAAAGAGACGGATGGACGAATAAAGTCCCCAAGTTCGTCTTCAATCAATCACTTAAACGTTTTTGAATGAACCGGAAGGAGTAAGAGCAACTGGCACCGAGTCCAGTACTTACTGTAAATAGTGAACGAGTGATTTGGTTGTGTATCGATCAGAAGATCAACTAGACAAAGAAACGAACGAAGAGACCGCTCCTTCTCTTCCTCCTCCTCCTCTCCCTCCTCCTTCTCTTCCTCCTCCTCTTCCTCTTCCTCCTCCTCCTCCTCCTCCACTGCGTTCGTCCCTTCTTAGATTCTATCTTGACTAATTGGCTTCAGCGAAAATACCAAAATCCTAGCAATCTCTCTCTCTCTCTCTCTCTCTCTCTCTCTCTCTCTCTCTCTCTCTCTCTCTCTCTCTTTCTACACATGGCTTTTCATTCGCTGGATGCGAATAAAACACAGCGGCATCTAAGTCAGAGGTCTCCAAAGTACAGTCCGCGGGCCGGATACGGCCCGCCAAGGCCTTTAATCTGGTCCGTGGCAAGAAATGAGAAATTTGCGCAAATTTATTATAGGAATCTCTTTTTCGCCATCTGTGTCATAGAGACATAGACTTTAGATATAATTTACTTCAATTTTCAGCTGTCTTAGTCTTTACCATAGGTATAGTCTATCTCATGGACTCAGTCATCGCCAATTTCGTGATTTCCTGATGGAAATTGAATATGAGTTTCCAGACCTACAGTGTACTTTACTATGCGTACTTCAGCGTGATGGCTTAGCTGTGGGAAAGTCCTGACTAGATAGTTTGATCTACGAAGTGAGCTTGAAATATTCTTAAATGACAGGAACCGTCCACTGGTGCTGTTCACAGCGAGTGAATAGCCATGGAAATCAGAATTAATTCAGCAGATCTATTCATTGCATCTTCACTGATAATCCTGAAGGACAAATTCAAAGAGGAAATTTGTTAGAATTTGTTAAAACTCTGTGATCAGTTTATTCATTTAAAAAAGTTTGCCCGTGAATTCATTTCTGCTTTTGGAACTACATATTTGTGTGAGAAGACATCTTCTACTGTAAGATGAAGTACGTTAAATCCTGCTACAGGTCATCACTCATCATTTAAAATCCTTAAAATTTAAAAGATTGTTCTTGTCATAATCGGATCTTAACAGAGTTTCAAAGCAGCGGAATTAAGGAAAGACGACAAGAGACGCGTCAAGTAAGATTGTTTCCGTCATGATTTATTGTTTTATATCGTTTAAATAATGAACGATTCTCCAATGCACTCATTGTCCAATGTCCACAGTTGGTTTTCGTCATGTGGTTTGTCTCACACTCGCACAGCGCTACGACGGACTTTGTTTATCAGAGTTAGGCCTAATATAGATAGGACTTTGGTCAACTGGTCGAGATAGCTGCATTCCTTAACCTCTAACGTCGTATAACTGAAGGTGTTCGATTATTATTGATTTCAGCGATAAGACGGCTGCTCTCAAATACAATGGACCGACGGTAAATAGACCTCTGCATGCTTCTGATCTCAGCGATCTAATCTTAATATCCACCCACCACTTAGAATCTATTCTTTCCAATCTAGACCTCTTCAACCCGAGAGGCTTTCTTCTTCGTAGGTTGAGCAGATTCATGGTAAAATGGCGTGTCCGTCTCAGTTGGACATTTAATCAACCAATCATGTTTATGTGAAATGTCAACTTTTTCGATTGAGGATTCATCAACAACTGCATTCCAATGTGAATTGTTTCTCTTGTTCTCTGTTTCGGCGTCCAGATGCAACAGAGCCGTTTCTTCGGTGGCCGCTTTGTTCGCGTCATCGTCAGCGTTGTTCTGGTCTTTCTCTGAGGAGTCTGTATTCTGATCGTCAGTCGCCTTTTCTAAGGGAAAATCGTGAATGGGCCATCGCTGCTTGAAATTCTTGATGATTTCGTCCAACTTGCTCTTGAAGCTGACTGTCCCGATCTCTATGTCAGGTCTTTCTGGTTCCATAAATTGGCGCATGATGACCGGGAGAAAGCCTCCAGCCAAAGTGGCCAGCATTTGATTCGTTGAAGATATCTTGTAGACTTCACCAAACGACAAAACGACAATAAATACGAATGAAATGAACAGCGCAATCTTAAGAAATTGTCTAACTCCGAACAGGAGACCATTGTAGATTGGACCTGGAACCCCTGCTACCCGTATCTGACACACTTCGTCGAAAAGCTTCTTTGGAATCCTCGGCATATCTTCATTGTCAACGAAAAGAACAAGGTCGTTTATCACCCAATGAAGATGGCCCGCTTTCCATTCTAAGTCATCGGGCAGTTCGTAATCTCCTTGTTCGTTCAATTCCTGAGATTTGAATCCTCGATTTTCTTGCAAATGGGAGGGAAGACTCGTGACCTTGTCAAGGTCCTTGATTCGACTTTTGACTTCGCTGAAAAGCGCCTTGTTCAGCTTCAGATACTTCTTCTCGACGTTGTTGAAACTGTCGTAGCTGTAGACGACCACAAGTATCACAAGAGAAACGTACTTGAGCAATGTTCCCGCATTTACGATGATTCCCATCAAAGTGAAGACCATTATTTCCACTAAACACCCGATACACTCGGACATTATGACGAGACACGACACCAGAGAGGAAATGCAGAGCGCCGACGCAAGTGAACGCGTGCAGAATCTCTTTGCGAATCGTGCGCATCGATCGCCAGCTCCTCCCACTTTGCACTTGACCTTCAGATCGACTTGATGCTTCGAGTCTTCGCGGTTAGGAAAGTAAAATGAAGTTTCGAATAAGCGAATTGTCGATTCTTGTTCACTTCTATCTTGACCAGCGTCCTCTGCTGTCCTTCGCTTCGCAACGCGTATTGGATCCGAGTAGAAGATCATTCGAATGATGAGATAAGTCAGAGGCAAAATGTACAGAATGAAAACAACGAGCGACAGAGGAACAACGACCGGCCAATAGACGCAAACGACGACCAATCCGCACAGTCCGTGTCTCTCGAATGGCCAGATGACGTTTCCGACGAGCATTTCCAGCACCCGGATCCAAGACAGACTCTCGAGATTGGAGAAGGAAACGGTTACGATCCGTCGAAACACGCAGTCGTTACCGCGCCTCGCCTGCACGTAGACAAGTGTAAGGGCGCTGACGATGTACAGAGCGTAGATGCATTTGAACAGCCAGTGCTCGGGAGTAAAATAGTGGATGAGACTGTTGTCGAAGCCTTCCATCAGTCCAACTTTTGCAGTCGCCTCTTTCCTCGACAGCACTTCAGCGTACTCGTGGGCGTAGAATACCCACAGTCGAAAGTACCACGGAGTAGGAATACAGATTATCAGTAATATGATACCAACTTTACGCCAGACGTAAGACCACGGTGTCGAAGGTTCGCTTTCCCTACAAGGACAACTTTTCAATACGTTGACTTTGCAGCATCGTTTGAATGGCCCGACGTTCCTTATCTTACAGAGGAATATCATGCGTCCAACGCTTCGCCACAGACTCACCGGAACACGATTCTCTGTCAACAGCCGCTTGTAGTCGACCATTATGTCGTACTGCGATATTTGCACTTCAAGCACCTCCTCCCGAGGAAGGGCTTTGATTGATTCTTCGAATTTTGGAAAGTCTTTCGCAGTAAGCCTACTTAGGTCCAATAACTTGGGATTTTCAAAATTTCTTGAATCACTCGCCTCTGTTTCGTTGCTTGTTAAAATGACTCTTTTGCGTAAGACGTCTTTAAGCTTTACAATGTAGTGGATGCTCTTGCTAGACATTCTTGCCACTGTT
This sequence comes from Metaphire vulgaris, assembly GCA_018105865.1. Lineage (NCBI taxonomy): Eukaryota > Metazoa > Annelida > Clitellata > Crassiclitellata > Megascolecidae > Metaphire > Metaphire vulgaris. The sequence goes on along the minus strand of CM030836.1, from coordinate 74,368 downwards.
GAGGTCAAAAGCAGAGGCCCAAAAAGCAGAATTCCAAAACGGACGATCGTCAACAATATATACAAAAAGTTAATCCAGAAATTTCCCGCGTGAGTCTCGACCAATTCTCCGTTTGGTCCTTTCTGGAAACATTGATCCGTAAACTTAGCGTAGCCATCTGCATCGACGATGACCTCGTGACAGATGCGCTCCTCTCCTTTGAGTAGCACTTCATCCGCAGTGTCTTTAAAATCACGGCTGAGCAGAAACAACAGCTGCGCCACCACCTGAGTCTCATTCAGAGCAGAAACACAGCCGTCCGGAACGTCCTGCATTTCGACGGCCAGAGAGTCAGTTCCGAAGGTCAGCGTTCGAAGTGACAGTATTCCATAGTTGAAAAGAAGAGACAAGAGTGTCTGTCCATGTCGTGAAGATGCTCTGGTCCAACTGTCCAGTCTGTAAGCATTCCACGATATGGCGGATAAAGGGTTGATCGAGTAATTAGGAAAAGTCAACTGATATTCCAGTAGATTGATTTGGTCCTCGGAGATTTTTGATGAAATTTTGTCTGAAATACGTGCATCAATGGCCTTCAGCTTACAAGCCAGTGTACGCTGTGATGCTGAGCTGCTGCTGCTGTCGTCATCATCATCATCAGATACATGCAAAGTCATCGTTGTGTCTCTTTGATTGCGCGTCTCAGCTGAGTCCATCTGATGAAACCGAGAATCCGCTGAATAACTGACATTTATCTTTTGATGAAGCGGTCCATCAGTAGAAAGATGGGAGCCGTTTCCCTCCGATGCTAAAATGGACGATGTGATGATATTCGCAGTTTCACTTGATAAGCCAGCTGCGATTGAGAAGACGGATCTAACGGACAACAGAACTGATAACAGAAGTAGAGAGCAGGATTTTTTGAACGCTCCTTTCCTTTTCCCATTCACTGTCATTATACTTCAGTGTGGCCGCTATACACGCTACAGTCAAACAACTATATATGCATATGCAGCCGCAGACATTTCAACCCTGGAATTGGGAGCATCCAAATAATGGCGATTCATTCGAACTCATTGGCATCGGAAGGAGTTTCTAGTTCATCCGAATCAGAAATGACTGAAATCTGATCTAAAAATATTATACAAAATAAAACCCATTAACTTGATTTTCTTCGTCTTTTCATCGTATATGCAATTGATGCAGTACACCATAATAACCTACTTTTACTGAAGCGCTATAATATATCAAAACATTCGCTATGCTCAAAATTGAAGAGGTGGCAGTGGCGGCTCCAGGATTTGACAAATGGGGGCCGTTGGGATGGAAACTTCTAAGCATGGGGCCAACTTTTTCTTCGTCAACGCGGACTAGTCTAGCTGCTTGTGAAGAGTGCACTAAATTATGGAAGATACTGTGGGCCCAGACATTTAATAGGGGCACAGGCCCCGGACCCTCCTGTGGAACCGCGTCTGAGGGGCAGTCTTCAAGTTTATAAAATGGTACACCAAGTACATAGTATATAGGCTATATCAGTGTCTCGCAAACTGTGTGCCGCGGCACACTAGTGTGCCACTAGAGATTCCAGCTGTGCCGTGAAAGAATTTCAGAATTTTACTATTATTTTAATTTTTTTGTTCCCTTCCTAAAAATTTTGCCGGATGAGCAAGTGTATATATAGAACCTCACACCAGCCTGCGGCACAGTCTACAATACAATATATCGGACATCCATTTTTTTATATAACGTTGCGCGCGCAACGATACAACTGCCAGAAATTAACGTCTTTCGTTGACGTCACCGTCCTTGCGACCTTTACAATGTAAAAACAACAGCGTCTGAGCGCGCAAGGATACATTTGACCCAATTACCGTTTTGAAATTATTACATTGCATGTGTTGAGATGTTGCAATAGTAGGGTAACTATAAGTATAGTAACAGTTGAATTTGATGCTTTTACCGAGATTTAGCCCTATGAAATTTGAAATGGATAAATTTTTGGCAAGATCTGAGAAAATGCAAGGTGAAAACGACACTAAGGAAAACAACGGCGAGAATCTACAGTCTATGAACGTTACTTTCGCGTTTGTTACATCTACATATCATTATATGTGACTGCAGACCCGGCAGTTCCTTAATAAAGAACACTCAATTTAATAAATTGTTGGTTGGTTTTGTAATTTTATGAAGAATGTGCCGTGAAAAAAATTTGTTCTGTTTAGTGTGCCGCGAGGTAAAAAGTTTGCGAGACACTGGGCTATATAGGCTATATAGAGTCACAAGTTCACAACGACTATTATCGTGCACATCTATGAATACTTATTAATGCCAACATCATCAACCAGGACAGAGGCACAAGAAGTACTACTGTCGCTGACGCCGGAGAATCCTTATTAAGTTAATTTCCCGTAATCAACCGCGCGAGAAGGAGCGACTTTTAACTGCTTAAAACGAGAATGTAATTGCCGTACAGTCCGCCGTCCAGTCTGGAACGGGACACCTAATATATATATATGCAGATATTCATCATAGAGTTGATGCCTTTGCATTATAGTTGTCAGGTTCTCATACACAGTAGCAAAATTATGGAGTTACTCCTAGTGCTACGGCTTTAATAATAATAATAATAATAATAATAATAATAATAATAATAATAATAATAATAATAATAATAATAATAATAACAATAATAATAATAATAATAATAATAATAATACGCTTGATTCTAAGTGTTCCTTTGGTAGGAGTTCTACACAACTGATGCAATGCAGTCCAATGCTAAATGCTAATGGTGCAAAGCACAAATAAATAATGCCACAACTCTAGTGTTAGGCCAATAAGTCAATGTAATAAACAAGCAATAGGCCTACAACGCTAATTTAATGTAAAGTGGGAATAGTCAACCGGCTCAGTTCATACTCTTAGCATATTCGGAACTACAAAGCCAGATTATGCAAAGGAAAAATCTGAATGCACCAAATGAAGCGCCAAATTCCAGAAACAGTTCTGGACCATCTTGCAGTATGATATAGGCTATAACTGGACATAAGCTCGGTAATCTCATCTTGCATAGGAGGCATACTAGCCTTCTACATTTATGACAAGTTAGATGAGGGAAAGCATTTGACATACTCTACCTAGACTTTGGAGAAGCATTTGACAAAGTAACTCATTCAAGACTGGCATGAGGCATATGAACCTTACGAAGCTACGGTAAGGTTCTTTGTTGGACAAGAGATTAGTTACTAAACAGTAAACACTAGTAAACAGAAGACAGAAGGTAGACATAAGAGGGAAGTATAATGCATGATGATCCTAAATCTTTGTCATCTGTCGTATCTTTTTGTCTATTCCCGCATAACTCAAACTCATGCTACGCTTCTTTCCTTTCAAAATGCATCACAAAAGCATTTATCTGTATCGAAAATTCTTTGCCATTCTTTTGGCCATTGAGATCAGGGGCGTGGCGACGGGGGTATATCGGTATATATACCCCCAAAATCAGTCTACCTTGAAGTTTTTTTATGTGATTTATATGTGGTTATATGTGGTTATATGTAGTTATATGTAGTTTATATGGTTTGCAGTTAAGGTCCCCCCCCCAATATTTATACCCTCCCAAATCAAATTCTTGGCTACGCCTCTGATTGAGATGGTCTATTTAGGTCCTCTTGTAAATTGTTTACATCTGCTTCACTGCCGCTCTGTTGACACAGTTTTGTATTACCAGCAAATTTTTAAAAAAATTATATGATAATATATTATATGATTTATGTCTTCATCAATGTGCATGAGGTTTATTTTGCCAAATGCATTTGCAAAGTCCATGAAGCAGTTGACGTGGAGAGGAACTACGCAATCTGAGAGTGATCAAAACTCTTGTACTGAACCCAGAGGAGGTCATCCAGACTGATCAGTGTGAAATTTAGTCGAAATTCCGTCTTCGCCACAATATAAAGTAGAAGAAAGGATTAGACATTTCAGTAGAATTTATGCTTGTCATGTTTCGATGTAATAGCTGCAGTTAGTCAGATTGGTAGATGAGTAGATCGATGAAATAGCTATAGGCTTATATCATTAATATTCTTTTATTTAAGAAGTAAAATTTTGCAAGGAATGCGTAATCGGAGCTGGGAGAATCGATTCTAATTACGATAGTTGTCCATTTGCTTGGTCAACGCAAGACGAGAACTGCACTGTATTAAGTCTAAATTGCTGAATAATTCTCATAATCTCAATAATCCCTATTGAGAAAGTATTAGTGCTTTACGAATTTCCAACTGCACCAATTCGCTCCTTAAGACAAAATGCAACAGAGGCAATGATAGGCAGGCTTCAAATCTTGCGAGTAATAACGATAAACACACGAACCTCTGAAAGTTCAAATCCAACTATGACTCAGTTGGAGTCATGTAGGAACATGTCGAACAGCTATTAGGCTAAGGCGAAATGTCGATTATTTCTAATTGAGACGAGCTCCAAATTGCTCGCAAAACGGATCGCAGTCATAGTCCGCTTTCTACTTGTGCCCTTCAAACTAATACTTATCTGATCATTATAATTATCATTGAGACAGGCTACGAGTAAACATATAGCAACCGAATACTGGGGCCATTGACAAGGCTACGTGTAACAATTGCTACATGCAATATGGCCGAATGTAGGAGGACAGCAAAACTGCTCGGCCTATGCAGATCGATAACGTCCTTGCAACGAAGCCAATGACAGCGACGAACATTCAGTTTGACCTAGATAGCGCTATTAACCAAACTCAGTCTGCGCCAGGGACGTAGCTAGGAATGGGCTTGGGGGCTCAATCCCCCCTAAACCTGAAGCTAACCCCCGCAAATGAATTCAAGCTCAAATGGCGTTGCGGGCTCAAACGTTTGTTTGTTCCCAAGAATTGTACATTTGAAATTGAAAACCCCATAAACACCTTTGCTGAACGACTAGATAGGCGATCATAGTTCTATTAAATGTAATGTAGTCTATATACCTGATACCAGAAGCAAAAGTACAAGACCTAAGTTGTAAATAAACAATGACTGATAGCGTTTCAGTTCACCACAGAAGAAACAACGTGCCTTCCGATCGAGGACATTGCCTCCACTGACTTTGGCAAAGATCGAGGGCCAATAGTTTGGTCTAGAAATTGGACCAGCTTGCTTTGCTTAATTTTAAACAAATTCTTAATGTTCTTATCGTAGCTTTCATTGTTTGTACCTGCACTCAAATTATGGATAGTTTGGAAGAAATCTTTTTCATCATAGACACATCATAAACTAATTATATATCTTCCATTATTCGACTAGGAAGAGAGTTTCTACGTAGATCACTATTTCACCTTAATGAGTCATTAATTGTAGAACCACGATCTATTACGCCACCTTCCCCGTCCTCTTCTCAGGCGCAAAAGCGCGACCAATGACTTGTACCAGTTAAGAAGGAGGTACTTCTGAGTGATGGGAGGGTGCGGAGGAGTTGTGTACCTATCGCTCACTAATTAGTACCATCCAACCATCTACCTCACCATCGCTGGAACGTCTATCGAGCATTTTGGCTTCGGTTCACACTTGGATGACTAAAAACAAACTCCTCCTAAATGCAGGAAAACCCCAATTTCCGCTAATAGGAACACCACCTCAGCTTAAGAAGATCGACTTGTCATCAGCATGTCTTTCTTTTGGCACTTCGCTGATTTGCCCTTCTCTGTCTGCTCGAAATCTTGGTATAATCTTTGACTATCACCTCTCATTCTCAGAACACATCCATTTCGTCTTCCGTTCTGCTCACTATAACATACGAGAGATGTAAGGAGGATCAGACACCTCATTCCTTCCTCTGCACTTATTCCTCTGGCCAATGGTTTGATATCAAGTCTCGACTACTGCAATTCACCACTTTATATGCCTACTTGGATTTCAAAATCTGACTTAAAACTCCTGCAAATGATTCAAAATTCATTAGCCAGAGCTATCACTGGAACTGCCAAATATGAGCACATCACACCAATCCTAAAAATCACTTCATTGGCTACCTGTCAAACAAAGCATCGAATTCAAGATAAGTCTCATTGTGCATAAGACGCTCCGCACAAATCAGCCAATGTATCTCCGGATTCTCCGATCGTTACTGACTACTCAAGACAACCAGCACTCAAACGAGGTCGTCTGATGCTGGGAAATGTAGCAGTGGGGGGATGTAGCAGTAGGGGTGCAGTTGGGCAGTGGGGAGAAGATTCCCCCTTCTCCCTACAAATCGCGCCCTGACAAAACCACTACTGGAAAACGTGCTCTTTCTGTTGCCAGACTTTAGAATTATCTGCCGACACTGGTCCGCCAAACTGAATGTCTTACTACCTTCAGGTCTAGACTTAAAACACGTCTATTCCTGACTGCATATCCACCTTAGCCTGGAATCTGGAAGTACGGAGTGACTTCTGAAGCGACCATCGACTGGTGCTGATGTACTACTACAATGCATGGCGCGAAAGAAGTTTACTGCTACTAATACTACTAATAATAGTACTAGCGCGTTCACCTGCTTTGTACTATGGCCTACTAGATGGTCAACAAGGCAGCGGCTCGACTGTAGGCGTTTGTTCTGCATAAATGTCGAAAACAGAGAGTGTAAATCAAGCGAAAGAGATTCGATGGATGTTAACTATTGCTGTTTCTTCTTACTCGTTATTCAACCGTAGAGCAGAAACGATCGGATTTACGTCGCTAACAGACGTTGCCATTGTCTGTGCATCGGTTGTCGTTGTTGCTTCACTGGGGGTCAGTGGCGGCTCCACAGGAGAGGACCGGGGGCCCGTGCCCCTCCTACTGAGTGCCTGCCCCAGTGGCCCCCCTGTTGGGACCCTATATTTAATGCTACGTACATAACAACAAATGGTTGGCCCCCATGATTAGAAGTTGCCACCCCAACGGCCCCACACTTGCCAAATCCTGGAGCCGCCACTGCTGGGGGTTGGTCCCGGTGTAGCATATTATAATGACTCCCATATAATAATAACTCCCCCATCATTATTATATATATAATAATAACTCTCTCTATATTATAATAACTCCCCAGAAGAAGTAGGCCTAAAAATTGAAAAAAATAACCCTAATTTATAAAAATGTCTCTAAAATGGTTATATAAAATAATAGACCCATTTCCAATCTGGCAATCTCCCAGTTTTCCTAAAATTTCTGAAAGGGCAATGCTTACCAGAATGTTAAACTACTTAGATGCATTTAATAAGCTATTATTATTATTATTATTATTATTAAGACAATTTATAGAGCGCAGTAAGCATAGTGAAGACTAAAGTCAAAAGCGCTTAACAATGAACACTATAAGAGATATTAAACATATGCGTCTTAAGGCACTTGATAAACAAATCAGGGGAGGTCACAATTGTCACGTTCTTCGGCAGAGAGTTCCACAGACTCAGATTGCCCCTCCTCCGGAAGGATCTGTCTGATTCTGTCACCGAAGACAGCCGCCTTAGACGGAGGAGGAACCACCAATTGACGACAGTTGCTAGAGCTATCCACTGATCAATATGGTTTCAGCCCTATTTCTCCACTTAAATGCCAATAATGAATTTAATTGATACCAAAACAACATTTTGAATCCCACAAGCACACTATTGGAATAATCCTCGATATAAAAAAGCTTTTGGTGTTCTAGACCATGGTATCTCAGCTGGCTTCTAAAAAACCAGCTGGCTTCTAAAAAACTAAGGGAGTTATTATAATATAGAGAGAGTTATTATTATATATATAATAATGATGGGGGGAGTCATTATTATATATATAATAATGAGAGGAGAGTTATTATTTTATGGGAGTCATTATAATATACTATACCGGTTTGGAATGAAGTTGCCGTAACGTGGCCTCAGAGCATCGACCGTCAATATTAATGTTACGAGGAACAGAAGAGTCTGCAATCATTGTTTCTGTGGCCATACAGGCCTATGGAACAGTGGCGGCTCCACCGGGGGGCCAGAGGGCGTGCCCCTATTGAGAGCCTGCCCCCCCAGTGGCCCCCCAGTTGGGACCCTATACTTAATGCTACATACATTAAACAACAAATGGTTGGCCCCATGATTAGAAGTTGCCCCCCAACGGGCCCCACTTGCCAAATCCTAGAGCCGCCACTGCTATGGAAATATCTAGAACCCAATGGCACTGTGGCATCCAACTTCAAGTGATGAGCAGTCGACTGTTTGGATTACGTTCTTTGTTTACATTAAACAGACTCTCGTCTGACTGTCCAGTGTTCGACTTCTATCGCAGAGAAAGAGACGGTGAGTAAAATAGTTTTCCTGCAATAAAATAGGTCTTCTGTGTGAATAGTAAGCCTAATTCTTCACACAGGCATATAACCGCCTATACTTACATCAGTGGCGGCGCCGCGGCGGGTGACCATATCGCTGGGTTGCGCAACCCCCAACGCAACCGCCAATTTTTCGTTGCATAATTTGTCAATAACAATAATAATTTCACATGGAATTTGTCTGGTACAGCAAGCCAATTTCCGATCAGGAAAAGTAATAGATTTGAGTGTTTGACTGCGCTCCGGCGGCTGCGCAGTGTGTTGTGAACCATGTGTGTCGCTGGACAACAGCGACATATGCGTAGTCTACCATTTCCACGCCAACGTATACTACAGAGCAATGCAGTATTACTGAAGACAACTTGCCTTCCGAAGTGGGCGTGACTGTGTTGCAGAGATGGAGCGACACACGTTTCAACTGGCAGAGACTGACTCTCTGCACGGGAAGGTGTTGGCTTATTACCAACAGTCTTAAGACTTAAGGCATATCGCACTTTCCTGTATCCAACTTGGCGTCACAATCATTGATATCGACATTGCTGGCATTGTTAGAGAGAAACCCCTTTTCCGCAGTGCTCGCACTAGATTAGAAAGTCTTCATTCAATAGAATAGAATGGATCATTAGATTGAAATTGAACAGAATCGATCGAATGACTGTCACTAGTCTTACTAAGTCTAAGGCACCGAGTCAGTAGAATACCAATACAGTACTTACTTACTACTTAATTTTAACTGGAATACTATATTAAAAGGATAATATTATAGCAATATATATGTTTATAACAGTTACCACCGAAGTGTTTTTTTTTTTGGTTAACACTTAGTCTTATACTGGTCGTATATATAGTCTTATTTTATAACAGTTTAATGTGGCATGCCCTACATATAATTACCATAATTATGCCATATATTTAATGCTACAACTTGCTTGGCCCGCCAAGAGTCTTAACATTTTTGTGCGGCCCGCAATAGCATGAAGGTTGGACAACGCTGCAGTAGATGATGAGAGCAAAAAGCCGGACATTTCCCATTTCAGACCAATGCCTGCCTGCCTGACGGAGGACACGAGGTCCAAAAGGAGGACATGTCCTCATTTTGACTGACGTCTAGCAACCCTACCTGTACTAGATTAATAGTATTGATGCGTATGACTTGCATAATCTCTTCTCTTACCAGCCGTAGTTTCTCTAAAGACGCTCTAAGTTTAAGAAGACATGCAGAAACTGAAAAGTATCGAAATGGAGGAACTTAAGTGAAAGCGTTTGATGTCTCAGGAGATTCTGAGGAGGAGGAGGAGGAGGAGGAGGAGGAGGAGGAGGAGGAGGAGGAGGAGGAGGAGTTGGAGGGGATGCAAAATATAAAATCAGCAGAAGTCTTGGTCGCCATTCGGAAATGGAAACAGAGCATCTGCATATCTCTCTCTCTCTCTCTCTACTCTCTCTCTCTCTCTCTCTCTCTCTCTCCTCTCTCTCTCTCTCTCTCTCTCTTTCTCTCTCTCCCTCTCTTTCTCTCTCTCTCTCTCCCTCTCCTCTCCCCCCTCTCTCTCTCCTCTATCAATTCTATGGGATCAGTATATATTAACTGATGATGAAAGCGATTATGTATTCTTAGATGACCAGTTTTACATTAATACAGAAATATTTCAATCATGAATCTCTAACTTAACATTAAACCAACCAATATTGTCAGCTTCGTTTTCTATTAATGCGTCATTAGGAGTCCGTCTCTGACGACGACGACGACGACGACGACGACAGTGGAAGTCGTCGTGCTCCTCGTACAGGAGAAGTCTCGAGGACTTAATTGGTTGGCTGATCAAGTTAGAACTGCAGCTGAGTGAAAGCAGCGAAGAAAATGTCAGAGGACTCAAAGGAAACAAAGATCTATTTGATGAACAAAAGCTCAGATCCGAGGCAGAGATTTTACCAAGAGTGGAAAACAGAGACCGGCTTTAGGAGTTTAGAGAAAGAGGCAACAGAAATAGACGAATCTTTAGTCTGAATTGGAAAACACACAACAGACTGGACAGACGGTGGAACAGCATTCAGTGTCAAAATCATCGAGGAATAAAAGGCCATCAGACTGACAGACACTCTATTTAGGCCTACCCGCAGTTACAGTATACACGGTTGCTAATCCTTTACTCAAATATTTCCGTAAATTAACTACCGGTCTACTATTAAATGTCGCATTTAGATCTATAATAATAATAATATAATAATAATAATAATAATAATAATAATAGCGCTATAAAACAAGCCCACCTATACGAAATAACGTTGCGGCGCCGCATATTTTCTGAAAATTTCATTAGATGGAATCATTTATAGCAAAATCCTTTAGCATAAGTATCTTTTAAAATTTTATGCCTGCTGTTTTATGTCTAATAAGTTAGAATTTTAAACAGAAAAAAGTAATGCTGGAATCTTGTTATTTTATAACATTAACGTACTCAATGTAGTTTGGTCAAATGTGAGGTCAAATTCAAACAAAAAACAGCACAAGGTATAATGTCTTTCTTTTATTTCAGCAAGTTACCATATTATTTTGCAATTGCTGTTGTCTATAATAATATGAAATAAATAAATACGACAAAAGTAGTAGATGGATTTCAAAAATTTTACTAAACTTTATTTCTTACTGAACTAAATACAGGTAGCATGTGGCATATTATAGAAATGAAGAAAACAGCATTAAATGCAATGTTTTATGGTTTATAAGTTTATAAGACTTGCAAATATTAATTAAATAATAATAATTACTTTAATATTCTTTGTGCACTTAAAAACAAAGCTACGGATGTAAAATCGAACTTCTTTTTAAAATTTGAAAAACATTATTTTACTTAATGCTAAATATATAGTACAAAACCATCGATTTAAATATAGTTAGAAAATATCCATATAGAAATTCGCCATTTTTGCAAAGGCAAAAAGAGGGCATTTAAAATGGCTATACAATATAAATACTCGTTTAACTTAGTCTCATGTGTTATTATTGACGAATCAAAAGAATTTAATATCGCTTAAAACTATTATTCTATCTTGAAGTCAGTGTTTAGCAGTTAAGTAACTAATAATAATAATAATAATAGTAGTAGTAGTAGTAGTAGTAGTAGTAGTAATAATAATAATAGTAGTAGTAGTAGTAGTAGTAGTAGTAGTAGTAGTAGTAGTAATAATAAATTTATAATAAAATATATAATAGCGCTATAAAATGTTAGCCCCATATCTAAAATAACTCTGGCGCCGCATTTCACTATGAAATCTCATTATCATTAGATAGAATCATTTATAACAAAATCCTGTAGCATGGGTAGCTTTTAAAATTTGGCATCTGTTTGTGGATAGTTTTAAAAAATAGAATTTTAATCGAGAATTAATGAATATTAGTGTACTCAATGTAGTTTGATCAAATGCCAAGTCCAAATTTAAAGAAAATAGCACTAGGTAAAACGTCATTCTTTTATTTCAGCACTTTCCATATTATTTCTTAATCGCCGATAAGAAATGATAATAATAACAAATAAAATAAATAACGTTCGTCAAAAGTAATAGACAAATTTCAAAATATTTCAAAACTGTATTTCTTACTGGACTTAATATAAGTTGAATATTACGCATTAATGCAAACGAAGAAAACAACATTAAATACAATTTTTTATTATTAGTAATACTTGTAAAGAGTAACTAAATAATAATTTAGAGCTTATTCGTTGCTCCCTTTAAGAAAAGAGCTAAAAATAGAAAATATAACTTTTAAATAAATTCTTTACAGATATTATTGCACTTAATGCAAAATAAATAGTTAACGCCATAGATCTAACTATTGTAAGATAAACTACGCCATTTTTACAAGGGTATGAGGATGGTTAAAAATTACATACATACGCGTCTTAGGGTTGCCTGTGTTATTATGTAATGCAGGCGTTTTCGCCTTGGGAGACATGATTTCTCAAAAGACAATTGCCGTGAGCATCATTGAATGCGCACTTTATCCAATCCAATTGTGCCATTTTGTGCAGAAGCTTCTAACGATTGCGTAACAAATCCTAGTGGCATAAGAAGGAATTCCGAATCCTGGATATCAGACTAGACTGCCTGATGACAGTCAACGGCAGACAGACCAGGGCTAACAGCTGTGGCTTGTCTTCGAGTAAGACTGAGCCATGAGCCTCTTGACTCAGTGTTTCTCTATTGCGCGAAACTCGAAAGAACCGCATATCAAACGAGGAACTAATTCAAAAATAAAAGTTGTAAAACATCAAAGAGATTGTTCCACTAGAAGATGGTTGACAAGAAGGGCGACCAAAAAGTCGACGGACGGATGGCGTGGAATTAAGAGTGACGAATGCAGTTGTCATCGGCAGTCAGAAATGCACAGGACAGACATTGCTGGGAGTGTTGTCACGCCACCCTCAGTTCTTTAAAGGAAGCGGGAGAAACTATGAGAAGACAGAGACTGGCTGGACAGTTGATGAAAAGGTCAAAACAAAAAACAGCAGCAGGAGTAGCCAAAGAGTGGAAATGAACTGAAAATGACAAAGCAGTCGGAAAAAGGGAATGTGACAGAACTATTGCAGACGGAAGTCGAGTCGAGTATTTTTCGTTTGCATAAGAATATTTGAAGGTTGCTGCCTCAGCTATTAAGTTAATTGCACTGAAGTCTTGTAACTTGTAAATCCTCTTCAACATTTACTGCTAATCAAAAATAATAGGCCTATTAGCCAAATGTTAGGAGCTAAGTCGCCTTCAATGCTTTTGAGTTGCAGATCGTTCCAAATATTAAATTAGCTGCGCTTTAATAGCTATATAGGTCTACAGTTCTAAGCAAATATTGTTAGTTCAAAAGTAAAAACAGAATATATTGATTTCGAGTTATATTATTTATTATCTTCAGACCCAAATCATGGACTCGCTTCCTCTGTCTGTCACATCTTCTGACGAACCGAGTGCTTCTAAATCGAGACCTATACTTGAGCGCTTCCAATTCAAAGACGTTTCCTCCACAGTCTGTCTTACTGTTTCCACTCTCAGTGATCTCTGCACTGACTGGGTCTTGGACTTTGGCTTTGGAGAGCCATCGATTGATGCCTTTGAGCAGTGGCGTCGAGAGGGGGTGCGGGGGGTGCGGACCGCACCGGGTGACACCATCTAGGGGGGTGACACCAAACAAGGATGACCTTTTTTTTGTTTGTCACGGTGTTTGAGAAGGAAAAATAAAAATAAGAAAGATTTAGAAGAGGTCCCAAGTCTAAATGGGTGACACCACGATTTTACCGCACTGGGTGACACCAACCCTAGCGACGCCACTGCCTTTGAGTACTAGACCTAGTGGCGTATAAGTGCATACTTATATTCTACTGGTTGGTCTCTGGAATTGACCTGCTCTAAAACGGATACAAAATATCTTTACTTTCTTAAAAAGTGTCGTACGATCGTAGAAGGCTACATATGAAAATGAATCAATGAGAATTAATCAGTAAAACTATAACCTCCATTGAGTCCATTCAAAACGCACTAGCCCGAGCGGTAACTAAATCTCCAAAGTTCTGCCATACATGTATCTCTCCTATACTGAAGTCACGGCACTGGCTCAAATTTCCGAACGCATCCAGTACAAGATAATAACGATCGCATAGGCCTACAGTTCACGCCGTTCATCGAAAACATGTACCGGTATACTTCCGAAAACTCTTGACGCCTCAGCCTCCTCGACTTAGTCTTACACGATCGTCATTCATCTCACAACTCGCACGCCCGTTAGGCGTTAGATCAATCAGACCGTAACAGACGTAGCTGTAGTAGCAAACATTCTACTGGGGAAGGGCAATTGAAGAATAGGGGTATCTCTAACTGTCTTGGAAATATAACAATAAATAGCACTGACACCAGGAAGAAAAGTAGGGCTTTGATAGGGAAGAAAGTTAAGTGTTTTTATACAAATGCCAGAAGTATCATAAGCGCAAGTAAAAAAGCTGAGTTGGAAATGTGCATCAGTTCAATCAGACCAGATATTATAGGTATTACAGAGACCTGGGCCAGACAGGAAATAGACGATGGAGAGCTAGGTTTGAATGGGTATGTAATGTTTAGAAAGGACAGGATTGTATTGTTTTAAAATCCGCGAGCGACCAGTTCAAGCGACACTGGCTGACGTACCGCGCCCTAAACGACCCTCATTGCCCGACATATCTCTCCGAGCTGATCGTGAGAACTTTGCGATTGAACGTCGTTCCATACTTCGATCCGGACACACTGCTCAACTGGTTGTCCCTCCTCCTCTTCGGACAGCGGGTCTCGGAGACAGATCCTTCCGGCGTTAGCAACCCTGCTTCGTGGAACCTGCTCCCGAAGACAGTCACAACTGAGTCACTCCCTGAGCGGTTCCGGAAGCAGTTGAAGACGCACCTGTTTAACAGCTCGTTTTTGTAAAGCGCTCTTGACTTTGCCTCGATTGACATGTTTACTGCGCTTAAAAAATTGTCTTGCATAATAATAATAATAATGACAGGGAAAACCTAAGTGCCAGAGGTCATGGAGCTGGGGGAGTAATACTGTATGTCAAAGAGGAACTGAATGCAATGGAAAGAAGGGATATTCAAGATGACAATTTTAGGGAAAATATTTGGTGTGAAATCAGATGCAAAAAAGAAAAAATACTATTAGGCGTATGCTATCGGGTCCCAGATGCAAAGGAGGAAATAGATATTGGATTGTTTAGGATTTTAGATATAGTAGCCAAAGAATGTACTAATAATGGGTGACTTCAACTATCATATTAACTGGGAAAAGCATGGAGGCAGACAGGAACCAAGACAAGAGATTTCTTAAGTGCATGGATGACAATTTCCTCACACAACATGTCACTGAACCAACGAGAGGAGGTAACACACTGGACTTAATAATTACCTCAGATGATCAGTTAGTGAAGAATATGATGGTTGGACAAAACTTAGGCACAAGTGACCACCATACAGTGACATTTGATGTAATTTTAGCAGAAGACATCGAGCACACACAGCCAAAAAAACAAAAACTATTTCCGGGAAACTACGATCTGGCTAGGAAGATGATCGAAGATTTGGACATAGGAAGCATGATAAAGGATAAAAATGCAGAAGAAAGCTGGGAAATATTTAAAAATTGCATGTCAAGGGTTATGGACTCAACAATACCAAAACAGCGGACACTTAACAAAAAACTTTATGGGTTACTAGAGAGGTACAGAAGAAGAGAAGGGCCAAAAACAAAGCGTGGAAGAAATTGAGAAAGCACCGACTAAAAATGCAAAGCAATGAAGGTTTGGAACAGGTGAGATTAAAACAGTTACAGTCCAGTTACGTGCAAAGAGGAACAAATCAACAGCTACAAATAAAGCGGCTATTGCAGAGCATGAGAACAAATTAGCAAAAGACATCAAACGGAACAGCAAGAGTTTTTATGGATATGCAAGAAGTAAGATGAAGCGAAAAGACAAAGTGGGACCATTAGTAGCTGATTCTGAAGAAACAGTGACGGATGACATGGAAACAGCAACAATTCTGAACGATTACTTTGGATCAGTGTTCACTAAGGAAAATACAACCAACATACCAAAGCCCATTAATTTATTTTGTGGAAAGAGGAGGAAGCATTATCAGACATAAATTGCAGTAAAGTGTGTCCTGGAAATTCTGAGTCAAATGAAAACTGACAAAAGCCCTGGAATAGACAATATACATCCAAAATTTCTGTATGAGGTAAGACATGAGGTTAGTGAGGTAATAGCCACAATATTCAATATGTCACTTGAATCAGGAATAGTCCTAGGGACTGGAGGGATGCAGTAGTCACTCCTATATTCAAAAAGGGTAACCGTGGGGAACCTGGAAATTATAGACCAGTGAGCCTGACCTGTATAATAGGCAAAGTTCTGGAAAAAATAATAAAAGCAAATATATTAGACCATCTTATGAGATACAAGATTTTAAAGGATAGCCAGCATGGGTTTATTAAAGGAAGATCTTGCTTAACAAACATACTAGACTTTTTAGAGGAGATTCATGACAAGCTAGACGAGGGAAAAGCAGTTGATGTAATATACCTGGACTTTGCAAAAGCATTCGATAAAGTACCTCATTCAAGACTGGCAGTCAAGCTTCAGGCCAGTGGAATTAGAGGTAAAGTTCTTGGATGGATAAAAAATTGGCTTCAGAGCAGAAGACAGAAGGTAGGTATAAGAGGCAAGTATTCAGATTGGGCTGAGGTCATAAGTGGGGTGCCACAAGGTTCAGTGTTGGGACCTCTATTGTTTTTAATATACATCAATGACATCGATGAGGATATAATGTCAAAAATTTCAAAATTCGCTGATGACACAAAACTGTGTGGACAGAGTGATAGTGAAGCAGAAGCAAAAATTTTACAACAAGACCTTAATAGACTATCCCAGTGGTCGGCAGATTGGCAAATGCTTTTTAATACAGATAAATGCTCGGTGATGCACATTGGGAAGAAGGGAACAGATCGTGAATTTAAGTTATGTGGGAAGGGACTAAAAGTTACAAACGAGGAGAAAGATCTAGGGGTCATCATGCATAACAGCTTAAAGCCATCTAGGCAATGTGCAGAGGCAGCTAATAAGGCCAACAAAATTCTAGGTATGATCAAAAGAACGATAGTGAGCAGAGAGAAGGATGTAATAAGACTTTACAAGACATTGGTACGTCCACATTTAGAGTATTGTGTTCAAGCATGGTGTCCATTCCTGAAGAAAGACATAGAGACTTTAGAAAGAGTGCAACACAGAGCAACAAAAATGATCAAGGGATATCATAAACT
The DNA here is from genome assembly GCA_018105865.1 of Metaphire vulgaris. Taxonomy (NCBI): domain Eukaryota; kingdom Metazoa; phylum Annelida; class Clitellata; order Crassiclitellata; family Megascolecidae; genus Metaphire; species Metaphire vulgaris. The sequence goes on along the minus strand of CM030836.1, from coordinate 57,238 downwards.
AACCTATGAGGAAAGGCTAAATCACTGTGGATTGACAACCCTGGAAAAAAGAAGAGAGAGAGGGGATTTGATCGAGACATACAAAATACTAACAAACAAAGTGGAAATGCCAAGAGAAAGATTTTTTACAATGAAGCAGTATGATAGAACCAGAGGACACAGCATGAAACTGTTCAAGAAACGGGTTGTGAGACATAAACAGCATTTTTTTAGTGCAAGAGTGGTGGACAGATGGAATGAACTGGATGAGGGGATAGTAATGGCTACAACTGTAAACGAGTTCAAAATAAACCTCAGTAGTCTAGGGTATTAGATTGGACGGGAACAACAGTGGTTCTCACACAGGGCAGTCCCTACTGAACCACTTTAAACCTTGTTATATTATATTATATTATATAATCAACTCTCAAAATCTGCAACCGCGCTTTCTCGTTTGCCTCACCAGAACTTTGGAACTCAATTCCAGCTTCCCTCCGCTGCCTACGCTATGGTCAAACAACAAGCTCTGATTACTTTCTTCTCTAATTCCGTCACTATCTCCTCAAGCCTTCAGGTCTAGACTTAAAACCTTCCTATTCCAGAAGTCATTTCCTCCGTAGCTATAGCAGCTCGCCCCGCCGCCTCGTAGATACACTGACACTCAGTGACTCAGCCGACACTCCACCTTGCCCATAGCTATTCAAGAGAGAGAGAGTGTGTGTGTAAGCGCATAAGAATAAGCAGCTACCACTATACTCCTCTTTAAAGCGCTATATACTCTGAGTATTAGAGAAGGGAGGTGTTACAAGAGAATTTGTGGAGTCTTTCAAAAGAAGAAAACTGTCGTACATTGGCCACATCATGAGGAAGACAGGTACCTGTTTGAAAAAAGAAATGATACAAGGCACAACTGATGGAAAAAGAAGAAAAGGCAGACGAAGAACCAGATGGACTGATAACATGATGCAATTGACTGGAAAGACAATGGAAATGGCGATCAGAATGACAGACAGCAGAAAACAGTGGAACAATCTCATTCGTGATGCGGTCTACCCTCGAGGCGAGGATGACTGAAGACAAGACAAGACTATAATACTCTTTAAAATGCTGTATACATTCACGAGATTTTACTTACTTACTTAGTTAGTTACTTAGCATCTTTATTTGAATCTATGCAACCTGAAAGTGAAAACATCATTAGATGCAATGCTTTATTGACGTAATCCATAGACTTTAATATCATATAATAGTATATCTATGATGTAATCCCTATAAGCACTGATTAAATTATAATTTTCTCAGTTATCCTTTTCAATATTTTAAAATATGAAGCAACGAAATGCATTTTATCTGTTTCGGATGCTTTGAGTACGTTTGTTGGACGTGATGCCGACTGAACGAGTGCTTGTAAACGACGCTTAATTGAGCGTCTCTTGACTTTTCAAAGCCAGCCAGGGCCACGAGGACCTCTAGGGTCGCCAGGGCCAACGGTGAGTCCTCCTATGCACTTTATCAGAAACAGTCAAGCATCGAATTCAAAGATCGCTGAATTATTTCGCACACTGTTGATGATGATGATTAGTTGATTACAGTAATTATTTGCGAATAAATAACTGAAAACTACAGTCCACCTTGCCCATAGCTATTTCAAGAAAGATTTAGCGCATAAGAATAAGCAGCTACTACTGTACTACTACTATTACTACTACTATTACTACTACTACTACTACTACTAGTACTACTACTACTACTACTAGTACTAGTAGTAGTAGTAGTAGTAATAGTAGTAGTAGTAGTAATAGCTTCTTAGAAAGGAATTTGTACATTTTCACTTAACACTTCACTTTAAATAATATTCTGAAGTTTAACAGAAATATTAATTTGTTGGTAGAAATAATTTTTAAGTCGTATGGTAAATGATGAAATTTTTGTCAGATGTATCTTTTGTCAGTTTCTATTTGTGATGTCGTGCTGTTAAACTTGGGTTGAATATTTTTCAGGGATTGCCCGGAGCTCAGAGGGGCAAGAGGAAATCCTGGATCGCCGGGAGCACGGGTGAGGTTTTCTCACTTCTAATTGGAAATCTTTGACTTTACTTTCTGTAACATTTAACCCTTAAGCTGTCAGATACTTTGTAACTCTATTCCATGTAGCCAAGTATACTCGATTCCAGCAGTTTAAGAGTTAGTCTTTTCCTTATCTGTGCACATCCTTTATTTTTTCATTACATTATGTAATCATCATCTGCACTCTTAATTCTTAAAACATTATGGACGGATCAGCCTCACCATTTGAAATCCACGCAGAGCTTTCATGAGTGCTAAAAATTGATGTGAATTTACATTACATTGCATAAATGAATAGCATCATGAAGCTGTTAAGATAAAATGTGGGTCTAGGAAGAGCAGTGGCAATACCAAAGACCATTGCGGCCCAACCTGAGATTTGAGCACAGGCAGGTACCTTTGCTTATAGCAATTCCATTCTGATGTGTCCCATAGAGGACAACAAATACTTTAATGACAGACTGCTGGAGTTTTTGTTTGTTGATTGATTTCATAATTACTGTATGAAATACAGCTGGCTGGCCTCAATGGATCACATGTGCAGTGTTGGTTTTGCATAAAGACATTTCACTGACCTGGATTTATTAAATAATAATAATTATTATAATAAATAATAGCAGTTTTAGAGCCATTCAGTGGGATCTGTCCTGTGTGAAGACCACTGTGTTCCATTATGGCTGTTGCTTTAGAGATATTTCTATTGAAAAATTCCCAGCGAAATTTTTGCAGGTTCTTTGGAAAGAGGACTCGGCAGTTGCTTTGTCATCGTCATCATCATCTTCATCATTACTATCGTTTATATTATCCTTGTCATTATTATTAGTTTTTGAAGGTTCTGCAGAAGATGACTACATTAAACTTCTTGAGTGTCATTAGTATATTTTGTAGGGAAAAGAAATGTTCTCTTTTGTCTCAAGATTCTGATGAAATATGGCTGCAAGCATCTGTTAAGAAGAGGAGGCCTTGCTGGTTGATTTACCTCATTGTCTCCGATGACAAAGGGGAGCACAGCAGTTTCAACAGCTGAGTTAGAATAAGCCTCTTCAAACAGTGTTACGATGGAATCTTGTCTGGTAAAATTGCCCATTGCTAGCATTTGATCATCAAATAAAAGAGATTTGAATCTGCTTTCACAATTTGTCATTTAGTGTACGTTTATGACAAGAGTTGACAGGAAGAAATTGAACTGTAAAAGAGGTAGGTATGGGCTGGAGAGAGAGACAGACAGACAGACAGACAGACAGACAGACAGACAGAGACAGAGAGATAGGACTCTAACGGTACTTGACGACTATGAGCCAAGCAATGGTAGTCGGAAAAGAGTTACTTATCTGGGATGGGGGAGTGGAGTTGGACGAGGACTCCATCTGTCATTCTGATATTCAGCATTTATATTTCTTGTAATGTAGCAGAATATTTGTGTAGAACCTCTTCTGAAAAGTCACTCCTCTGCTTCTGCTTCAATTGCTGCCTATTGACAAAGAGATGAGTTTTAAGTCATTTCAAAACAAAGGCCATAAAGTCAGCAGTTGCTAAATTACATATACTCAGGCTGTACATATACTCAAGCTGTACTCTGCAAGCCGTCCAGCTAAGGGTTCATCCATATAGTACAGATTTTAAGGGGATTTTAGAAATTCCAGTATAATAATTTTTTATCAAAATAAATTGCAGCCTTGGTGATAACATATAATTTTTTTTAATGGTAAAAGGGTTGATGCTTTGTTATAATTGAGTTCTGACTGTCCAACAGCCTTTTTGTGCCCTATTTCTTAACTCTTTAGTAAGTCTTTTATTAGAACTGTCTCATAGATTAATGTAAAGAGACAGCTTCATTAAGCAGCCTGATACAAAGTCCAATGCAACAGGGATCCATTATGCAAGCTTCATGTTTGTATTTTGTGAAACTAACATCTAAGTACCATCCTAGCACTTTGTGCTATGGTGTTGATTGTTATTGATGGAGTCTTAGTAAGTGAATATTAACAGCATATCTTCAGTTGAAGTATTAAATAATTCCTTTAATTTTAGTATCTGTACTTGAAAATGGATGGATGCTGTGTTTAATTAGCCATGTGATAATTCAATTGCGTTTGTTTCTCTTTTATTGCAGTGGAATTGAAGTATTGAGGGAAAGCAGAGACTGGTGCAAAGGATGAACTGTCCTCTGTCTGACCATTTGGAAATTTATCCAAAGCCAAAACCTTATAAATGTCAGCTGTGTAGGTTAGGTTAGGTTGAATTTTCCATGGCGCTTTGTGACACCAAAGCGCCGCTGCAGATTTAGTCAAACATAAATGTCCTTAGCTGTGTTAGAAAAACAGTTCGGGATACTTGTGAGTGACGTAACACTGGAGTAGGAGAGTTCCACAAATTCGGTCCGGCCATTCTAAACGAGCGATCACCCATCTTGGTGAGAGTCCGATGAGAGACCAGCTTCCGTGTGTCGTCAGACCTCGGCCGTGAGCAGCGGTTTGTCGTACGGAGGAGAGTGCAGTCTTCAATTAACTATTCCGGGGCTTCATAACGCAGGCACTTATCAACAATAGAGATGAGTTTATAATTTATCCTCTTCTTAATCGGAAGCCAATGTAGATCGCGCAAGATTGGGGCGATATGTTGGTGTCATCTGGTTCCAGTAAGTAGTCTAGCTGCCGAGTTCTGGACAGCTTGAAGACGCTTTATTTGTGCTTCGGTGATTTGAAAAAGCAGACTGTTACAGTAATCAAGTCTAGTGCTGATCCATGCATGAACCAATATTTCAGTGTAATAAGGACTTGTCGCATGCTGGTGTACTCGGGCGACATCTCAGGATCCACGCTGGAGAAAAGCCATACAAATGTCAATTCTGTTAATAGAAAACATTTGCACATGAGACAGGTCTAAAGAGACACTCACGAACTTTGCGTTCCTCAGACCAGTGTCTTCAGTATGATCTTCAGTGTGTTTTCTCTGTGGACTTCTATTGAAAACAGACTTTTGGACATTTTATGCACGTGTGTGTGTGTGTGTGTGTGTGTGTGTGTGTGTCTAATCTCTAAGTATGCATATACTTAGAGGAGTGACCAATAATTGCCATTGTACCTCCCGTAAACTTTACCCATAGACATTCAATAGTGGAAGCTATTTGCCTAGTCTCCCATTGATCATTGTAAGGAGGATGATGACCATAGAATCTGCGCTGGAACTGGCTCCGTGCTTCTGAACTGACGGAATAGCAGTCGTCGTTGGTAGTGGCGGCTCCACCGGGGGCAGGGGCCCCGTGCCCCTATTGAGAGCTTGGCCCCCAGTGCCCCCAGTTTGGACCCTATACTTAATGCCACATACATTAAACAACAAATGGTTGCTCCCCCCATGATTAGAAGTTGCCACCCCAACGGCCCCCCACTTGCCAAATTCTAGAGCCGCCACTGGTCGTTGGCTTGACTTCTATAACCGGTCCCAGTCTAAATGGGGGAAGTGGGTGCCTGAGTGCCTCCTGTGGCTAAGGCCAATGGCACTTATTATGGCAGTCATCGTTCCAAATGAAGGGTTAGGACCTACTTGGGCCATGGACCATGGTATAAGACTCTGGGGTGGGAATGTTGTCGGATGCAGCATGCCTTCAGTCAGAGTAAGAAGTGACGGATCATATTGTATCGACGCAATTAAATAAGATCTTTGCGTTTTCGATTAAACAGTGGAGACGACATTTCGACCATTTGCGGCCGCCGGTGAGTAAGCGAGTCTTTAAGCGCTTTCAGGTGGACGCTCACGTGACTTGCTTTGTTTGACAGTATTATGAGATCGAGGAGAACGAAGGAAGAAAGGTCAAAACAATTGACACGATGAGGTCAATTGTCTTTTATTTGCTCACCAAGACTATTAAGACCAGCACTGAAAGTGTTGATCTGCACCCTCTCCCTCCACCCCCTCCCCCCATTCCGGATTCTTGGCTATGCCACCGAGCGGCTTCAGTAGAGGACGTCAGAATCTATCTATTCATTGTTTTGATGTTCTGATTCTCTATTCCATTATTCTGCCTGCTCTGTGCTTAATAATGATCTTACGCAGAGCACATAATAATTGATCAGCGATGGAAGGAATGCGGAAATCTGTCGTTTCTGAAAGTCATTTGGACAGCATCTGAAGCTCACTGGTCCATTGAAGACGGCGAAGAGATACGCTGCACAGAGTACATAAATTATGTCCCTGGGCGCCGAGAATGGGCGAAGGTCAGTAAGCTTTGTCCCGGAAGCCCTAGCTACGCCCCTGGCGTAAAGACCTCGCAGGAAGTCTGACCCTATGGCCTGGTAGACAGATGCTGCATCCGACTTTCAGAATACGACCTCCATTTTGAAACTGACCAGAGACGGCTTTTATTACAAAAATATAATAATTCAAAATCAGTGTTTATTCTAGCCACCTTGACATTGGGGGGATTTTGAAATGTTTGGGAGGACAATGTCTGAGACTCCACACTTTTGGGGGGAAATTTCCATCCCTCAGCCAACATATAAAATATTGGGGAATTTTAAAACTGGGGGAATTCCCCCCAGAGAAGGCTTAGAATAAACACTGATTCAAAATATAACTTTAAGTTCTTTAACTAATATGGATATTGGATAATATTAATAACCAGAAATATAAATATATATATTAAATTGAGTAAGTCACAAGTAATATGTTCAAATGAAAAAGAATGTAATATTTTTGCTTGAAAATCCAAAAATTAGAAGAATGATTTGCTACTTCTTGCACTGACTTTAGTTTATAATGCAAGTAATTTGGGCCATCTAGCGAATGAAGCGAAACTAGAAATTACTTATAATAAAAATATAAAAATTTAAAATATAACTTTAAACTAATATGGATATTGTTAATAATATTAATGTACATATGAATGTATATTTTAAAAAACATCCAAACATTATGTTCAAATAAATAAATCATGTATAATTTATATTAAAAATCTAAAAATAAAAGAACCATCATGCTACCTTTCGCAATGCTAAACCATTAGTTTAAAGGCAAGTGACTTTTGGCCATCTAGCGAATGAAACTGAACCCTCTGGCTTTTAGTACAAAATTTAGGAATTGAAATTTGTTCTATCTGCATCTAAGTCGTCTTCACGGATGAAGGTTGGTCACACTGATGAATAATTGGCCGCCAAGATTTTCCGTCTCTGGATGGGCTGATCAGACGTCATTCCTCGATTTTATTCAAAGTATCACTTTAAACTATTTAATATGGAAATTGATAAGAATTTCAGAAAAGAAACTGACGATGATAAATAGGCCTATTTCACTTCCAAAGGGAATTCAACGAATAAACAGCAGCATATTTACCCTTAATTATTATAGAATAAGCTCTGTGGACAGATAATCTAAAATAAGTGAAAATCTAAAAAAACAAATGCGCTTTTAAAAACTAACCCTCAGATGAAATAAAATTGCTGCACCGTGTTTCATCGTTAAATCTATTTAGACTTTAGATCAAATAATTTATTGTTAAAATACTTCAGCAATTAGCAGACATACCTTTTAGAATTTATGCAGATTTTAGGTATTAAAAATATACAGTTTTCTAAAAGTAAAATAATATTTTTATTGTGTATTTTATAATAATATTGTGGTCGATGTATTTTGAGTCATTGACCAAATGTCAAGTCTGTCAGAAAATACAGTAACACTAGGTAAGATGCTTAACTTTTGTTTCAGCAAATGACGTGTTGCTTTTAATAATTACTGTTCGGGTCTGTCCATTAATTATAATGTCAACAAACTAGGGGAGGAGTTTGAAAAAAGTTTGACAGTTGTTGACAGGGGAGGGGGTTAAGAGAAGTAGACGTCAATAATTTTTTACAAATGATGAAAAATAGGAATTTTCATGGAATACTATTTATTACAATGGAAAAAAGCATGACAAGATCATCACCACCACCACATTATGACACTTGATGAACAAAAGAAAGGGAAAAACGGTCATCGCCGCAAAAACAATAACATTCTAAGCTTTTTAGGGAGACCCGTCACTGATCTTAGCTGGGGGGTTCAAAAGTTTTTGACATAGGCTAATTATAGGGGTAACTGAAAGTTGAAAGTTGTTGACAAGGGGGAAGATGTCAAAAATTGCCCAAAATTTGTTGACATAATTAAGGGACAACCCCTTATTTAATCAATCAATCAATCAAAACAGTTTATTTCTCAATAATGTATGAATACAGGCAGATTATCTTGTACACACACACACACACACACACACACACACATCTTGTAATCGTTTAGCTAGCCAAGACCTATTACGTTTATATTTTACATGGAGTTATTGTTAGTAACTCCATGATATTTTATCATTTCCGAAAATCAATGTGATTTAGCCAACTCAATATCCTGATTTATACTGATTTAGAAACAATCGTGGATCTATATACGACAAATAGGTCCTAAATTAATAGATTCAAAAAATATTTCATAACTTTATTTGCTACTTTTATTTATTACTGCTTTCGGGCAGCGCTATAGAAATTTCGTTCAACTTACTTACTTACTTACTTACTTACTTTACTCAATGCAGGTAGACTAGGCCATTTCTGGAAGTGAAGAAAACAGCACCTTGTACAATGCTTTTTGGTTGCAACGTCTGCAAATATTAATTAAATGATAATTTTCGCTTTATTCTCATTTGACTTCAAGACATGAAGCTACAAATGGAAATCGATAGCTCAAAAGAATTGGTTAAACAATATTATTGTACTCGATGCTAAAGAGATGGTAGATGCGATTGATCTAAATATTGCGTGAAACTAGACCTCTCTTTACTATTCAAAGTCGCCATTTTTAGGGGCAAGAGGAACATACGTAATACTTAAAATATAAATATTAAGAGCTATTACACTGTATTTCATGCAGTTTTTCGCCTTGAGAGACACGGTTTTATAATATGACAAGATAAAATCTGAATCCTCAACTCCCGCAATTCCTGTATTATCTTTTTATGTCTTCAGATCTAAACTTAAATCGTTCCCTTTTCTTAAATAATTCAGCCATATGTTATTGAATGCGGAGAGTTGCTTCAGTAGTTTTCACAGGCTTGCTTAGCCTGCTAAACATGGGGAGCGCAACAGGGTGGGCCATGGCCCACCCAATATTTAGGCTCAATGGGCCACAATGTGTCTGGCCCACCCAATTTCAATTGGCAAATTAAAATGTTTTGTGGAACTAACAACCCCAAATCCCCAATATATTGACATAATATTGCCATATATAATTGAGATGTCACAGATGTGGAAGACCATTCAAAATATATTTATATAACCATGCAACTGTGTTTTTACAATGATCGATTGATCGTAACAGCAAGAATTCTCGTTGCGCTGTCTTGACTGAAGTTGACTCTGAAATATTGGCTATGTTGGCCCACCCAATATTTGGCTTGTGGCGCCCTCCATGCTACTAAAGCAGTTAAATCACATTATTATTATTATTATTATTATTATTATTATTATTATTATTATTATTATAACCATAAGCACTATGGTTATAACAATCTAGCCTCATTGCCCATCGGGTATTTTGAGTTTTTTTTAACGTTGCAATGCTGATCGTTCACCTTCAACATAGCTATTTTAAGAAAGGATAGCACATTTCCAAATATGCGGGGATAAGCGTTATGAGTAAGTAACTACTGTTGCACTCCCTATTAATGCGCTATAGAAATCCACGAGGTTTTACTTACTTACTTACTTATTGATCTACAGTTTACATGCCTATGTTTTGACTATTCCAGTTAACAAACAGAAAACAGCATTAAATACAATGCCTTATAACAGTAATACTAATTATAGTTTTTTAAAGTTCTTATATATTTCAATTTTTCATATATGAAACATCAAAATAAATTTCTATAGATTTTAGATGCGTTTGTTGCACTTGATGCTGAATACTCAGGTTCTTGATATTCTAACCCTAATCGAGCGTGTATAAAATGTTTAGGCATCCTCGGGGCCACGAGTCCCCCAGGACCCTCTCAGTCCCGCTGAGCCATTCATCGCACTTGACAGAGAAACATTCAAAGGTCGAATTTAGAGATCATGGAATTATTTCAAGCACAGTTGACGATAGTAAGTAATCTGATGGTTACAATGATTAGGAATAAATAAATATAAAATATTGAAAGTAACGTGTTAATATATGATGTTTTGATGATCCAAGTGCAGTGACGTCGCCAGGAATTTTTGGTTGGGGGGAGGGGCAAAACTTCAAAAGGGCTAGCGTGTCAGATTCCTTACCCACCCCTCACCCTCCACAGAAAACTTTCTCACCGGATTTGCGCGAATCTGGTAGGTGGTCTGGGGCAGGTTGGGGGCAGTTTCCCCATTTGCTCCCCCCCGTGGCGACGCTAATGTTAGAACACCACCATGACAACCCACGTCATTCCATAATGCTAATAATGCATAGGATTTGCGCAAATTCAACCACATTTTTGAAAGTTATTTCGTCCTGTTAGAGATCGACGTCAAGGACCATGTTGAGCAATTGTCTTTAGCATCCTTTAATACATTGATGTCAATTGCTATTGCAAACTTAGGCCATCATCTTTTGTATTTAGAACGCAGTGGCGTCACCAGGAATTTTTGGTTGAGGGGCAAAAGGGGCTAGCGTGTCAGATTCCGTACCCACCCCTCACCCCTCCACAGAAAACTTTCTCACCGGATTTGCGCAAATCTGGTAAGTGGTCTGGGGCCGGTTGGGGGGCAGTTGCCCCCATTTGCCCTCCCCCTGTGGCGACGCTAATGTCCAGGTGCTGCAAGAGATAAGTCAGGACAAAGAGGATTTGGTGTAAGTCGTTTAATGCAGTATTTGTTCATTGCTTGTTCAGTTGCTGGAAAACCTTTGTTCTAGTTAACCATCCATTGTTGATCAAAGAATCTATTTTCTGTTATGTATTACTTTGAATTATAAAACAATTTGATTTTAATACTTTTAAAGACTATTGCAATGTGCCTTGCGAACTTAAAGGAATTGTTTCGATAGTGATGTTTGACAAATAAAATTTTTGTCATATATGTATTTATCATCACTTATTTCGGTAGATGATTGCAGATTGTCCGATTGCCAAATCACAATGTCTTTGTATCACATCCAGTGGCGTCAATCTGTAGTAAGAGTTGTGAGGGTCCATCTGTTGTTGTGCCTAACCCTAACCCTTTTAGCATAATTCTTATTACTTATTAATGTTCCAAAATACCATTTACTGATAATATCTACGACTCTACGTGTATCATCTATCCAGCACAACAATTTATTAAATAATCGTACAACAGTACAATATAGATTTATTCAGATTTTGTTAGGGTCCAATGCATTATGGACCCTCACATCCAAATTTTTGTCAGGGTCCCGACCTTACGACCCTCGCGGGATTGATGCCTATGATCACATCACTATGTCAGATAAAGACTGTTAAAGTGGCATCTTATGTATGTGTGTGTTTGTGTGAATGTGCGTGCCTACGTATATGCACATATATGATTATATTATCACTTTGTGTTTAGACAGAAGACAACAACTTGGATGATGGGTACATACAACTTATCATGGAAGAGCAAGTAAGAACAGCATCTCAGGTGGAAGATCTTAGCACGCTGGCGAACAAGCAGAAGTCACATCGCCAGCATATATGAGATCTGAGTCTGTGTAACTTTATAATGTAACTCACATGTATATCATAATATCAATATTTATTTACCATCTGTTCATTTCAACATGTAAATTGTAATATTGAAGTCATCAAATTTATTTTCAGAAAAATGTATCAAATTACTTCTTTTACATCAATCAGGGACTGCTGATGTATGCCATTCTTTGTCTTCCTCTTGCTCTTTTACCTTCAACTTTTAAAGAAGTTTCCAGGTTTACTAGTTCATTCTTTCTAAATATATGGCCAAAAGATCAACATCATCTTTTCCGTATGTTAGATGCATTTCCTTTGCATGCGTGCCATCTCAAATATTGTTTTTTTTATTCAGGCCAAGTTCAGGCATTCAGCATATTTTTGGCCTCATCTTTCGTGCTTGCCGGGTGGAAGGGGTTTTCCGGTTGGTTCATAGTTTTCATTTTGGTATCAAGATATTGGCATCTTGACATGTAACATAACCTATGGCAATTCTTTTTACTAATTCTTTTTACGTAATTGAGATTCTTTCCACGTGGCTGTTTGCTTTCTCTGTCCTGTGTACAATGTTCTGTTTATAGTGAATCTCTATGTCAAGTTTTAAAGCAATTTTGAGTTATTGTTTCAGCTGAAACATTAGACACTGTGACCTCACATCAGAACTCATTGGATTTTAGGGTGATCCTGGTTCCTCAGGGCTTCCTATTGCCCGTGTGGGCATGTGGCCGACGGCAGCAAAACTCATGACTCAAGGAGGAATTCTTTCATTTGCCTGATGCTTTCAACATCAAGAGAAGTTCTTCTCAGAAGTTTTTGAACATCTCAACATGTGAAAAGGACAGAGGAAGTCGCTCAACAGGCAACAAAAGATTAACCAAAGACATTAGTAAGTTTCCAAACACATCAATTGCACTTTTTACAGAGAGAAGTAGGAATGGTATTGAGAAGATATTGCTGATATGAACAATGGCATTTGACTGAGTGAGTTTCATCATTGGTTCTTGGTAAAATGAATGGAAGCTCAGACTAAGCAGAGTCCATTTGAGAATTAACATATTGTGACTTTTGATGTCTTTTTCCCAGGAAAGTTAAAGTGAGTGAAATGTGGCGATGATCGGCCAGAATCTGTTGCAAAGCATTCAGAAGAACTTTGAAGTGGATGGGTGTCGTTGATTAGATGAATTTTTAGTTTTTATTTGAGTTTTAATTGATTGAAACCTACCAGAAAATGATCAAAATGCTGAGTGATCAGTCCATTGCTAATGGCTGTTGTTTGGCTGGACTGTGGCAGATGTCATCGACTGATTTTGTGGTTTGTTTTTAGGGCAAACCATGTCATGCTGGATCCCCTGGATTGTCTGGAAAAGAAGGACTTTCTGGAAGACCTGGACCTAGAGTAAGGATCTACTGTATTTTGTGTATGATTTATAATTATTTAGCTGTTTCTGAGCAATTTCTACCCAATGCCTCTTTATTATCATGTTCAGTTTCAGACATTGAACACTGCAACTGTTCTCTAATGCAGGCCTGTTCTAAGGTTTGTTGTTGGTTCTTTCATGATTCTTCAAAGGTAGTCTTTGATCCTCTTTCATGGGTTAATTTCATTTTCCTTCTCACTTGTTATGCTTTGTTTTTTAACTAATTGTAATCCAAGAAGATATTACATACTGTACTTTTACTTGATATTTGTTGCCTTAACATTTTACTGAGCACTTCTGATTACAAGTGGCCTTGATAGCATTCTTCACAGAATTACAGTCACACATGCTTATTGGTCATCCCTCATCTTGTTGTCACATATGTTCTTCAACTTCTGTTAATGTCAACTCTGCTTAGTGAAGAGCATTTTAGCAGTCCTTTGGAAGTGCAGTTGATCTGATTGCATTTAATGAAATTAAGTTTTTGAGCTTTTCCCTGTAAGTAGTGTTCTCTTTTATGACATGATTCATCGTCCTCCTGAGAATATTTGAAGTGCAGCAGTGGATTTAAAATACAAATTAGAGCCTCAACCAGAATTGGAAATTAAAGGAATTTCCTCGAGATGCAGAGTTCCGTGCTGTGCGTGTGACTTACACTGCAAATGAAGGCCAAAGAAGAATCTGAGACGTTGCTTTCATTTTCTGCATCTGTAATTCACTTCCGTCTCGTGAAGATTTCTGCTTTTTTTCTTAGGGTCCAAAAGGACCGAGTGGCCCCACTGGACAACTGGTAAGCCACTGAGTTTATGCATTTGAGTTTCCAATGATACTTTGCTTACTTCAAATGGAAGATTCCATTAATTTAATTCAATGAGTCATTTTAAGTAAGAAGGAAGTTATTGCATTTGTGAAGAATACAGCAAATCAATTGAATAAGAATTGAATAAGTAGTTGCTTGTTAAATGGGTATTTGGTCATTGCTAATAGCATTCTATTTATTAATTTATTTACTTAGTTAATTCTTGTACTAATTGAGAAGCCATTATACTTTTGTTTTAGGGACCCTCTGGGCTTCCTGAATCACCTGGTAATGTAAGTTTGCTTTTCAATGTTTTTGAAAAAAATATTTCAAATGTCTTCTTAACAAAAAGTTTAAAACAGTATTTGAGTATTTCAGACTTTGAATGTGGATTCACTTATAGAAATTTCTTAAACCTGAATGTTGTGAGAAGAGAATTCAAATATGTCTTGCTTAGTGTCCTGATGATGTCATCTTATTGATTATTATTGGAGGTCTTCAGACGTTACACTCAGCTAATGATGTCGCAGTCAAATGACTGACTTCTTTCAGCACATGAAGCATACGATAATAATAATAATAATAATAATAATAATAATAATAATAATAATAATAATAATCTTATTGATCATTGGTGGTTACTGAGACACTGTGAAATTTTTTGTATAATTGCTTTAAGACTTATTGTTATAATTATTTTTGCACATAAAATGTTAATGTATGTAATTAATTACTGATGTAAGCTGAACTGGAAAATTGTAGGGGAATGGCTACGCAGCAGCCAATGGACACTCAACCTGGATTGGGGTTTTCAGTCGACCGAAAGGACCGGATCCTCTTCTGGTAATTGTTCAGTTTTTGTTGAATGAATTCACATCTTTGTACTCATAATACTGTACATCCAATCAAAGACTGCATTGTTCCATATGACATCATGTCTTATTATTATTATTATAGAACGACATGATTAACGTGACATAATGTCCTGCAGTCCAATCCATATATTAAACTGAATGAATTGAAATGAAATCCTAATACAAATGGTCACTGCATTGTTAGCTCATTTTAAGGTGACATCATTTCCTTGAGAAGTCCATTCCAGCACTTGGATGATCTTAGAAGTGGCCTTGGTACAGGATGTCATGGATGATTAACTCAACAGGAGAAATATAGAAAGCAGTAGGGCCTCTGATTAGTATGTAGCTTTGATGCAACTGATTCCCACTGAAACCCAGCCAAGGACTTTTGATCTATTTCAGTCTGAATTCACTCTTTGTCTTAGTGTTATGGAAAGGCAGCTTATGAAAATATCGAAAGAATATTGAAATATTTGACAGATTTTGTGCTTAAGATGTATGCCTATGGATGTTGTATCTAGCTGCCATAGTGTCATCTTCCTAACTCTCCTGTTTGCTCTTCATTTCAGGAAGTTGATCCAGATGTCGCCACTACAGAAGAAAGTGAAATTAAAGAGGCCAAGGTACAGTATGTGGCATTCTCTCCAGTAATTTTCTTTGATTGGTCATAGAAGCTGAAGACATGCAGTTTGTCCTATTTGTATTTATTGTATCTCAACTATTATAACCATGTAACAAATCTGTCAGATTCACTGAGTGCTGAGCTAATTAATGACCAATGTGAGAGTCATGATTATCATTACAATTCATTGGTAACTTACAGGAATCACTGCAAATGACAAGACAATTGATGAAGCTCGTTGATTTGGTCAAAGACCCAAGAAGAACGAAGCAGTCGCCGACCAGGACCTGTTGCCATTTGGCTCTTTCTCATCCTGACTTTGAAAGCGGTAGATGAGTTTTTATTTGACGATCGTGGCTTGTGCTAACAGTTGTTACCATTTGTGGCTCCAGAGATCTAATTTGGTTCAGAAATCCCTGTTGTCTGTTGCAGATTCCAAAAACCACTTGGTACATTGGTGAGAAGAGAAGAATTTGGTTTGGTGAAGAAATCAGAAATGGATTTCTGGTAAATGTTGAGTTTCTTCATTTACTTTTGACCTTCAGAACAGTAGAATACTGGAGATTGTCTTAATTCTTCCTGCTTTATTAACACTTTGACACTTTGAATCAAAAATTCCTCCAGATGCCAAAGGAAAATGTGAGAAAACTGAGAATGTACCTTTTTGGTAATTTGCTGTTCCTGATGTTTTCAAAAGTAAAAATATGTATGAAATTAATAATTATTTATTTATTTTGCAGTTCACGTACACAACAGACGCATCTCAGTTTCACTTCCTCCAACTGCTCGGCTCTTCTGCCTTCCAGAACGTCACCTTCCACTGTTGCAAGACGGTTGCGTATTACGACATCAAGCGCCAAATCTTACAAAAAGGCAGCAATCTTTGCCTCAATGGATGACCAGGAAATTGGCGCTGGTAATTGGCGCTGGTGACGCAGTCATCCGTACCAAGTTCCAATAGATGAATGCAAGGTAAATAAATGACTATGGTGCTATGTCAGCTCTTTCTTATATTTGTTAGGCATACTTGAACATTCTGCAGTAGGGACATTCTAAGGGAATTCTAATGTTGGAATTGAATCTATAGAACTTTCCTCTGATTATGACTCAACATCCGGACACTTTGAGGTGAAGAGTCTCTTTCAGTTAAGACACTTTACAGTCAATGTGAAGACCAGAGAGAGAGAGAGAGAGAGAGAGAGCAAGAGAGATTTGCACCAACATCTACATTGAAGAGTGAAGAATAAATAATGTTGAACATTTATGCAAAAATATTTACCTCCTTTTGTTTTTCTTTGTTTTAGAATCGGATGGATGTTTGGGGGCCCCACTGCGTTTCAGTTCACCACAGAAGAAACAGCGTGCCTTCCGATCGAGGACATTGCCTCCACTGACTTTGGCAAAGATCGAGGGCCAATAGTTTGGTCTAGAAATTGGACCAGCTTGCTTAGCTTAATTTTAAACAAATTCTTAATGTTCTTATCGTAACTTTCATTAATTGTACCTGCACTCAAATTATGGAAAGTTTGGAAGAAATATTTTTCATCATAAACACATCATGAGTTATCAATCAATCAATCAATTTATTTCGCAGGATTACACATACAGAGATTAAACATACAAAATTAGTTCATTTCTTATCATGTTAAAAAAAGTCATAATATGTAAAAATATATAATTAATTTGAGAAATGGGTTGGCAAAAGGGTATAAAACCCGTAAGACAGTCAACCTATTTGGTTGAGGAATTTAGAAGTGACAAAATTAAAGGTAAAAGAGTATTTAGCTAAGGTACTTAGAAGTTGCATGAATAATAATATAGAAGAGTATAGAAAGTAATAAATGGTTAAGAGAATCTTGAGGAATTTTAAATCCGTTAAGGAAGTTAATTCTTAATTAATTTACAACTTGTCAGAGACTTAGTGATTGAAAATGAAGCTGTTTAAAGTGAAAGAAATTGTTAATATTTCTCAGTTCAATAGGCAGGTTGTTCCATAGTCTAGGTCCTGAAAACTTTGTAGTAAATTTTCTCTTTATTATAATTATTAGTCTATTATACTAAATTATATCTAATCTCTTGCAATATTAGACTAGGGACAGGGTTTCTACGTAGATTACTATTTCACCTTAATGAGTCATTAATTGTAGAACCACGATCTATTACGCCCCCCCCCCCCCCCCCCACCCCCCCCCCCCACCCCCCTTCTCCTCTTCTCAGGCGCAAAAGCGCGACCAATGACTTGTACCAGTTAAGAAGGTACCTCTGAGGGATGGGAGGGTGCGGAGGAGGAGTCTCACCTGCTTTGTACGACTAGCCTCCTGGGGTAGAGGAGGCTATGCTACGATGGCCTTTGGTCAACAGGGCCACTGTATAGGCGTTTGTTCTGCATAGATGTCGAATTGTGAGAGGGATTTTGCGTCGAAGACTGACCCTAAATCAAGCAAAAGAGATTCGATGGATGTTAACTATTGCTGTTTCTTCTTGCTCATTATTCAACCGTGTCAGAGCAGAAACGATCAACTTTAGGTCGCTAACAGACGTTGCCATTGTCTGTGCATCGGTTGTCGTTGTTGTTTCACTGGGGGATGGGGCGGCTCCACCTGGAGAGGACTATGGCCTACTAGATGGTCAACAAGTGCCTGCCACCCTGTGGCCGTTTGTTGGGACCCTATATTTAAAAACAGAGAATGTAAATAACAACAAATGGATGTTAACTATTGATTTTCTTCTTGCTCATTATTCAACCGTACGGCCGATCATTTGGGTCGCTAACAGACGTTGCCATTGTCAAATCATCGGTTGCCGTTGTTGCACTGGGGTTGGTCCCGGTTTGGAATGAAGATGCCGTAACATGGCCTCAGAGCATCGACCGTCAATATTAATGTTACGAGGAACAGAAGAGTTTGCAATCATTGTTTCTGTGGCCACACAGGCCTATGGAAGTATCTAGAATCCAATGGCACCGTGGCATCCAACTTCAAGCGATGAGCAGTCGAGTGAGTTGACTGTTTGGATTACGTTCTTTGTTTACATTAAACAGACTCTCTTCTGACTGTCCAATGTTCGACTTCTATCGCAGAGAAAGAGACGGTGAGTAAAATAGATCTATTGCAGTAAAATGGGCTGCCCATTAATTATGTCAATTTTTGGGCAATTTTGACCCCCTTGTCAACAACTGTCAACTTTCACTTGACTTGACACCCCTTAATTACGTCAAAACTTTTGACCCCCCCAAAGGTCAATGACAGGTCCCAATAACAAGGTTATTATTTTTGTGGTGATGACCATTTTCCCTGTTTTGCTCATCGAATGTCAAAATGTGGTGGTGATGACCTTTTTGCCATGTATTTTCCAATGTCGTAGTATTATTCGCGCTCGGTAGTAAGATACATCCGAGCGCGAAATTTTCAGAGCAATTTTTGATTATTTGTAAAAAAGTATTCCATGAAATTTCCTAAATTTGTAAAAGTGACGTCAACTTCTCTTGATCCTCCCTCTGTCTCTTGTCAAACTTTTTCAAACCCTCCCCTAAATTATTGACGTAATTAATGGACAGCCCCTTAGCTAATAATGCAAGTGATTTGTGGGTTAACCAGACATAGAAATATATATTAAATGAAAGATATCCAATTATTATGATTATTATGTTCGAATAAAAAATAATGTAATATTTATGTTAAGAATCTAAAATATAAAAACTTTTAGTGTTGCCCTTTTCAATACTGGGCCATTATTTTATAATGCAGGCGGAGTTTGGCCCATCTGGTGAATGAAACCAAATTTTACGAAGGCCTCTATTATAAAATGAAGGCTTTCAAGTTATTATTGAATTATAAATTCTCGCTTTTAAATATTTGTCTAAATATTGGCATTGCAGCTTAGCCTATATGCAGAAGCGTATTCTTGTTAGCGCAATACTCTTTGCTCATTGTGACCTAGCAGATTAGTTGTTTTGATGAGTCTCACCACTTTAAAATGCTCGGCGGTGGCGTAAACAGCCAGTGGCGGCTCTAGGATTTGGCAAGTGGGGGGGCCGTTGGGGTGGCAACTTCTAATCATGGGCCAACCATTTGTTGTTTATTGTATGTAGCATTAAGTATAGGGTCCCAACTGGGGGGCCAGACACTCAATAGGGGGCACGGGCCCCCTGCCCTCCGGTGGAGCCGTCACTGTATATAGCCAGAGGCCAACACTCTCGTGACGAGTTTTCACTTTTCCCTTCAGCTATTTGTCGTTTCTCTGGCACTTGAGGAGTCAATCATTTCACACACTTTAAAATCTACTTTCATAATGGCTTCGTACAAGTGGCGTTGCACTTACATTCTTCGGAAAAGACAACGACACTCTATAACAAATATTCCACTTCCACTGATGAGTCAATACAAAAAACCTACAAATTATTATTGTAAGTGTAGACCTAACCCTCGCAACAGTGGCCCCCAGTTGGGACCCTCGACTAATGGGGATGGTGTATTCCCCAACAAATGGTATCGGCCCCCAAATCATTCTTCGTTAATTTCCAATGTTTTTAGCCTTTTACGCTGACCAAATCCTTTTTGTCTCCACAATCCTGTCGAGTCAATCAAAAAACCTACAAAACTTTCGTTCTGTCAGTGAGTGGTTACTAAACACAAGTTTTTTTAACAATGGGGATGGTGTAGTCCCCAACTTTTCTGGCCCCGGCAGTAAAATCATTTCTTCCCCCTTTCATAAAAAGGCCCCCTTTTACGTTATTCATTAGTTTTTCTCTCATCACAATCTTTTCGACATTGTTTCCCAAACGTGAGAACTTTCGTTCTGTCAGTGGGTCGTTAATAAACACGGATTTTTAACATGGATACACTGCATCTGACCACAGTTGGGCTTTAACTGGCCCCCGCAGTAGCTCACTCACCCCCTCACTGCTGCAAAAGGCCCCCTGAGGTTATTCTAGCCCCCTTCTCTCTTGGGGATTTTTGGCAGTCTTTTAAGACAATGTTTGAAAAAGTCCACACAAAGTTTGGGGGAATTTTCCATTCCCAGCCAACATCCCTCGGATATTTAGCGGATTTTCAAACTTTGACCAGGGAAATTCCCTATAACTAGAAGTCCTAGAATAAACACTGGCTGCAGATAACCAACTGTGGCTGCCAAGCCCAGACTGTGGTTAGTCTGCGGATGAACCGAGGATACCTGATCTCTCTGGTAGAGGGGAGATGTGAGCAGTGGGTGTGGCCCGTTTCCAAAATCTAGTCATTACTTGCCCCACACCTGGCAGCGCAAGGCCATTGTCAACCGGTAATGAACTTTGCGTTACTCCATTGGAATGATGATTGCCAGGGCCCAACATCCAATATCTGCCAAGGCAATTAAAAGTATTAAACAGTCTTGCTGCCGTGCCTCTGCTAGAACGGGGATGGGGACCAGGTGAGGGTAGCTGGTAGGCATGATGGGCAGAGGATATCTGAGGCGCGTTTAATCATTTGCCGCTTTCTTTGTGCAAATATGTTGTATCTGAATAGTGATCGAGTGCGCTAAAATCGTTTACTTCTTCTATAAAAATCTTTATTTAAATTTCAGGATTTTTGTGAAAATAAGGTATAGGCCTAAATATGGATAAATTTCTTAAGCGAAAACGTGAAAATTTAGCAAGTGCGAATGAACAAAGTTCAGTCGGACGACGATGCCAGAGTGCATCTCTTGTTAATAGACCTTCGAGTGAGAGAGAAGACATGCAAATTATAATAATGTAAATAAATTATAATAATGATGTTAGTCGAGTGCAGGCCCATCCGTCGCACGCATCTTGCTAAGGCCAGTTAAAAATCTTTGTGTACGTTTCATTATACTATTTCAATTCTTTGCTAAGATTAGTTTAACACGTTTTTTACTGTTCATTCAATTGCTCTAAATGTGCCAATTGTGATAGCTATCGATACAAATGTATCTTGGCCCCGATTTATGGACTGGTCTTTATTGGGTAGATGCTTAAATTTTATTCAGTGGGTCGCGAGCTGGCCAAGATATTTTAAAGTCGGTCCTGAGCCAGGAAAGTTTCGGAATCAATGTTTTAAGAGAAGCAGTGTCTTTCGAACTGACGCACACACTCACGCTCGAGCGCACAGCCGCACACTGTAGTGTAGATAAAGATATGAGACTGTGATGCAAGGACAGAAAGGAAACTGGAAGCTGCAGAGATGTGGTTTTTCAGGCGTATGCAAAAAATTTCATGGACAGAAAAATAACCAATGAGGAAGTATTAAAAGCCTCTGGTGTAAAAAGAAAATTGCTACAAACCATAAGGAAACGACAGTTGGAATTTTTCGGACATCTAATTAAAAAGGATGGATTGGAAAATCCATCCTTTTTAATTAGATGTCCGAAAAAATTTTCTAGTCATAACAGGAAAAAGAGGGTAAAAGCGGTTCGCCCCAGCTGCCCCTTGCTACTTCACTGGAGCTCATTATTCTGGATTGTTACTAATGGTAAATGTATGTCATAAGTTGAGTTAAAATAAACAAATTTCAATGTGTCATAAGTTGAGTTAAAATAAACAAATTTCAATCAATCAATCAATCAATCAATTAATAAGCTAAAATCGGGAAGTGCCAAAATTAGTTTTCGTCCGGAATTTTAAAAGTTTTTCATCGGCCCCCCTAGTAGTTTTTCCTTAAAAAACACCTTGTTACTAAAGCATAAAGGCAACAAGGATCTATTGGAACAAAAGCTGAGATGAAATGCAGAAATTTTACTTAGAGTGGAAGAAAACAGCGAGACAGGCTTATGAGAAAAGGCAACAGAAATGGACGAGTCCTTTTCAGTCGGAAATTGAAAAGCGTTCAAACCAACTGGACAAACAGAGGAACTCCGCCAATGCCGTCAATTAATAGCACGCAGTGGCAAGATCATCAAGGAATGATTCTGGTCATCTTGACAATGCCCAAATGGGTCGTCCATAAATTACGTCACGCGGTTAGGGGGAGGGGATCCGGCAATTTGTGACGAAGTGTGACGACGGGAGTGAGGGTCCCGTAAGTGTGACGTCACGCAAAAAAATTAGGCCAAAATTTAGGTCATGGTCTTTGACCTTTTTTGCTTGTCAGGGATTTTGGAGAGGAAAAAAACAATTATGACCTTTTTTGCTTGACAAGACTTTTCGGAATACGAAAATGGGAGGGTCGGCCCGATGTAACGTCATATTTTAGGGGTCTGACGTTTTGTGACGTCGCGTTACGTAAAGGGGTCAAAAAGTGCCAAATTCGAGTGACGTAATTTATGGACGACCCCAAAGAGACTAACAGACATTCTCTCTACCTGTAGTTATATGTGCTCGTAGCCTAGTTACTCACACTCTTCCGTATATGAATTGCAATGTTTCTTTTAGGTTACGCGCTAAGAATCTATAATAATAATAATAATAATAATAATAATAATAATAATAATAATAATAATAATAATAATAATAATAATAATAATAATAATAATAATAATAATAATAATAATAATAATAATAATAATAATAATAGCGCTATAAAATGTGAGCTCCTATACAAAATAACATTGTGGCGCCGTATTTTGTACTCTTAACATTTCATTATAATAATTTATAGTTAATTCCTGTTAGCCCAAATATATTAAAAAATGTATCCGTTAATTATTGTTAACAAGTATAATTTTTAATTGAGGAAACTAAAGCGCGAATCTTGTTGTCGTATAATATTAGTGTACTCAATGTAATTTGGTCAAATGTCAAGTCAAGTTCAAACAAAAATAGCAATAGGTATAATGTCTTTCTTTTATTTTAGCAAAGTACCGTTTCATTTTAAAATTGCTGTTATTTAGAACAATATAAAATAAATAACAGCGACTAAAAAATTAGGCGAATTTAAAAAATAAACTATATATTTATTTCATACCGGACTCAATACAGATAGAACATTTCGCATCTATGGAAATGAAGAAAACAATATTAAGCACTATGTTGTATAGTATATAACACTTGCAGAAATTAATTAACTAATATTTTTGACTTTATTATTCTTTTTGTATTTTAAAACAAAGCTAAAGATGCGAAATTAAACTTCTTTTCAAAGTTTTCTAAAACATTATTTTACTTAATGCTAAATAAAGAAGGTACAACGCCATAGATCTAAATATTGTGAGGAACTCTCTACCTGTATACAAATTCGCCATTTGAGCAAGAGGGGCACATTGCAACATGCAAATGGCTAAACTGTACAATATTCAACACACGCTTCTTAGAGACTCGTGTGTTATTAACGAATCAAAGGAATCTAATATCGCTTAAAGACTAATTTCTTTTAACTAATTTTAGCTAATTTAACCACAAAACGTTGCGTTGTGTGGTTAAATAACTAAAATTAGTTAAAAGAAATTGGAATCTCTTTAAATTCAGTTATTTACTCTTTATACTACCCCCGTGGTGTTCCTTCAAATAAGCTTCTTAATTCTTGTTAAGCGGGCTATATTTAGGCACACCAGCTCAACTGATAAAATTTGAATTGCTGAAATATGTAGTAGGTCTCCTGAAAGGATCTATCGGGAAGTAGGTCTACTTCTGCTCGCGATCATGATGTGATATCTCTGTTTCAGTTCTCTCGTAAATTCAATTTGCAAAGCTCCTCTTTATCACATTCGAGGCATTTGTCCCATCAAACAGCTGCTCCCCAAGCCTGTTCTATAATTCAGATAGCCGATGCATTGGTATTTAGTCGCCTAGATTAATGCAATTCCCTGGGGGTTTTGTCTTTTGACATCACAAGATCAATTGAGCAAACACTTCTGAGAGCACAGAATTCCAATACAATCTCCCAGATTTGAACTCGTAGACCCAGTTAGTCAGCTCTTGCATTGGTTTCCTACCAAACAACTTGTCTTGTCTTCATCCATCCTCGCTACGAGGGTAGACCGCATCACGAATGAGCTTGTTCCACTGTTTTCTGTTGTCTGTCATTCGGGTCGCCTTTTCCATAATGTTATCAGTCCATCCACTCCTGGGTTTGCATTGTTTTCTTTTACCATCATTTGTGCCTACTGCCTTGTATCATTTCCTTTTCAAAACAGACGCCCAGAGCCTGTTTCCCTCGTGATGTGGCCGAGATACGACAGTTCTCTTCTTTTGATGTACTCCGAAAATTCTCTTGTTACGCCTCCCTTCTCTAATGCCCATTCATTAGTTATTTTCTCTGCACAGGATATAATATTATGCAGAATCTGTCTCAATTCTTTCTTTTCGAACTAGAAAGATGCTCGCTTCGCTCGCGCTCGCTTCGCTCGCAGTGCAGGATAATACTTAAACCCAATCATTGAATTCATGCTGAACAACGTTTCAATGATGTACTGTACATACGCCACCTAGCCAAGCTCTGCGCCACGTAATAATTAGGCCTATGTACGTTAAAACCCAATCATTGAATTCATGCTGAACAACGTTTCAATGATGTACGCCACCTAGTCAAGCTCTGCGCCACGTAATAATTAGGCCTATGTACGTTAAAATCACGCAACTGCGACCATTTGTGACGCTGTACACGTATTTTTTGTGTACGTTAAAATGTACGTTGCAACGTCGTCGCACGCCCACCCCTCTGACGCTGCAATGACTCGACTAAACCGTGCTAAACTACGAACAATTGTTACCAATAGCAACGTCGTCTTCGAGCATCGCCCACGAACGCATCGCGACGTAAGGACTAAACGGTCTAAACCGTCTACCAATAGTCAACCAATCAGAACGCTTGAAGGTAACAGACATACAGAATAACGATTTTAATATGATAGACGTCTTGACTCCAGACCCTCCAAACCAAACCCAATCCAAGCCCTCCAGACAAGTAATTGATTATAAAATTTGTCTTTTGCTCTACAAGTAATAAAACCATGTTACACATTGAATCAGTTATCTTAATTTGAACACAGCTCATCCCTCAACAGTGTCGGTTCTGAGGTGGAGCTGGTGGGATGTAGCCTCCAAGATTTCAGTTTTACCCCACAGGTAATAATAGTGGAAGACCTTTTTGTGTGTCAGATATTTTCAGGGTTAGGATAGACAGGCATGTCAAACTGGGGCCCGCGGGCCGCATGCGGCCCTTTACAAGATGACCAGCGGCCCGCACAAAGATTTCTACAAATTATAAATGTTTTTTAGACAACACAATTTCTCAAGTCGATCGCTTTTGTGTGATTTTTGGATGGTTTTTGTGTGATTTTGTATGCACATTGTATGTTTCTTATTTGAAGTAACCAAAAATGAAGCACTGAATTTAATTAAATATTAAATATATTTCAGTTATTGTAATGTGCACAATTAATTGTTGTGTGTGGCCCCCATGACAATACCAATGTGAGCCACGCGGCCCTTGGGGGACCCTGAGTTTGACATTTCTGGAGTAGACGACCTTTTACACTTTTTAGAGGTTGGGAAGTTGGCGGTCATTGAATAGGGCATAGCCACCAATTTTTTCCGGCTAGAACCGCCATTGTCTCTGAGCCTACTAATCTCTCCACCAGATACTCCACAGGTCCTTAATTTGTTCCTCTTTCTAGTACAGCCCTTGGCGTTAGTAGGTGTTCTTGGGTGTGTAGTCGCATGCTTTGTAATTCACTCCCAGCATCACTTCATATGTCTGTTTAGCTTGGCCAAACAGGCATACAAAGTAACCTGATATCCCTCTCGTCGATCAAACTGACCATCCCAGCCTCACCTGTCTCTAATTAATTCGGGTTTGATCAAGCCCCAGTTTGGTTTGGTTCGTCATATCTGCTGATGCCTAACAGAGCCGTGGCTAGGAGGCAGGGAGGCAAGCTTCCTCGGGCGCCGTCCGGGGGGCGTCAGAGACCATTGTTGATTTTATTCACGACGGTATTGCCAGTATGACAAGTGAAAAAGGTCATCACCCGCGTTCTGTACACTACTTCCTTCACTGCTTCACTCCTACAACGTCGTGAAAAGGGGATGTCCATTAGTTATGTCAACAATTTTTGGCAATTTTGACCCTCTCCCTTGTCAACAACTGTCAACTTTCAGTTACCCCTATAATTACGTCGAAAACTTTTGACCTTTCCCTCCCAAGATCAATGACAGGTCCCAATAACAAGGTTAGCCTATTATTTTTTGCGGTGATTACAATTTTATCCCTGTTTTGCTCGACGAGTGTCAAAATGTGATGGCTATGACCTTTTACCATGCTTTTTCCATTGTAATAAGTAGTCTTCCATGAAATTTTCTATTTTTTTAGTATTTGTAAAAAGTGACATTGTTGATGTCAACTTCTCTTGACCCCTCCCCCTGTCAACAACTGTCAAACTTTTTCAAATCCCCTCCCTTCTAAATTGTTGACGTAATTAATGGACAGGCATGACAGCCTCAAAGTGTGCTAAGCAAAACAGGTAATCACCAGTTTTTAGACGGTTAGGGGCAAACATTGATACCTTGCCCCGTGCGGTAAATACTCTAGTTACGGCTCTGATGCCTAGGCATTACGATAATGGCACAATAGAAATTTAGCTTATTAATTGTGAATTGCTTTCTCCTTCGAGTATAATAATCCCATAATCAGGGGCGCCCACACAAGGGGGGAAAGGAAGCAAATGCTTCCTAAAAAACCTAGGGGGGAAGGAAATTCCCCCCTGAGTTTTGGTATCACGTTAGAGTAGTATATTAATTCGATAGGTCCCTGAATGCCTGTGCAATTACTGGCTTTTTCTGTAGTGCAATTTTGTAACTTCATATAGGCCTAAGCATACCGGTAGGCCTACTCAATTCAAATTCATTATTATCAGGCATTCATAAAATTTTATTATTATTGTCACTTTTATGTTCAGACCTTCACATTCTAATGATGAAGAGTGCAAACTTCCTGTGAAATACAAATCATTTATAACAAACTAATATAGAGTTATAGACTCACATGAAGTTTGCATTCCAAATTAGACTACTGCAACTCCCTCCACTAGGCCTACTGCAGCCTTCCAAAGACCTCCATCAACAGATTACAATCCATTCAAAACTGTGAAACGGTGCAATTAGATACTGTTAATAATAATTATAATTTGCTTGTTTCAGTCAGTTGCCTGAAGTCTAATTACCCAATTTGCAGTTGTTGCAGCTTTAGTGCTTCTATGTAAAATAATGTAGGTGTGGCTGTTGGAGAAATTTAATTTTTAAAATAAATACTAAAAGTAACATTTCTTTTATTTGCATTTGGATGTGGTCATATTGTCAATAGATAATTTGCAGGTCATTTCGAATAGTTTGCCAGCGCAATTACTGCGATATCTCTCCATAGTTTCAAACTTACATTTAATCATAGGCGGATTTTACTAAAGACTTAAGACTACCCAACTAATCCCACCAAAACAAAACTTTTTCCATCAACACCAGGTCTGTCGCGTGCTGCTTGGCACGCCTGCTGGATGGCATGCTAGCCCATGCTAGCCTACCCAAATATTAAACTCTAAATTGGCCTATGCATTTAACTCTCTCAGCCCTATTGGCCTTGGGCGTCCGTTCCATAAACCCTGGCCTTATAGGGATGCTTGTCGCATTTCTTACATTGTTCTGAAGCACCTGCCCATCTGTCACACAATTTAGCAACGAACAATGGTTTGCTGTTTTGGCAGAAGAACATTGGACAACTCTGGAATTTTAGAGTGTCCAATAGCATCGACCTATCGCCGCCTCCCTGGCGTTATATTCTTTCACTGAATTCTGTTCCCAGAGCGTCACATTCTTTCTGAAGGAACATACCAAACAATGCCCCTATTCAGGCGTGCCCGTCTCCCGATTTCCCGCTAGTCATTCTTTCCCGAGATATCCCTTCAGGGCAAAATGGGTTTATGGGCAATTATTCGACACCTGCTATTAGTATCATGTTAACGTTACTTGTTTGCTGGTATGCCTTCACGACAGTGGCGTAGCCACGGGAGGGGTTTGGGGTTAGGACGGTTAGGTTTGGACGGCGCGAAAAATATGTTATGTACGTATTCCCAGGCAATCTTTATTTTTGAGGCGATTTTTGGCGATTTTGGGGTGTAAACCCTCCTTGGCGGTTATCGACGAACTTTTTCAAAACCTCCTTCCGGAAATCCTGGCTACGCCACTGCTTCACGACAATTCAATCACTTCAGATGCTGAAAGGGGCATTTCAAATATGCATGTATACAATAAGCCACCAGAAATAAGAAATACAAAAAGTTATTTGAATCCATTGTAAGTTTAGACACCTGACGAAATCAAATATGTTTGTATACAATAAGCTACAAGAAATAAGATTGTTCCGTCAGGGGAGGTGTACTTCCACATTTTCCGGCTCAAATGTCTTGACGTACAAAAACAGGTCGTCGTCTCAAACGCTTTAGTCTGCTGTCTGGGGCTTTTTCCTCGATCTAGTACTATCCCCTACCCTCAGGGACGTCATTGGCGTGGGGGCGGGGAGGCTGGGGCCTCGCAATCTCGCAGCCGGTCCCGAACAGAATGGGGAGGTGCGTGTGTATATATATATATATATATATATATTATATATATATATATATATATATATATATATATATATATATATTAAAAAGATCAAGCTTTAAGAGCAGTTTGTCATGTGGTATGGTGGTTTACGAGGGCTATGGTCTATGCTCTCTGCAGTACAGCTGTAGTATACTGTATATATATATATATATATATATATATATATATATATATATATATATATTCATAAAATAATATTTTCATCATCAAACACTTTAGCAAGATTAACAGACACTGTTTTCACTTAACACTGCAAAAACTGTCATTGACTTCAGATACAAAATAAATAGAATTCTTACTTCAAACAAATCTAGTCGGTCGTCTTTAAAGTCAATTAGTAATTGAGTCAGTGTTCACGTTTGCCACAATTATACGCATTTCAAACAAAAGCACAAATAACAAGTACTTTAAGTAATAAGAGGACGAGAGAAGGGCGGGGACAGGGTGGGGTGGGGTTGCGGGAGGAACCCTAGAAAGGTCGAATGGTTCCGTGAAGTCCTCTTAGGATCCAGCGTAACGCCGGAACTCCGCTGCAGTGTTTAATCTAGACTCCTGGACTCCGGGAAAACTAAAAAAGCCGGGGACTGACAAAGCCGGGGGATTCTGTTAGGGGTTGCTGTTAGTTGATGTAGTATATAAAAATTTCCGGTGGGAATTTGAAATTTCCAGGGGTGAAGGGCGTGAAGGGCAATTTTCCCCTCCGGAAACGGCCTAGATTAAGCCCTGTTCCGCTGTGCCTGAGATCCAGCTAAAGGACCGTCTGCCGACGGTCGCCGTCACTGTGGTGTAGACGGGACAGCTGATCAGTTCACCGGCGTTCTTGTTGGCGTCCTGTAGAAGAGGCTTCTCGTTCCGAGGCCAACAGGTCACGCCAACAACCGGTAGCATCGGATTGGTTGTCCGCGGGGAGGGGACATCGACGAGTTCCCCGGTCACTTTGTCGTAGAGACATCCCCACAGATGGTGTCCCGTCGCTTCCTGGCCCGTCACTTCCTGGCCGTCACTTCCTGGACCGTCGCTTACTGGACCGTTCCTCTAATGTCCTATCTGTTATGTGTATGTAAACAAACTATGATATACAAATCGTTGTGATCTGCAATAATACTTAGAATTACTTATTTAGAATATATAATATAGAAAATCAAGATATTTTACTTACTTCCTTACACTGGTTTGAGTAAGCAGTGGACCAGTGACGCAGACTAGAACTATTCAAATTTTGAATCGTTGGATTACGCATGGAGTTATTATTAGAAATGACGTAATGCCGTCTCCTCTAATAATAACTCCATGGGATTACGGTTGCGGTTATTTTTTACCACCTACACTGGGCGGAGGGGTCAAAAACTGCCCCAAAATTGTTGACACAATGGACAGCCCCCAACCTACCTACCTATCTACCTATTTACTTCCACTTAGGCTACAATGACGGTCCAGGAAGTGACAGGGAACCCCCACAGATATATTCCGAAGACAAAAACATACCCTCAGACGGTGGGTCGCGGATCTGCAACAGAATCATTCATATCAGTCCCCATAATAAGCCACAGAGACTATGCACTGGACACTGTGTTTATTCTAGCCACCTTGACATTGGGGGGATTTTGAAATGTTTGGGGAAATGTCTGAGTCTCCACACTTTTTTTTGGGGGGATTTCCATCCCCAGCCAACATTAAAAATTTTGGGGAATTTTAAAACTGGGGAGGAATTCCCCCCAGAGAATGCCTAGAATAAACACTGACTGGACACGATCTACAATATGCGCTAGACAAACATACAACTTAAAAATTGCGTTTCCACACAGGATTAGGCTACATAGCCTCCAAAACCACTTTAAATCACATTATTATTATTATTATTATTATTATTATTATTATTATTATTATTATTAATTATTATTATTATTATCAGCAACAATACTGCGTAGAACTTCGATATAATGGGCTTTCTGGGTTTTTAAAAAAACGCAATCTGGGTTTTTTTCAAAAAGTTCACTGGCATCACTGCCAAAGAGGCATCGACCGTTGAGAAGAGCGGGATTTAGACAAAGGCTGTGCCTGGCTGTGCTGAGAAAAGCGGGATTTGGTTTCATTTGGACAAAGGCTGTGCTTGAGAAGAGCGGCATCGGAACAAAAGCTGGGTAAGTTGTACAATGCGATCTAAGTTTTATTGGTTTAATTTAATGTGATAAACTGATAATACGAGCGCTGGAGTAGAAGTTGACGACACATACAGTGTAGTTTAAACGAGGTTTAGGTATAAACGAGAAATCTACTCGAAGCCGCCAATGACGTAAGATTAAGAGTTATTTGCGATTAAAATGCAAATTACTGTTTTAATTACGAGAATTTTTGGCGTAAATCCCTGATGATTTGATAGCGGGTAACATAATCGCCAGGTATATTCGTCCCATAATGTATGAATTACTGGAGGAAATCTTCGAAACCGAAATTTTCTTAGTCTACCTCTTTTTCATGATCCTGGCAGTGTCTTGCATTATTTCTTTCTCGAGACATTCCTGTTTTGTTCGCACAATATGTCCCTAGCATTTCAGCTTTCTTACTGTTTCCAGTAGGGTTCTTTGAACCCGGCTTTATCCATTGCCCATTCGGTGGTTGCTTAAAATCGCGCTAAATTTTAACGCGTTAATTGGGCATGCGTTAGCAGCGATTAATCAACAGTTCGAGTCTTACAGATTTTGTATTATTTATTAACAGAATGTTGATTGGTTGTGGTTCACAAATGGCTATTAATATTTAATTTATATTTTTATTAGGTCCGTTCGCAGGAGCAACAGAAAAGCCTTGCAAGAATTGGCAGCATTATAGCATATCTACAAGTCTTTATCTATGTGTGAATCAGGTAGATTTGGTGAGTGACTAGAATAATAATAAATAATAGATATTAATATTTATATTAACAATAATGATATTTCTAAATAGTAATAATTGTACTATTACAAATAATAAGTTTTGAAGAAATCAGATATTAAACAACATGTGAATGACACTATAATTTGTATTAAGTATGGGGTTAGAAATATTCCCCTCATATTATTTAACTATATTTAATATTAATTTTTTACAATAGAATGGAACTGAAGAATTGTTGTGACCCAAATAGCAGCCTTAGTTTAAATATAAAGATATATGCTGATTTGCCACAATTTGCTGTACATTGTCAAACATTTTGGATACTGTTTTTTGTTTTAGGCGAGGAAATGAATCTTTGTCAGTCTCTTAGGGTGTTGAAATTACTGAAGCTCAGTTTTCAAGCGAAATATTGTGCAAGAACGCATCATTTCAGTCTTTCAGTGTGCAAATTATCCCATCTTTTCTTGATGTATTGGAATAGAATTAATGCAGACAGGGTAAGAAAACAATTTCTCTTTGTGAAAAAATGTTGGAGAAAAGTGACTGGACATAAATTATAATCTTAAAACAAGTGTGTAATTCTAAATTATTGGCACAATAATTTCCGTTGGTGTGTTAAAGCTTCCAGCTTTTTAACCCAAAAGTGGTAGGGCAAAGGCTCCATACTTTTCACGAAAAATGCAAGGTCATCGTTGTCAAACAACCCCGTGCAGATCTGCGTGTGACGGATATGCAGTCCTCACTGATTTGTTGGTCGGGTGAGATTGTATTTCTGCTGTCCAGATTTGCATGTGGCTTAGTCCAACGGTTCGGACAGACAGGAATGTATTTCCATTGCACAGAGGCTCGCGCAACTCACGTTGAGCGGGATTGCATCTCTGGATTTGCAGTCCATCCGTTCGTTTCCCTGACAAGATTGTATTTCTGTACAGCGGATTTGCATTCTGCTCGTTCGGCGAGTTGGGCAGGATTGTATAGTCGTCACGCAGATCTGCACGAGGGCCATTTGACAATGCTGACCGTGCATTTTCGTAAAAGTATGGTGACTGCCCTACTACTTTTGGGCTAAAAAGCTGGATGCTTTAACACACCAACGGAAATTATTGTGCCAATAATTTAGAATCACACATGCTTTAAGAATACAATTTATGTCCAGTCACTTTCCTTTCCTCTAGTCACGTCTTTGATATTGGACTAATTTTATATTGATTTACAAAACTTTGTACTCTTAAACCATTTTTATACGCTGGCTGCACTAGTTCCATTTCTTTAAGAAAAATGTGCTCCAAAGTTTTAAGGAAAATGCAATGTCAGCATTTTCAAACGGCCCTCGTGCAGATCTGCATGACGGATATGCAGTCCTCACCGATTTGTTGGTCGGGTGAGATTGTATTTCTGCTGTCCAGATTTGCATGTGGCTTAGTCCAACGGTTCGGACAGACAGGAATGTATTTCCATTGCACAGAGGCTCGCGCAACTCACGTTGAGCGGGATTGCATCTCTGGATTTGCAGTCCATCCGTTCGTTTCCCTGGACAAGATTGTATTTCTGTACAGCGGATTTGCATTCTGCTCGTTCGGCGAGTTGGGCAGGATTGTATATCCATCACGCAGATCTGCACGAGGCTCATTTGAAAATGCTGGTCTTGCATTTTTCTTAAACCTTTGGTGCACATTTTAAAAAAAGAAATAGAGCAAGTGCAGCCAGCCTAAAAAAATGGCTTAAGAGTACAGAGTTTTGTAAATAAATTTTTAATTAATCAATATTAAGGATGTTAATTGAATAAATCAATAAATTCATTCAGATAAATATTTGAAATAGTTGTATGGAAATGCTCATTTACATAATAAATTCTACTTTGAGTGAGTAGGTGTTGTATCTGCAATATGTCAATATAAATTTGAAAGTCTCTTGCAATCTGCCGACATATGGAAAGACAGCACGAGGAGACATCACTGGTCTCAGAAGACTTGAAGAAGACATCACAGAAGAAAAAGAAAACAGAAAAAGCTGTGGAAGACATCACAGTCTCTCAGCTACCAGGTAGAATGGGCCTCAAACCTCTGAAATACTGATCAGGCCTCTCGCACTGCATCAAAGTTGATCGCTGTTGAATCAAATGACTTGAAATTGATTGTTGATGGGGTCTGTTGCCAGGTAGATTGTCTACAAATCCATTTTTGCTAACGAAAGGTTGGATGATTGGTTTTCCATACATTTTCCAGGTAAGTTTTGCAATAAATGGTCTTGGCTGCATTATAAAATTATTAGTTTTTATCACGATTTTATGTGAGTTAAATCACCTCATAATTTAGCTTCAGCTGCCAAGGTGAGTTCAGTGAGTAATGAGTACTTGTGTTTGCAGAGACAGTTTGTGCAGGGACATATTTATTTCAAAATTATTAACTTGAATCATTTTATCAATTGGTTTGAAACAAATTTTCTAATTTAGCAACCTGTCTTCTAAGAAAGTACCCCAAGGTCTAGTTTTTATAAATGTGAAAGGGGCAATGCTGTCAGTGATCAATAGGAGCAGGGTGAAATTTGTGACCTGGAACAGGAGGGAGAACATGGGGAATGCATGGTTTGTTGCAGATTACTTTGCTCTAATTTTCAATATTATTTGTATAGATTGTCACCATTTATTTATAGCACAACTGAAAGTTTCAACAATTGAAAATCTGCAACTAAATTCATGCATCTACACTGCTAATTAAAATGAAATTGGTTGAAAGATGTTTTGAGGTAATTCTACATAATTTTGCTGTATTTGGCCACGTAACTCGCCTCTAAGAGGATGTGCCGGCCTCCGAAAACTACGGCATCAGGTTGATCTGGACGTCACCCTGATTCCTCCTGGAAGCATTCTCTGAGGCGCTCTAGAAAAGGATGGATTGACCAGCTCCGACAGGACAACATCCCTCCCAGCTCCTCTGGCAAAGTGCCAGAGGACATAGTACTGATACTGAGGCAACACAACAGCCCACTGCTGGCTACGCGAACTGACTACATAATTTTGATATGCTGATTTCAGATCTGCACTGAGAATTTCTCTATCATGTCAATTTTTTAAAAATAGAAATTGCAAATAAAATTTTTTGTACATTGTAGTTACAATGGGAAACTTTGCCAGCCTGAGTAACAATAATTGAAAAAGGACCTGTCCATTAATTATGTCAGCAATTTTGACCCCCTCCCCATTGTCAACAACTAAACTTTCACTTAACCCACCCCGTAATTACGTCAAAAACTTTTGACCCCTCCAGGTCATTGACAGTTCACAATAACAAGGTTAAAATTTTGTGGTGATGACCATTTTTGCTCGAGTGTCAAAATCTGGTGGTGACCTTTTGCCATGCTTTTTCCCATTGTAATAAGTACAGTAGTATTCCATGAAATTTCAATTCCTGATTATTTGTAAAAAGTGAAATTGTTGACGTCAACTTCTCGACCCCTCTGTCAACAACTGTCAAACTTTTCAAACCCCTCCCTAAATTGACGTAATTAATGGACAGCCCCAAGTGGGTAAACAGCATTTAACTAAATCAAGTATAGACTACATGTAATTTATAGTGTTAACTATGCTCAAATAGTTTGTTGAAACATTAAAAAAGGCTCTAGCAACTTCGACAGTCAGCATAATCCTGGTAAGAAGCTGCGCTTTCTGGTGTCTACCCTAGCTGTCATGTCTTCAAACGCCGGCAGTAATCGGCCATCATATGAGTGTCCCATCTGGCCTAGTAGAGTGCCTCCATAGACCGCATCCAGCGATATCCTGGGGTTCGCTCTCCTGTTCGTCACTCCAGGCAGACGCGTCAGGGCGAATTTTTAGCAGGGGTGCATGTTTCAGAAGCGGAGCTTTAAAATACATGTAATTAAAAACCCTGAGAAGCAAAAATGTTATCGCAACTCGTTTACAGTACAGTTTCTTTTCAAAACCATGACAAGTAGTAAAAGGTCATCATAGTTTCTTCCTGACTGTAAAGCGCCAGTAAATCGAGAAAGAAATGCAATAAATACTATGAGTAATATATTAAAGATTTGCAGGCACCGGAAATAGCATAGAATAGATAGACCATTTTTACTTTACTTACTTGCAACATCTCGTGTTTTCATTATATAGCCGCCGGGAACCAGCGTTGGTCACGTGATCATCTTGGTTTACAAGAATCATGTGAGTGAAATAAAGGTGTTTTAGTGAAATAAATAAAAAGTATTGTTATTAAAGCAAATTCTATTGTCTTGGATGTTTTGGCGCAGTCTTCGTCCGCTCGACAGAGACTGCCTCTTAATTTCATCTGAAAGTGTTCTTCATTTCTTGTATGTCGAGATCACCGTCAGTTCCTGGTGTCTAAATTGTAACATAATTAACCTAATTTCTATAGCGCTTGTGTTAGCTTAATTCCTACAAATTAGCTTTTCCCCAGTGCTTTTTCTCATCTTTAATCCCTTTTTTGTTCTGTCCTGTGTTGACCAGCCGTTTGTTGTACGTGTTTTGATAATTGTGTGCGGTGCTTTGTCAAGTAACTATTAGGCCTATAGCGGTCATTCATGGTTACTAGACACCTAGCACAGCCTCATTCACTGTCTATTGCAATTAGCATATCAGAACACAGCGAACTTTTGTACATTACACAAACCATTTTAACACCCACTCCTTGCCGGCTGCATGAGAAATAAAATCTCTGATCGTTGGGTGTTGAACCCGGGGAGATACAACATCTCCCGGTTTAAGAGCTGACGCTCTGTTGGGATAGCCACAGAGGTAGACAGATAATAGATGGAATAGTAAATATATTGAAATAACGAAATCAATTGAGTCAAGGTTGTTGATGACTGCATGTAAATAACCGGACACAGAGACAATCCTTGGGCCATATTCAGTAGGAACTAGGAAGGACTGTTAACATCGGATGGAGGTAAGTGTAATGCAATGTAATGTAAGAATTACAAAACAGCTGTTCAATTTCTACTCATTTAAGGGAAGCATTGCTTTTAACGGAGGCTGGCATCTGCTTAGCTTCTTTACTGTGTAAGAGGATCTCTGTCTTTTGGAGAAATGGGAGATGTTTATTTTAGAATGAGGAACTCTTAATAATTTTGAATGTTGTATTGTTGTATAATCTGTGCAGAAGTGACTGTGTGAAAGACTGTCTTCAATTTATTTTAGATGCTGAGTTAGTTATTGGAAATGGATGATAACAGTCCGGTTGTCAGAGTGGATGAATTGATTCGGTGGAATTGTACCTTTGTACGTACAATCAGATGGAAGAGATCGCCATTAAACGATCATCACCCTTTCCTTTTAACCAAGATATTAATGTTCAGCAAAATTGCTTACTGGTAAGTTGTTCAATATCAGTCAGAATTTTGGTTACAGGTATGTCAATGGATAAATATTTCAGCGTGAAATTATAAAGAATAAATGACTACTTATTATAAAATGAGGAGTTATGTTAGTGTCATATATTAATGAAGACAGGTTATACTAGTGTCATTTTGATAAATCTTCATGGCTGCATCAAATAAGGCTTTTGGACATATGTGATCTTTGAAAAGAAACAAAAGAGTGTCCCTGTAATGTACTTCATTACTGGATCCATTTGCTTAGGGGCTGTCCATTAATTATGTCTCAACAATTTTTATATATAATTTTGACCCCCCCCTTGTCAACAACTGTCAACTTTCACTAAAGAATAATTGGCATTCTGTTGCTGCTGTTTTATAGGAATGGTGACATTACTTTGTTGAATGCACATTCTGCAATCGTCTGCTGTAATAATGAGTCACTGACTGGTGACACTGAACTTGACGTTCTGTTGACATCAGCAACTATTACTAAAGGCAATCGTCTGCTGTAAAATGAGCTGCGAGACGTCAAATGCTGAATGAAATCAAGAATGAAATCAAGAGTGCGTCCCCGAGATTCTTTTGCCTTTAGATATTTAAATTTTATGCTTTGATCGCTAAGTGAAAGTTTCTGTATTTATCTTTTTAAGTTTAGAGTTGTTATGTTTTCAATGTTTGGGTTTTTGCATTATGTCTTTTAGCAATCACAAAGACACTGAAGTGAAACCTGAGACAGAATTATTTCCAAATAACCAGCAGTTGCTAGAAATTTATTTGTCATGGTAGCTCTGCACTTGACACTTCCTTTAAGTAACTTTAGTGTGACATAAATTAATTGGTACTTTTAACTTACTACTGGTTTAGGAACTGATTAAGAGGATTTTATGTTATGTATATGCATTTGTTGATTGTTGCTGAGTGCAGTGCTGATGTGTCTTTCAGCGTGTCGTACAGGAGAGGCAAAGATCAGCAAAGGTTAATGCCTTCCAGCAAGGCATGTGATACATACTGTTGGTCCACGATACAACATAAAATACAAAACAGCTGCTGAAAATGCTCTGTTTAACAGTTACAGAAACACCTTGCTGCTACTTTGGTCAGTATCTTACGTAACTCGGTTTGTCCATTTGAATTGCCTATGTGCTTTCTCTTGATTTCTGATTAATTTGTTACCGCACTAGATAAAATGATGATCGAAGCTTGATCATGAATACGGCCTTTGAAAATTCTTGAGGAGAACTGAACACAGAGTTGTGACAGTCAGTGTTTATGGAAGATGAAATGTCTAGTAATTTTCTTATTATCAATAGTTTTAATTTATGTGTTTATTTTTCCTTTGACTTTTATATAATAGGAAAGAAATCTATCAACACTCGGTCTGCGTTGCATTCACACAAACAGACGAGCATATCCGTCATTAGAAGGCGCTCACATTGCACTCAGTAAGCAATTTCATTTTCTGTTAAATTAATGGATTTGTAATGTGTAAAGAAATCATGAAGTCATTGACTCTCTCTCTCTCTCTCTCTCTCTCTCTCTCTCTCTCCCTCTCCTATTTATGTGTCTTTATGAATGCATTTTTTTCAAGCTTTTCATTTTTTCTGTTTGTTATTTGCTTAGGGACGGTTTGTAGGTTCCTTGAGAAATTTGGAGAGAAGATTGATCTGATCGTGTTTGTTGTGACGGGCTCGACCGGGTCAGAACTTGATTCAAGCATTGACCTTAATTGCAGGACATTGATTATTCAAATTGAGTTCTAGAGGCAATAACTTTTTATAAAATAATTTAATTCAACTCTTTTTCAAGATATCTAATATTATTTAATCGATATTGTGAATTCAGAAGGTCACAAACAAATAACTGTTGAAGATTTCTGAATTGAAAGAGTAATTGTACTTCTAATTCTGTCCCAGGAGTCGTACAATTCTCTTCTTCCGATATATTTTCCACGAAATACGTCGGAAGAACTCTATGCAGTTCAGCGTCTTCCGGTTGACATTGGCAACGAGGACGGAGAACCGGTCATAGCGAACGAAAGATTCGCATTTCCGCCAATCCTTCAAAAGAAACGTCTGGTAAATTACGGATTTCAAATTCAGTGCAGTTTGGCATCTAGACCGATAGAATGCCTCTTTTGTTGGCTAGTTTCCTTCGCCTGTCTCACTGTTTTTCACTCTGTTATCTCGGGCATAGATGTGCTTTTTTGCAGATGGATTTGTGCATTTGTGTTAGAACAGATGCTACACAATACCATCAATTGTATTATTAATGGCTTGACAGAATTTGACTGAATATCTTTTAAAATTTCATTTACTGTATCTCTCTCATTGTCAGTGACTCGCATTAACTCATGAGATGTTCTTTTTAATTGCCAGGAAATCCAACTGCCCATGTTGTTACTGTTCTCATTGGTTTATGCTTGACCAATTCTTCAGGGAAGGATGATGACGAGGTTGATGACGACTTTGATGATGGACCCAACGAAGAGGAAATAAGAGAGGTCCTCGGGACTAACCTGTCCATTGGAGAGCATGCATTTTCCAAGATGGAGGCAAACGCAGATAAAGAGCGCATGACGAGGAGCAAGGCCTTGGCCGTTTCACCGTCAGAGGAAGAACGGAAGGCGATGTCAGTTGGTCTAAGTTTGTCTTTATGCTCGATTATTTATCCATCGCTTGTGACAGTTTCATTCGATGGATTTTGATTTGCAAAAGCGGAATCTGTAATCTGATATTTTGTCGTATGTCATTGTTTTTGGTGTCTCAGTTACGAACGTTTTCTCAAACGTGCAAAGAACGAGAACTTTGCCGACGTCTCACGCTTTTGATTTCTTTATCAGTCTGGATTCAACAAGAAGAATCTCCCGGTCGTTGTCTTCATCGCTCGAAATTATCCAAAAAGTCATCTGACCAGTGATAAGGTGAGGATCGGAGAAATCCATTTGTTTTTATTGGCCTGTTTCTTTTTGGTTAATTTCTAGTTTCATGAGTTTTAGTTGACAATTTGATTGATTGTGACTGATGTGTGTGTGTGTGTGTGTATCAGTTTGTTTTCTTCTCATATCTGGTATACTGTATAGTTAGCTGCTGTGATATGTTGTGTGTAAGTTAGAGCGTGCGTGTGTTTTGTAAGCGTTGTTGTACTTCATCCACCAGATGGACTCTGTGGTGCAGAGTAAATACGTCTTTGTCTACATTCACACTTTGGCCGAAGCAGTCTCATCCTTCGTCCGAATGTCTCAAGCATCTTCTTCATGTTCTTGATTCTCGGTTTGTTCTCTGTTCAATTGTGTTTATAATCATTGACATTGTAGTGTGCTTGTTAACATTAATTGATTAGGTACAATATAAATAAATAGCTATTTACATTAAATTATATTGCTTGATACTGTGCTATTTTTGTTCTCTGTAGATTTTGTGTTGTGTCTTGGAAGTTATTAAATATTTGTCCCGGTGTTAATTTCCTTTCATTCTGTTTCTCATTTC
This sequence comes from Metaphire vulgaris, assembly GCA_018105865.1. Lineage (NCBI taxonomy): Eukaryota > Metazoa > Annelida > Clitellata > Crassiclitellata > Megascolecidae > Metaphire > Metaphire vulgaris. The sequence continues at coordinate 16,615 of CM030836.1, read as the reverse complement.
CAAGTTTTAATTCTCAGGAGTGTTTATTGATAATTGATAGCTTGTGCAATTATAAGCAAGTAAAAGCTCGTAAATTTATATAGCTCTTTAGAAAGTAGTGCAGTAGTAGCTGCTTGTTCTTATGTTGTAGATACGTTAATCATCTTGAATCTCTGTACATGATCCATGCTGGAATCTGGTCGAAGGTCTGTTGTCCAATGCCTCCTTTGAATAATGGGTTTTTGATGATTATGACCATTAATTAATTTATAAACTTTAATGCCATCAAGCACAAATAAGAATTTGACTCTTTCTTCTTTGGCCGTGGATATGTTCAATGGTTATTCTGGCGTTTTCTGTATTCTAAGGTTTCCTTCTGGTGGTTCAACACTTTCAATGCCCCAGAGCTAAAGTCAAAAATTCATTACCTGCCAGGTATAGAATACCTGTTTGCTCAAATTCCACCTGATCAGATTGATCTGCCAAACTTTGTGACGGAACACGACTACCAAGTAAGAGCTCATTTTAGCATTGCTGTCATTTTCAGATAATCTGATGAGTCTCATTTTTTGCATTTGTTTGGTTGTGATCCTCGGCTGAACAGAGACTCGTGGAAGCGGACTTAGGAGACAGCAGCGCTCCACCCAGGGTTACTTTTAGGATTATCAATATGGGGGTGTCGGTCTCAAGTTGGGAGGGGGGGTCGTGTTAGGGTGTGTAAAAATATCCCTGGCTCCACCTGTGAGCATGCTGAAGGAGGAGGAGGAGGAGGAGGAGATGCTCTGTTACATGTATCACTGTGTGTATTTGACTGGTTTAATTCTGCTGTTGATTTCATTTCTAGACAAATGGGATACGATATTACAACTCAAGTGATGACGGCCTCTGACTTGGACATTAATGATCTCTTGTTAATGAACAGTCAATGAGTCCACGAGATGACATCCGAACGTAGATTTTCTCTTTCATGATTATTGCGTCTAAATGCTTTGAGTAACTTTATCGACAGAACATGTTTTTCAATTAGCAGTTCTCGTGAAATTGGTGTTTTTTTTCAGTGTTCCTTTTTAAAAGCCGTCTTTCTAGATGAAAGCTATTTGTCAGAATTTCTTTCATTTTCTTTGTTCTCATTACCCTTTGGTGTCTCCCTTCATTTTACCCTTTGTGCATTTTATCTCTGAGTTTGAATTAAAGACCGTCTTCCACTGGCCCCCCTGCTCCCTCCAAGCACTTATTAGTTTCAGGATTCTTGGTCATTGTTCTTCTCCCAGTGCTCTCACTGTGCACCAAATTCAGGAATTCATTGTTATAAAGTACTTTGCATTCTGTGCTTCTGTTTTCTTTTGCATTTACTCTGAGACTCTTCTCTTCTGTTTCCAGTGGCAGTTCAAAAGGCAGTGAATGTATTCGGAATGCTTTTATGAGATGATGATGATCAGTAGGTTAATATTTGTCAGAATTTCCCTGATCATTTCTTATGTTACTAAGTTACAAATTTAAAACTGAAATTAGTTGCATTATTTACTTATTTGCCTTTTAATTGAACGCTTAATTATAATTAATCGCAGATGTTAAATTGATATTCAGTCTGTCAATTTAATTTTTAAGTGTAAAAATTTAGTCAGTTCAATTAAATGAGACATTTGTTTGTATTGTTTTAATGCTAGTAATATCTTGTACCTGACTGATCTCTGGATTGACCTGCATCTTTAGTAGATGGATTTGAAGTACCATCGATTGATACCCTTGGGTATTAGAACTGGTGCTATAGAAGTGCATTATTATTGTTGTTGTTGTTGATGATGTGCAGTATTTAAATGGCCAAAGCCAAATATTAGGTCGTCTAATGTTTTTCTCTGCCAATGGTATTTTGGTAGCACAGAAGAATTCAGTTCAGTCAGCATTGCGGTGGTTTGGTCTCTTGATGCTACATTTTCCATTTCATTTATTTATTATTTCCTGTTGTGGTCAAGTCATTCAGACAGGATCCGCTGTCAACAGATCATTTTGTCAATTACATGTCACAGCTGGATAAGAGAAACTGCAGTGACTTCAAAAGACAACGACGAATGGCACAAGATATTTTACTCTGTGTAGATTTTGTATGATTTTCATGACCATTTTTTCTATTCATATCCAGGGATATTTTTACACCCCCACACACCCCGTCCCCAATTTGAGGTCGACACCCCCAACATTTGGTAATGTGACAATGGTATGCATACAAAATGCATATTAGTTAGCCCTCAACACCCCCTCCCCCAAATGGAGAAGGACACCTCCAACTTTTATCTTCAGATTGACCATTTTTGCTTGTCAGACTTTTTTGGTTGAGACTTCCTTCCAAATTACGAGACATCCCATATTTTCCCGACCCCCCCTCAATTCACAATCCTAGAAAATAACCACACACCCCAGATTTTCCCGACACCCCCAAATTTACAATCGTAGAAGTAACCCTGATTCATATCACAGAAGAGAATGAGGATAAAGTATATTATCCAACTGACTTGTCAACTCGGAGTTTGTCACTTTGGGATGTTTGTCAGTTGGTGTGCCCCAGACCACCTACCAGATTCGCGCAAATCCGGTGAGAAAGTTTTCTGTGGGGGGGATAGGGGTGGGTAAGGAATCTGACACGCTAGCCCCACCCCAACCAAACATTCCTGGCGACGCCACTTCCTAGTAACCAAGTTTTTTTTAAAAATTAGGCCAATATCTCTTGTATATCAAAAGTGATTGGCATTCAGACGTTTGCCTGTAGTATTTTCTATTGCTTAAATTGGACATTTTTACACTACAGAGAATGGTACAGTATTTGCAGATGTGTGAATGGCTATCACTTTTAACAGGCAAGTGAAGAGGCCCTAGTGACATTAGCGTCGCCACGGGGGACAAATGGGGGCAACTGCCCCCAACCTGCCCCAGACCACCTACCAGATTCGCCAAAATCCCGTGACGAAGTTTTCTGTGCAGGGGTGAAAGGTGGGTAAGGAATCTGACACGCTAGCCCCTTTTGCCTCCCCTCCAACCAAATATTCCTGGCGACGCCACTGCAAATGGCTCATTATTTTTCTTGGCATTTCGAAAGCTCTAGAAAATAATTTAGGCAGAATATATTGACAATTCTAGTACGGTTTGACACAACAAAGATGGGGACATAAGAATATGTGGTTTTAATTCGTTTCATCACTCTTCTGAATTTTTGCATATCTATACTGTAGCACTAGTCCTTGTGTTGTCCAATTTCAAACAGGGTATCAATTTTATAATATTGTGTGGTCTATAAAACCTGTAATAGAAGAAACCAGCTCTCTTAAGCGCCATCCAGTGGCGTAGCGTGACTTTTGGGGCCCGGGGGGCATCTTTGCCGTGGGGGCCCCAAGTTTCGAGCTGACGAGCAAAAAAAACGTTATCGCCTCCTTTTTTAGCCTGACGAGCAAAAAAAGGTTGTCACCGCATCATTTCTAGGGTTAAATTACGGTTAACCCTAACATAACCCTAGCTTAGACCCCTTCGGGGTCCCCCCTCGCCCGGGGCCCGGGGGGCTGTCAACAAAGTGCCCCCCCCACGTTACGCCACTGTGTTCCGAAGATCAGAGTTTCCAGCAACTTATTGGGCGACCAGTACCACTTCTGGTCGAAAGCGGGTTTCCTGGCAATATATATATATATATATATATATATATATATATATATATATATATATATATATATATATATATATATATATATATATATATATATATATATATATATATATAATAATACATACATATTATAATATAATATAATTCGTAGCCGCTTTGGCGCAGACGGGATGTCACTATTCCGGCGAAATTTAGACATATTTATTTCATTTACGCTGGATAAATTATGCCCGCCAACGAACTGAGTTTACTTCCAAGCATAGAATATCCTCCTTAAGTAGCTGCCTCACTGAACGATTTAGTCATCGGATTTAGTCGGCCAACTTATCGGCGACCGAATCCGCCTGAATGATAAGCCAGCTGCAAAGGACAGCTGCCTCACTGGCTGACTTTGTCAGCGGGACGTTTGGGGTGGGGAGTAAACGTCCGCCGGATAATCTGAATACACGATCTGGCCGATTTCGTCGTCGGATTTTCTGACTTGGCAGCCAATCAGATTTCAGTCCAAAGGTCAGCGCGCGAGTTTACAATAACAACAGCGAAACGAGGACACACTTTGTGGAAAATTTGGACGGGAATAGGACAAGAATTCGACTTGAATCTTAGTGAAGTCGCGGCACAACCCATTTTATGGGACTGTCGCGACGATCTATACAAGGAAAGTGATAAAAAACCGTCCGCACAAAATTGTAAAAGACCTGTTGGTCTATCTCGGTGAGCTTCTGGATTAGGGTATGGTAGGCTTCCTTTAGTTCCCTACACCGTATCCAGGGTCTCACCCAGACCTTTCTCTTTTTTCGGGATTTCCTTTGTGCGGATAATGCACGTGCAGATGCAATAACCGTCAAAATCAATCCACATAATAACAATGCGTCAAATTCCTCGTCAGCCATCTTAAAATGTGAGCTACATCAGCGTTTGTAGGCGTGGCTTATTTCTTGTTTCCAGACGTCGGTGGATTGGTTTGCCGACAAAATCAACGATTGAGTCCGCTGACTAAATCGTTAAGTGAGGCAGCCGCTTTAGTGGTTTGAGCGCAGGGCGCGATTTGTAGGGGGAAGGGGGAATTCCCCCACTGCCCAACTGCACCCCCTACTGCTGCATCTTCCAACAACTACATTCCCCAAGCTCGACATATCCCCCCACTGCTCCAGGTCACAAATCGCCACCTGTTTGAGCGTACGCTACCCGATCCAAGGAATATGATGCTGAAAGCCTTATCGACGAAAGGTATGCGACCGCATCTACAGGCATTTGGGTCGGCTGAAACCGTCAATTTAATTGCTTCTGTGACAAGACGACACAAAAGAGGTAATTTGCTTCATTGTTCTCTAGCGAGCGTGGTATGGTATGCAAGTGGGAGGTCTGTCCCCTATTGGATGGCGTGCCTTTATTATTGACACATCCAATTGTACAATGATTGCTTGTTGTCCTTCAGCGAACAATGAATGGTCTATGTCCTCCAGAAGCAATGGATAACTCAAAAACGGCTTCTCGGGTTTATGGAACACTAACGAAAAGCCGATTTGAGGCTTTACGGGTCCACAGGGTTAAGGTGTGTTTTGCCCCTCTTGGAAAAATTTATGCGGCATAGCCATGACCATTATTTTTGCCCCTCCTGGAAAAATTTTTGTGGGCGCCCATGTATAACATAATATAATATGATATAATGTAATATAATATAGTATTGTGACTTTTTATCACATCACGTTTGCATTATTGTATGAGTGACAGTCATACTAGGTTCTTGTATCGCATTGCATATTAATATTATAGGGGCGAGCGTATATATATATATCGATCGGTAGATAGGTTTCCGCTTGCCCGTAGTAAAGGCCCTATCATGCCCCTATGTTTCTGAAACGGGCGCTTTGCTGACCTATTTCTAGAGCATCTTCGTATTAAATGGGCCGATAAAAATGGGTGCAGGTTAGCAGAGTCGCCTCGGGTTGAGTGCCGATGACGCATCATTCGGGGATAGCCAAGGCGCGCCGCGCACGGGACTAAACCTGCAGAAGTTAGTGGTAGCGGACGCCGGCGTACCGCTGTGTGGATGTGTGTGTGTGTGTGTGTGTGTGTGTGTGTGTGTGTACGTGTAGGCTGAAGCAGTGGCGTAGCGTGTACTCTTGCCGCCTATGGCTGCTGGCAAAAATGCCGTCCCAATTTCACTCCTACTACAGTATTACACCTGACAAGCAAGAAACGGTCGTCGTCGCTAAATTTGCCGCCCCTTCAAAATGTTGCCGCCCCTTCGCCAAAACTCCTCGAGAACCCGACAAGCAAAAAAGTCACTTCCAAAATTTGCCGCCCCATCATGTGCCGCCGCCCATGGCTAAAGCCATAGTAGCCATTGGGACGCTACGCCTCTGGGCTGAAGACAGTGGTCAGTGTGGGAAGAAGGGTCGCTATGGAAACCCTTATTATAATGTATGCAAATGTGGGACTACAACCCCGTGCAAGACCAGCCAAATTCTTAGAAAGGGAGGAGAGGGAGCAGCTGGTTGGCTGGTAACTACATGTGTGTGTGTGTGTGTGTGTGTGTGTTAGTGCGTGTGGATCTGTTTGAATGTATCTGTGCGTCCGTGTGTCTGGGGAAACTGACTGTCACTGAGAGAAGTAGCTTGTGGGAGAGGGAGAAGAGGAAGTTGGCGTGGGTATTGAAGAAAGAAAAAGAGTCTAGAGAGAATTTGTGGTCTTTGGGAAGAAAGTCATCGAAGGAGAAAGACCTTGAAGAATGTGGGAGAGGAACGAATTATATCGAACGATGTGTCAGCGTTTTAAGTTATGCTGTTATAATTTAATGATCAACGTCAAATTATCAATAAGGGGTTGACCATTAATTACGTCATCAGTTTAGGGGAGGGGGATTGAACAAGTTTGACAGTTGTTGACAGGGGAAGTGGGGGGTCAAGCGAAGTTGACGTCAACAGTTTCACTTTTCACAAGGTGGCAAGAATAAACGCTGGACACATTGTCACGATTGTCCTGCATTATTCGGTCCTTTTGAGTACCATTCCCGTCTATAGTGGTTCAAATAATTTATTAGTCTAATGAATTAGTGTAATAATGTGGAGAATTGGTGTAGTTTATACGGCTACTGAAATCTACCGCGTCCAGGCGTCTTTGCTTGTCAGCACGTTTGGAAAGGATAGAGGAACAAGGGGAAAGATGAGGATTGAGGATGACCTTTTCGTTTTTTGCTTGTCAGCACATTTCGAAAGGAAAATAAAAAAGTACAAGGGAAAGATGAGTATGATCTTTTTTGCTTGTCAAGATTTTTCGAAAGACGAGAAGAGGGGTCAACGAGGTGTGACGCAGTGGCGTAAACCTGGCGTGAACATTGGGGAGTTAAATCGTTCATAAAGTCATGTCAGACCCCCTTATCATCCCACAAAAAGTCTTGACGAGCAAAAAAAGGTCATCCACAATGAGTGATTTAACCAGATTTTACCATAAGGCACAAAACATTGGGGGATAATTTATACTCTGTCCCTTACTAATTATAGGGGGACCTTCTCCCGCCGTCCCCCTTGTTTTACGCCCATGCTATGACGTGATTTATATTTGAGGGGGTCCAACTTTTTGTGACGAAGAGGGGGCGTCAAAAGCCTGCCAAAATTGCGTCTTTTATGGATGACCCCTATAACCCAAGTCCAATGGAATTTTGTCTTCGCTATTGGATGTTTTCAATATGCGGAATAAATGAACATGAATGGTGAAAGACCGTTAAATCGTTGACTGATGCTTATGTGCTTTATGGAGTGGCGCTATCAGTGGCGTCGATCGCCACGAATTTTGGGTTGGGCAAAAGGCGACTGGTGTGTCATATTCCTTACCCCACCCCCACCCCTCCACAAAAACTTTCTCACCGGATTTGCGCGAATCTCATAAGTGGTCTGGGGTCAGGTTGGGGGGCAGTTGCCAATCATTCAGCCGTTGCCATGTAAAACTGAAGACGCTAACCCTTCGGTTCTCCGTACGGCACGGTAAGGGCACTGACTGCTGACTCTGGAGTGTACCTTTGTTCTTTATTGTCAGACTTTTCAGTACGTTAAGAGAGGGCTACCCACTTAAAAACAGTCTGAGAGCAACAAAACGTATAGAGAAGCCATTGACGACCTTCTTTTGCTTCATTTTATATACCTATTTATGTTTATCGTGTTTTGAGAAGTAAAGTAAAAAAAGTAAAGTAAAATCTCGTGCATTTCTATAGCGCCTTGGGTACAGCACAACAGCAGCTGCTTATTCTTAGGCGCTCAAAAATCGTCGCGACCCACAAGTCTGCCTCTCGTGGCCCACGGGTTGAAAACCGCTGAGCTGCTATGCAATCTCTTAGGGCCTAAAAATTGTGTATTCGCTTTTAAATGTTTAAAATTTGTCAAATAAAAAATATTGATGGCGAATGACCGTAAAATAGTTGAATTGTCGACTGATGCTTCTGTGCATAATGAAGTGGCGCTATAGAAGTTTAAAATTTAGTTGATTAGATTGACATAAAATTTGCTTAATGTCCCATTATCTCTCAAAATAAGTTTCAAATTGATTAGCACTGTTTCTAATGGTTATCGTTGTTCTACCGGAATCTACTGAAAACGAAATTAAGAATCTCCTTGTTTATTTGAATATTATTTGAATATTATTAATCACGTGACTTAGCTCCGTCCAGGACCGTCCTTTTGGCCTAAAGAGGCGTGGAGTCGGATCGACGGTTGAGACGAGCGGCGTCTGAGCGGCATTTGGACAAAGGATGCGGCTTGGTAAGTTTCAAAACGTGATTAAATGTGATAGAAATGCTAGCGCTGGAGTAAAATTGACATCAGATAGGCGATAGGCCCTACTGTGGCCCTATCTAGTTTAAGCGAGGTTTAATTATAAACGAGAAATATTTAGAAGCCGCGATTGACGTCAGGTTAAAAATTTTCTGGGATTAAAATGCTAATTATTGTTTAATTGCGAAACAAATTGTTGGCGTAAGTCCTTGATGATTTGATATCGGGGAACATAGTCGTCAGGTATATTCGTCCAAAAATGTATTAATAAATACTGGAGTGAATCGGCGAAACCGACATTTTTTTGCCAATTTGGAATAGATTTCCCAGCGGAATTATTTTTTGAAATAATTTAATAGCATGTAGCAATCGTTATGCTTAATAGTAGAGAACCTTGCTAGTTTAAGCTGATTCACATTGGGCGACGGAGGCTGTTTAAAATTTCGGAATTTGTCTGGATGTTAGGCATACGAGATAGGCCATAAACCTGTAAGGATTGCACACGGTAAGGCAGTGTCTAGTGAAGTGTTACAGATTTTGTAGTATATATTAATGGAATGTTGACTGATCGTGGTTCACAAGCGGCTATTAATATTAAATTGATATTTTTTATTTCAGAAATTAATTTCATTCGTAGGAGCAACAGGAAAACTGGTGGAAGAATAATTGGCAGCATATCTACACAAAGTCTTTATGGGAATCAGGTAGATTTGATGATTAACTTGAAGAGTTATTATTGTAATATTAAAAATTATTATTTGTAATATGATAATTATTGTTTATAAATATTATTTCTTAAAATAATTGTAACTATATATTGTTTTAACTTCTTAATCATCAAATCTGATTTATCCAAAATCTAAAAATTAATTTTGCTTTTATGGCTTTCTAATGGAGTAGGCCAACCAACTTTACCCTAATATTCTCCTACTATTTAATAATTTATGAATAATTATATAAATATTCCAATACAACCCTTCCTTGATACAGCTAATTTCCAAATAAATAACCCCAATATTCTCTAATTTCATTAATTATAATTACTAATTCTAAATTGTAAATCCAAATTATTACTTAAAGTACTCTATGTATCAAAAATTTGCTTCTGCTTTCACCTACTTCAGATTCTCACTACTACACTAGTTGCCTAAATTACGAGATATCTCTATCTCTTCAGGAAAACTTTTTCTATTTCTACCCTTACAACTTCATTCCTAAATTGCATAATAAATTACAGAATTGATTTTTGACTTCCAAGTATTATTTATATAATAAAATAATCATGTGCTTTAGTTAAGGACTTGTTTAGCTCAGTTTTGAAATCAAATATAAGACAATGCATATAAAAAAAGAATATATATATATATATATATATCTTATAATTAGCACTGAGACTCAAGACATATGGAAGTATGATGTTGTAGAACTCATGAACTGATGATGAATAAATATGTGTGTTTAGTGTTTAAAATCAGATATTAAAATATGAATATCATCATAATTCATATTAAGGATGGTGTTAGAAACTCCCCCTCCCATATTATTTAGCTAATTAGTTTTAAATTATTACAATAGAATGGAACTGAAGAAGTGTCATATCCAAAATAGCAGCTTTAGTTTCAATATAAAGATATCTGCAAACTCTGCTGGCATCCCACAATTTACTGTGCATTCTCAAACATTTTGGATACTGTTTGTTTTAGGCAAGGAATGAATCTTTTCCAGTCTCCAAGGTATTGAAATTACTGAAGCTCAGTCATCAAGTGAAAAATTGTGCAAGAATGCATCATTTCAGTCTTTCAATGTGTGAATTATCCCATCTCTTTCTTCATATATCAGTAGAGAATTGATACGTACAAGGTCAGTAAATAATTTCTTACCACATCTCTTTGTGCAAAATGTAGGAGGAAAGTGACTGGACATAAATTGGAGTCATAAAGCATGGTTTTTAATTCAATATATACCGGTACACAGAGTATTAAATAAAAGCAGCACTAGAACAAACACCGGGAATAAAGATCAACGGCATAACATATAATATCCTATGATGCGCAAATGACGACAGTACTTCTTGCAGAAAATGAAAAGGATCTACAATTTATAATGAACAAATTAACAGATAAAAGCAAAGAATATGAAATGGAAATCAATAGAACAAAGACCAAAACAATGATAATAAGCAAACAGGAAGCATAACATTCTAATAGACAACATCAAACTGGAACAAGTGAGGGGATACAAGTACCTCGGGAGCTACATAACAGAAGATGGATGATGCACCAGAGACATAAATGCCAAAATAGCCATGGCCAAAGACATATTTTGGAGACAAAATGATTTATTAAGAAGGAACCTGAATCTTAAACTGAAACTACGAAAATTAAAATGCTAGGTATATTCAACATTCATGTATGCATGCGAAAGCTGGACACTAATGAAAGAGAAAATAATGGCATTTGAGATGTGGTGCTTTAGAAAAATTCTCAAGATAAGTTTGCAGGAAAAAAACAACATACGAAGTACTAATGAAAATAGGAGAAAAAAGAAATTTATTAACCGAAATAATAAAGTGGAAAATACAATTTGCTGGACATATCATGCGAGGTTCATGCACAGAACAGGCCAAAATATTTTTGGAGGCAATTACAAGGAAAATCCAACCATAGGAAGGTCATGTAAAGAGTGGCTGGTGAAGGTTAAAGAACAAACAAAAATAGAATGAACTATGGAAAAATGAAAGTGTCAACTTTCAAAGTGAAGAAGAAACATAAAGAAAGAAAGAAGAAACAATGGTGCGTGGTTATCACAATATTTCCGGTTGGCGTGTTAAAGCTTTCGGCTTTTTAACCCAGAGGGGTAGGTCGAGTGCACGAAAGTTTTAAGAAAAATGCAAGGTCAGCATTGTCAAATGATCCTCACACAGATCTGAGCGACTGATACACAATCCTCACCGATTTGTCGGTCGGGCGAGAATGTATTTCTGCTGTGCAGATTTGCATGTGGCTTGTTCAATGGGTCGGGCAGACAGGATTGTATTTTCGTTGCACAGAGTTGCATGTGGCTCGTTTGGCGGTTGGATGAGATTTGTATATCCGCTGCTGTGCGGAATTGCATGTGGCTCGTGCCAGCTAGTTAAATGAGATTGTATCTCTGTCGCTCGGATTTACATACTGTTTGGTTGATTTGTTGGACAAGATTGTATTTCTGTACGGTGGATTTGCATTCTGCTCGTTTGGCCAGTTGGGCAGGATTGTATATCCGTCACACGCAGATATGCTTGAGGATCGTTTGAAAATGCTGACCTTGCATTTTCTTAATGCTTGTGCACATTTTCTAACACGGAGAATGGGCCTCAAGCCTCTGAAATACAGATCATGCCTCTTTCACGTTGCATCTCAATCAATCGCTGTGGAATCAGATGACTTGAAATCTGATCGTTGAAGGGATATGTTGTTGTTGATCTGTTGATCTGAAAAACAAACAAATAGAGAGAAAAAGGGAGGGGGAAAACGGAAAACAAAGGAAGACATCAAAGTCTCAGCGACCAACATGGAGAATGGGCCTCAAGCCTCTGAAATACAGATCAAGCCTCTTTCACACTGCAACTCAGTCACTGTGGAATCAGATGACTTGAAATTGATGGATCTGTAGCCAGGCAACAGATTACCTACCAAAACCATTTTTGTGCTAATGAAAGAGCAGATGATTGGTTACCATCAATATTTCTTCTGGACAAGATTTGCAACATATTCATTAATTAATGGATAATTATCATTTAGTTAAAAAATTAACCATATATTTGCGACAAGTGCTGTAATTGACTCATCGAAAATGGCGCAACCCATTTTGGATGCAACTATGGAATCTATTGCTGACTTCCTGAAGGTTGTGTGCGTTCAAGGAAGGCAGTTTCATTTGCAACAGTGCGTTTCTCAGGTGTTATCCGAGGAGTGTAAATTCGGCCATTTTGGCTGGTGGCTCCGCTGCTGGGAGGAATTCTGCCCGACACATTATTTACGATGACCTAAAATTGAAGTGTCTGAAGAAAGAAGATATAAACAAAATATAAAGGTTGCAGAATCTATTGACTCACATGTATTGTTTATTTCATATTCAGACTGTTGATGTGGACTGTTTTAATCAACATGTTGTTTCAGCTATCACCCCCTACAAGGAAACCTTTAGAGGCTCTGAAGGTATTTGACAACTGAATTGCACTGAAATATGTTGGTTTTGCAATTGACTATTTTGCGTGTGTTTGTGAGAAAACTATCGGACTAACAAAGAGATTCTTCCGCCAGAGTCTTGATCGGTCCAGCGTCACTTGGTCAGCAAAATTCACCACCTACGTGATATATTCTCTGTTTCCTCATCTGTTGGGCTCAAACAGCTCCGCTGTTATACTGCAACCACTGTTCCACCGGTAAGTTTATATCAGCCGTTCTGTCACAATTGATTTTATGTGATGGTGTTTATTCTTGTCGATTTAGTTCAATCAAATTCATTAATTAGATGTTGTATGACATCATTAGGCAGCAGGTTCTATGGGATTTCCTTCTCACACCACTGGTGCTTGAAGATATGTACTGGCTCTATACGAGAGTCATTGCTTCTTAAGGAAATGCTCAACATGTGTAAATGGTCATCATGTCAGTAATAATTCTGTTACTTTTGACTGATGTTGACTTGAAGTAGATTAGCTTTTGATTTATACATAAAGTCAGAAAAATTATAATTTTGTGTTGCAGCTGCAGGGAGAAACTTCTGTCTGTGGATATTTGCCAAAGAAAAGGTGATTTGGTCTCATTCATGGGAGGAGAATTTGAACATATTTCTATAAGCAACTGTAAGTAATTGACTTTTTTGTTATGATCAACGTTCAGAGTAGCTATACATGCAGTAATAATGCTGATAATTTTGTACTTTTGTAGCAGCTGTTTTAATACTCAAAAGAAAATGATTGACATCAGAATCCTTCCACAAAACATCAAGTCACTTTGAAGGACTGAAACTCTGCTGATCTTGATTTAAGTCTTAAATATCAAGATTGCTTATAATTAATCAACCATCTGCATTATTTGGTAGATTTTCTGTTGACGTCTACCAAAAAGAAAAAACCTGGTTCCACAAATTATGATAAAGCAGAATGAGATGCTGGATGTGGATTAGATATTATAATGCTTGGTCATACTTGTTAACCCCTTAACTGGGTGCCCGAGTAACGCTTGTCCATTTTACATTGAGTTACAAATAGTTGCCCAGTTGAGGGTTAATGACTTTTGTGGCCATTTCCTTGTGTTTTTAAATTATGCGGTCGGATAAACCATGTGATTGAATTTTAGAAATGTTTTTTGATATTTCAGGAGTGAATTTGTAATTTGGCATTGACTCAAGGTCAACAAAATCTTCAGACTCGTCTCTGTTGCTTTCTGACATCAGCTGGAGATTTTGTTCTGCAGCAAAAGCCAGCAGCTGTTTTCAATGGCAGCCAAAAGGATTGCCAAAAGCTTATTGATGTGCTACTGATACTCAGGTGGGTTGACATTTTGTCACTGCCAGTGAAAAACTGAACATTTAATTACTAGGACTTCATTTAAACTTAGGCTGTCTGTGATTCAATGGTTTAGGTTTTGCTAGGCAGAATTTTGAAAAAAGTTTATCATCATCAGAGTTGTAACTGTGATGTTCCTTTGTTATTGCTGCTTGCCTGTCTTTGTTGTTATCTGTTTGCTTTCTGAACATCTCTTATTTTGGTAGTCATTTACTGTTGTTCAGTCTTTCCAGGAATTTGTCGTCTGATTCATTCTACCGACACTTTGTGGTCTCTCGGCCGCATCTAAAAGTTCGGAAGTAGTCAGTGCCGGGTAGTAACTAGTTACAGTGACGCTGGTTACTATGATTAGTTACTGTTTTGGGAGTAACTAGTTAGTCATCCAAGAGTAACTAACTATTGTCATTAACTATTTACAATATTTAGTAACTAGTAATGCAAGTTACTAGTTACCATATCTAGTTACTGTTATTGCATTTCAAGCATTTATATAATACAACTGACTGAGTTACTGCATTAACAACAACTTACATACTGGAACACCAGGCGTTCATCCTGTTTCACATGACTAGCAACCACAGATCGCACTGCCACCAACATGCTCTAGCCTCTAGTACTTTACTTATGACATAAACTCCATGTTGTATTTGGCGATGATAAAAGCAGTAAACAGTTTTGAATATAACTTTAAACTGGTAAATAATAATGTTAGGGTTAATAATAATGAACATCAATCTGGGCAGTGCAGCTTATTACACCATGCAGAACTTTGAGTATTTGCAACTGGGAAAATTGGAGAATGATGGGAAGCCAGATGAACTTGGAGCAACAGGATTACCTGGTCTACCAGGAGGGCGAGGTCAGACTGGGGAAACAGGGTTAGTGAGAACAATAATTATGAGTCAGTTATTGTAAGTTATTTTTGGAGAATGTGACAGAATTTGTACAACTTGATTGCTAATACATTGGGTGGTATGCATTTCATGACACATTTAACACATTCAGTCCCTCAGGTGTATATGTACATCCTATATAGTAATGGTCTGTAACACAATTAGACTTTTATTGTGTGGCATAAATATACAGTATGTAGAGGTGACTCATGGCAAATGGTTTGAGACATTTCAACACAGCCATTTATTCTTCCTGACAGAGGTGCAGAAAGGACGATATAGGGCAGTACACAACTGACCTTGTCTGCTCTAATCCAAGCCTAACTGATGCATTAACTTACTAAAAGTTCTATGGAACTTGGGCCTTTCTTAGCAACGGGAAGCCCTTTGAGTTTGCTTTGATAAATACAGATGAAAAATTTTCACAATTGGATAATTTTACTATTTATAGTATGCATGACAGTTTTTCAATGTGCTATGTTGTGTTTTATTGTGTTTTTGCTTTTTTTATACTGTGGTAAATTTTGAAATTTTCCATTTTCTACATGTTCTCAGCCCAGACAGAGAAATAGGACAGGTGCTTAATATGTTTTGCTTATTTATGCTGATCTCAGTTTGATTGTAACAATTGACAGGAGTCCAGCCAAAGTTTTTAATTTAGCATTTGTCACTAACTGCTTTCTTTTAGGGTCAGCCAGGCAAGGATGGTGTCCTTGACCAACAGGTCCTGGCAATGCTGGAGAAAGTGGCAGGACTGGAGCATCTGGAGAAGCACGACCAATTTTAACCAGATTTTGGTGTTAAAGTTGAAATAGTCCAAATCAAAAGATAGTAATACTGTACTTGATTTCTGGCTTCTTATTTTGCAGTTTGCATTAGTTCAGATGTGGATGGTGCGGGGCTGTCGTTGATCTACCGAGTCGCTGATTGAGGGAAGAGCAGTGAAACCAGTCTATTCTTTCTTATCCCAGCTTCGACCTCACTCGACTATTCTACAGGCTGAATCCATCCTCCATGCACACACACTCATTACTAAAAACAACCAGACGTCAAACCTCTACTTGTGTCATTTTTTACATTGAACTTTCAAAATGTCTGAATTGTGAGGTTTGAAAAATGTAACAGTACAGTACTTTCTGGTTAAATTCACATTTTGATTCTAACCATTTGTTTAAAGTCAAAATTTTCAATCTTTTAATTTTAGATTTTAGCACATCGTTAAAAATATCACATGAATTTACCAATTGTATTACAGTGCAATTATTACTGATGAACTCTTCTGCCACTCCATACGATAATGCATCTGTGCAGTTTTTAGTCATCTGCTACTGCATTACAGTCGTTTTAATATTTTCTGAAGCGACCTTTGACAGAGTGATCATAAAATGCGTGAAAACTGATTGATTTTAGGTGATTCCGAGGAAAGACCAGCCTGGTTCTGAAGGACTTAGGTGTTTCTGGTGTGTTATGGTAAAAGTCTAAAAACCCATAGTAAGGCCATTTCAACGGGATCCGTGACCATTTTGTTCCTACCTTTTTATTGCTGATTCGTGTACCTTGGACTGTTAGAAGATTTAGCTCCTATGCACCCCTCAAATTTGGGGGTGTGACTGCAAGAGTCCAAGATAGCGTTTTGTTAATACAGTATGTGCACTTAGTAGGGGCAGTGACGCAGATTAGTCGCTTGAGATTTTGTTCTCTTCAGTTTGTTTATTAACTTGACAAATTTGAATGTTGCTCTTGCGAATTGTTAAAATTTTTACTCTTAATTTTA